>JAVJGJ010000061.1:64312271-64340825 GCA_035590215.1 Microhierax caerulescens | reverse complement strand
GTGGGGGAGTAGCGCGCCCGTCTGCCTCCTGCCGCCCCGCTCCCCGGGCACGGCAGGCGCAGGGCCCTCCCGGTGCGCCGCCACAGCCAGCCCCGCTCTCAGCACTCGGCCAGCGCGGCCGCCTGGCGGTGGCGGTGCCGAGCCGCGGCAGGGCCACTGGCCTGCTCGTTGGACGCGCGGCCGCGGCTTTTGGACGACGTGGGCCGTGCCTCGTCGGTCAGGCAGCTGGGCCTGCCCGTCCTGTGCGCGCACCGGCAGAGCCCGCCGAGCCGCTGGGCCCTCTAGCACCGACCCACGTTCGGGGCACCGGGGCGCGTCACTGTGGCCGGGCTCGCCAACACGAAGGCCCGCGCGGCCCCCCAGCCCCTACGAAAACCTCGAAAAAGGATAAAAAATAAAATAAATTCTCCTGCCCCAGCCGGGCTGCGCTGCCCCGCGGAGCTCCCGTTGGGGGCGCCACCGTGGCGAGCCGCCCGGGTGGTGAGGGGTGCTGCCCCTTTAAGAGCCCCCCCCCAGAAGATGTCGCACCGGGGTTCATGTGCTTGCTCGACCTAGCCTGCTAGTTCTCTACTGACCTTCGGGACGGGCTCTTCGCGACTTCTATTGGCTCGCAGCGAACGAGCTCCGCCTTCTGATTGGTGAGCGGAGGCCCGGGCCCGCCCCGGCTATGCCCAGCAGGTTGCGTTGCGTGCTGGCGGCTAGTTCCTGTACTAGGCCTCGGTGGGGGAAGGGGCTGGAGCGAGCAACGGCTGCGGGTAGCGGGCCGGGCCCCGGCGATGGCGGCGGCGGTGTAGGGCAGAGCCGGGCGGAGCAGCGGGGCCACCATGATCATAGAGAACGTGGACGCTCTCAAGTCTTGGCTGGCCAAGTTGCTGGAGCCGATGTGAGTGCAGGCGGGGGCAGGGCCATCCCGGCCGGCGGTGCGGCGGCGGGGCAGGGCTCCCCGCCGTGAGGGGAGGCGGCTCCCCGCCGGGGTGGGGGGCGGGCAGCTCTTGTCCACCGGCCGACGTGGGAGCCGGGCGAGGTGGTGCAGCGCCGGGCACCGCCGCCAGCCCTCCTTCGCTCTGCCGTGCCGGCGGCAGCCCCGCGTCCGGAGGCCCGGGGAGGTGATAGGCCCGGGCCCGTCAGGGCTGCCCGGTTTGCCAGCGCTTCCGAGCGCTCTCCGTTCACGGGAGACGCCGGTGTGTAGGGCCGGGGCCGCGGGGTGGGATTTACCGAGAGCCGGTGCGCCGAGTGCGGCCTTTTGTCCCGAAGTCTGCGTCTCGGCCTCCGTGCGAACACGGCGCCGAGCGGGCCCGGTGGGGTGCGGGGCCGCGAGCCGCTCCGCCGCCGCGTAGAAGTTTAACGTCCAGCCGCGTAACGTCAGGCTGTAGCGCAGCGCTTACCGCCGCCCGGGCCGGGGTGCGGGGCTGCGGCGAGGCGGGGGGCGCGGGGCTCGGCGAGGTCTGCGCTGGCAGCGGCAGCTGCTGTTCCCGAAAAGCGCCTTGCCCGGGGGGTGCTGACGGCTGGGGTGTGGCGGGGGGTGCCAGGGTTGGCCTGTAGCGGGGGTCCTCGAAAGGCAGCTCACCGGTCTGTGACCAGCTAGCCTTATAGTTTCCCCAAAGTAAAACCGCTTGAAGTTGTAAGATGTACATTTACAATGTGTAGTTAACTAATATTTCCACGGATATTTTTCTGCTTGCCTATTTTAAATAGGCCTTGGAACTACTCATATGTAGCCATTAAGTAGCAGGCCTTTGAAAATTCTTCATGGCTTTCATTTTTTCTTAAGATAATGGGTCTCTCTGGTACTTGGTCAAATCCTTTCGGAAGTCCCTAGCTGGAGCATAACTCTGCTCATGCGCCTTCACTGCGAACTCCAACCGACCTCCTGTCTTGCTGTCCAGCATTCCTTGGGCACTATAGGGATGCGAGTTGGGGGACAAGGGTTCACGGCAGAGGATCATAGAATCTGCTGCTGGGTCCTGAGCAACGAGTTTTCAGGAGTAAAAATACAAAATGGTGAACCTGGAGAAGCATACACACCTTACGTGTGCTCCTGTAATGCATAACGTAATACCTAGGAGAAACTAATATATGAAGAAGGGAATAGGAATGGTTATAAAGTCACGGACCATCTCCTTATTTTAAATTGAAGGTTTATAGTCAGTTGCATGTGGGCATTTGCACTGAATACATTACATACAGTTTATTTCTTTTTGTGAATGCATGTTAGAGTTGTAAAATCTTTAAATTTGTGGTTTCTTTGTTGTTAATTGCTTGTTGTTAATTTGCTGTAAATAGCCATTTAACATGGCTTTCATTGGATGGTGGAAATGGAGCAAACTAATTTGGAGTAGAGCTGCTTGATTGGCTACTCATTGAGGATTTTTATTTTCTCTAACCAGTTGTGATCTGCGTGGCTTTTTGCACTTTGCTTTCTGGAATTTTTTTTTTTCATTTGAGATTATTTTGAGGTCTGTATGCTGTTTCCTTCTATTTCCATAGTTAGTGTTCTCAGAAAACACACAATCCCCTCTTTAAATGTTAATCTTGAAAGAAAAAAGAAAAATCTTTACATCATCACACTGTTTAGGTTCCTACCTACCATCTGATAGCTTGCATCTGCCTCTTTTGAGAGGGGAAAATGAAGAGCTATTGCTTAATCTTTTAGCACTGTCAATCTAGTTCATACTTTCGAGTGGTTTTCTGGTAGCTGAATAACGGAATTTTAAGTAATATTCAATTTAAAGATTAGTGGCAGAGTATAACTGCATGAAGTTGGCTGTCTTTGGCCTTTGTGAAGCTAGATAAGGGCTTGGGTAGTGAAGCTCTACTAGTATTTGCACCCCTTTAAGACATTTTTCCAATGTTAATGGATTATTGTAAAATTTGTAGGCACAGAAGTAGTCCCTGGGGAAGGGAAAGCCCAGTATGTTAGGCACAGTAACTTAAGCTGCAGAATGCATCTGTGTGCATATTTAAAATGTACTTTTGTGATACATCTTTCTGGACTACTTTCCATGGTAATAATGCTTTAATTTTAAATCCAGTTTAACTTTTAAACCACTTTAATACTTCACAGTAATTGTGCAGTGACTTTCCTCATACTTATCTTCTTGTAGAGTCATACCTGGTGGTGGTTGCTGTGCTCAGAGAAAGTTAAGGAAAAATAGCATTTGCTTAGTTGCCTTAGAATTGGATCTTTCTGTAAGAAAGAATGATAGTTTTTCCTGCGCAAAGCTCAGGAACGAGCAAAAGAGGGGGAACATTGTCAGATGGGAGGGAGGTTTTGTAACAAGGCAATTAAAATACTGTTCTGTAATTGAAAAAAAACCCCAACAAACAAAAAAAATCCTTCGCTGTCCCAGTCATCCCAGTGCAGCTGTATTGGTGCTGGATGTCAGAAAAGCATCCAGTGTGGTTGCCAGGTTTTCTTTGATGGCTCTTCTGTAACTGATTGTCTATCACGGAGGTTTTGGCATACTTCAGCAGAATCAAGAATGGTTCTTTCTCTCTAATAGTTGCGATGCAGACCCCTCGGCCTTAGCCAACTATGTTGTGGCATTAGTCAAGAAAGACAAACCTGAGAAAGAGCTGAAAGCTTTCTGTGCTGATCAGCTGGATGTCTTTCTGCAAAAAGGTACTGTGCTCTCCACTACCTCATCTGTTCAGTGGGTTTCATTTCAGGGGTGAAGGGGGAGGAGGGAGAAGGGAGGTTGATGCACCATTGTTGCCTTTGAAATAATTTTTGTTATCCATGAATTGAATATTTCTTACAGAGTGTGAAGGAATAAAGCTCTTGAGATTAAAAAAAAATAATAATAATCTTAAAATGAAATTGTGTAACTTGGACTCTTCATGGTGGGTAAGAGGGCATGCTCTGAAACAAAAGGTAGCGATTTCATTTGAGGTAGAAGTTGTGCTGCCAGAATTTTCTCTGACAGATATTTGGTAACTTTTTGAAAACCTGGTCTATATTAATCTTTCACGTTTCTGGTGAGTGTTAAACACTTGAAATTCTGACCCTTGCTGGGGAAGTTATTGTGCACTTTTTTTGTGATCTGATATTGAACTGATGATCAGTCTTCTGTGAATGATTTACTCAAAATTTGCCATAAACTGCAAAAGGCTGCAAACTGTAGCTAATGGAATAACTGGATTTATTCCTTGATCATAAGGTTTGATCACTCTTGCCCATTAGAACATTTCAGAGTTATAAATGTGATTGAAGGAAAAGTCTCTGTTTCTCTCTTTCATATACCTGATGAATTTCTTTGTCTAAATAAACAACCTCAAGTTCCACAAATATAATTCCAGCTCCTTCAGTGGAACTAATATTCAGTAATCTAAGATGATGATGATGCTGTGAGCAGTCCACCTGTATGACATTTTTTTTTCCCCAGGTACTTCTTTGGTAAATCTAACAATGCCCTTAAATCAGTATGTAACAATATTTTCTTGTGTTCTGTATCCTCAGAAACTTCAGGGTTTGTAGATAAACTTTTTGAAAGTCTGTACACAAAGAGTTATCTTCCTTCTCTTGAACCTTCAAAAGTAGAAGCGAAGCCTGCAGGTCAGGAAAAAGAAGAAGTCAAGGAGGAGGTAACATCATTTTTTTTTCTGCATACCTGTATCTGATTTGCGAATTAGCCGTCCTCTACATTTGCGAGGCAAAATGTGAAAGAAAATTTCACTTTATGCTGACTAATGATCTTTATGCATCTGAAGAAAAACAGAAGATGACTGTTCAGATAAGAACATTGAGAACATTTTAAAATTCCTTTGTAGAATCTACCTTTAATCTAGATTAATAGCATTCAGAAATCCTATTCAGGTATCCCTGGGAATATGAGCTGGTAATGATTTGGAAGGGTTTAAGAGAGGGGGAAGAAGCAAAACCATTCTAAAACATTTCCTTGTCCAATTTTGTATATTCTGTGAGGCATAGAAATTATTTCAAGGGTTTTCTATAATCCTTAAAAATCAGTGAAATATGGTGGCCTCTATAACAAGGGATAATTGCTTTTAAAAGTGAGGTAGCGTTCATTTGCAAACAGTTCTTTCCTCTTGTTTTTAAGTTTTATTGACAGAAATGAAAACAAGTTTTTGGAAAAAGCGAAGTAATATTTCCATAGTTGTTTAAATCTGTTTGTATATTGTATAATCTTGTGCTATCACTTGCCTAGATAGGTGGGTTTTTTCTTATGAGTTGCTGGTCCAAGGGAGGAGACTTCTCTGTGTTTGTAGTATCCTAATGTACCAGCTGTGAGTGCAAGCTGGGGAAAAATTATATAAAAGTAAACGTTCTTTATTTCCGTATACTCTGATCACAGTTTGCAAAGATACTTCAGATTGTATATGTTTTAATTACTATGGGAAAGATGCAGGTGAAGTCAGAAAGTATATATGAAATTCTAGTCCTTTCCTCTTGCTCCAGGGATGCGTGTGTCGTGCAGTGTTAAGAGCAGAACCTTGCTCTCTTTATAAATGGACCATGGAGAGCTTTTTTTTTTTTTGACAAGTACCCTAAATGGTATTCAGATTTGTGCTTTTGTCTGTGAGCCTAAAATAACACGAAGGAAAGACTTAGTTGGAGTTACTTCTTGTGCCTTGAGAGTTAAAACTGGCCGATGGTCATGAAGGTGGCAAACAGCTGTAGATCGAAATCTGTCAGTCACCCAAAACAAAGCTGCATTATATTATCGCGCAGAACACAGTCATCTTATGACATAATATGATTCATCAGTTGGTTTAAATTAAAGTTCTTATTTTTAGGTTTTTCTTTCTTTTGTGATGTCCTTTTTTTTTTTTTTTTTTTTTGAGGATGAAACCCAGAATTACAATAATTTATGGAAGTAGCTTTGGTGATGGAAGTTCATTATTTGCAACTATGCAGGGCTTTCACTTTAACAGTTTTCCAATCAGTTCTCAAAAGTACTGTCATAATTTATAAAAAGTGTTTTAGAACTACTTTTGTTGATTTGGTCAGTGCTCCAGTGAGGGGAAAGTGGGAAGTTTTGGGTTTATGGGGGGAGGGGCAGGGATGAGGCAAAAGAAGATATGTGGAACAACGTTACAGGATCAGGACATTAATTAGTTACTTCAACAACAGTAAGGCCTTGATGGTTTATCATATGGCTCAGTGTATTACAGGATTCCTGCAAATGGAGGACAGAAACCCGGTGCAGAATCATAGCTAAGCTGAGGTTGGAAGGGACCCCAGATACCATGTGATACAACTTGTGTTGAAAGCAGGGCCTTAGGTTAGGCTATCTAGAGCCCTGTCAAGCCAGGTCTTGAATGTTTGTAGCAATCTTTCCCTGATAGCCCTAAAAAAGGATGCAGGAGGCCCTTCTTTTTAATTGGAAAAAAAAATCTTTGAAATACTATTGCAAGTAAACTTTAGCCACTAAAATTTACAGTAACTTCTAAGCAGTGTGAAATGGTGGCAAAGATAGCAAAAGCACAGAATGGGTACAAAGTGATTTACAGTAGTGGTGTAGCTGACAGACTTCTAAAACTTTTGTTGAGGCTAGCAAGGAGTGTGACTGGTTCAACCAAGTGAACAGTTTTTCGCTTTAAAGCATTTATTTCAAAGTGTAAACTAGTGACATACCTACCTGGAGAAGTAACTTTCCTTAGTTGTGTTCCAATTACAAGATTCAGAAAATACTTCATTGCTCATTCTAACTTATGAGATAGAGTGGATAGAGAAACTGTCTTTCATTAATCCTGTTTAAAAAAAAAACAATAAAATTAAGTAGTTTGGGTTTGGGGCATCTCCTCTGCTGAAAAACCTGGAAGATTTGAAACAAAAAGCCCAACAACCTCTGGTGCTTGATTACTTCTAATGCTTAACTATTCTGTGCAAGTAATGGTTAAATACTGTTTTTATACGGGATGCTGACTTTAAGTTGAACTAAATTTCAGTCTTATTTTCTTCATTTATAAAAAAATAAAGTGATACTCTTGATTGGTAGTTGTCTGTTAAACAGAATTTTCAAGAGTCAGTTGAGGAAGAGCGAGATGGCAGGAAAAAGAAATATTCCAGTCCACAGAGAAGCCGTGGAGATTCCAGTGAACAAAGGTTAGTTTTGAACCAAAATATTAATATATTATTCTGTATTTGCTGGCAATCTTTAACTGTGGATTTTTACTTCATAGTTAGTGATTTTTCATAAAAATCATGATTTCCTCCCTACTTTTCTCTGTCTGCAATGTATTACCTGTATGCTGATCACATGCATGAGAACTCCTCCCCAGAAGTTGGTCTCTTCCAAAAAAATGAGAGTGTTTTTCAATTGTTAGTACCTAGGAATGTCATCAATTGTATTCTTTCCCTTGTAATATAAATCAAAAGCATTGTTTGGGGGATTCACACAGTGTCAGCATCACTTTTAAAACATACTTTGTTTTGACTGTCTAACTTTTTCACCTTTCCAATTCTGTTTAGTTCTCCCCTTGCTGTTTTCTACGAATCAGTGATTCAGCTTTGAGATTCTGTACTTTTCTTTGTAATTTGGGAAATTCTGGCTCCTAATACTTCATGGCCCAGGCTGGATGGGAAGGATGAACAGTATCATAACTTGTTGCAAGCTTGTTTTTTAATTTGTTTTCTCCTTTCATAAGCACACTCTACATATGTCTTTTCTAGAACCAGAGAGAAGAAAAGAGATGATGGAAAATGGAGGGACTATGACAGATACTATGACAGGAGTGACTTGTACAGAGAGAAGTCTGGCTGGCGACGTGGCAGGAGTAAAAGTCGTAGTAAAAGCAGAGGTTTAAGTCGAAGTCGTAGCCGCAGTAGGGGTAGAAGCAAAGACCGTGATGCAAACAGAAGTGCTGGTGAGTACCCAAGGTGCTGCTTTAGGAGAATATCTAACGCTAGCGCTGTGAGGTGACTCCTACATACTGTATGGTCTAGCAGGCTGTAGATGTCCTTGAGTAGTTGGAGTAAATTTTGAGAACTTTGTGTTCCTGAAATTATAAATTAAGAGGCTGTTCTTCAGAGTAGAACAATTAAGGGGATTGTTTTCTTCTTTGCTAACCTCTTAATTTATCCACAGGTGTATACCAGTGGGTATCAGTAGCTGATATTTTCGTGTTGTTTGTTGACAAAGCTGTTGACTCATTTTCTTTCACACACACACACACCCCCTATCTTTTTGTAAAATAGTGTTACTCTCTTTCACTCTTTGTTACTATGTACTTTTTAGAGAAGGTTTCTTAGTAATTGACAGTGGTTACTATGTGATTCATTGTTCTTTTAGGGCTCATTCAGGGCTGTTGGAAAAATAAGAGATGCAGATTACAACAGATTCCAACCTGTGTTGAGACCACCTTAGTTAAGGACATGGAGTAGGTTTGTTGTTTCAGGCTTTCCCTTCCCTCTTTCTACTTTAAAAGAGAAAGATGTAATCCAGAATGGAATAAGGAGTAGAAGAATGAATGCAAAGAAAACATTTGGATTTCTGAAGTTAAAACCCTGTTTACATTCTATTTAGTTTTTATTCCATTGATAAGGCTAAGCTCCTTCAAGAACAGTTTAACATGCAGAGTACTGAATATTAAAGAAAATGTTTATACTGTTGTGTATCATCTTTTCCTCAAGGCTTTGTTACATAGAACAAAGTGTGAAGACTTTGCCTTTTTTTTTTTAAAACAGAGCACCGAGAGAGATCAAAATTCAAGAGTGAAAGAAACGATGCTGAAGGTTCATATAATCCAGTTTCTGTGTCTCCCGGTAAATCTACTGAACAGTATTCGTCTGCACAATCTATTCCCAGTGCTGTTACTGTAATTGCACCTGCACACCATCTTGAAAACACAACAGAGAGCTGGTCGAATTACTATAACAATCATAGCAATCCCAGTTCATTTGGCAGAAACCCTCCTCCTAAAAGAAGATGTCGAGATTATGATGGTAAACTTTCTTAGTTTTCAGTTTCATACCTTGTTTCAATTATTCTGTGACCTTTCATTTTTTAAGATATTCACTAAATGTAGGCAGCAAGTCAAAATGCAATAGCATGTGGAATATACATTGTATGTGAAGGATGCATATATGACCTATATTTTACTGGGGAGATAACTAGTCTTTCTGGAAGCAGTTTATGTGGTGGATAAGAACATGTGGAGTTTTTCATAATTGTGTATAAGCTTGGCAAATATTTCAACCACTGGCAGTTCTGATAAAGATTGCAGTATATGTATTTAATATAAAACAGATGATACTTCTGACTTTTTTTTTTCCCATAGCTTTTATGATGGATGTATGTAGGTTTGTATGCTTTTATGGAAGATTATTCAAATTTGAATTACTTTGAAACTTCATCTGATAATGTAATGTTGGATCAGTGATTGCGTGTTTTCTTTAGTAAGAAATTCCAGCAGAAACTGAGATGCTACAAATCACTTGACAATTTATTATTTTTTTCCTAAAAAGCTTATCAAATGTCCTGTTTTGCAGAGCGAGGATTTTGTGTGCTTGGTGACCTTTGCCAGTTCGATCATGGAAATGATCCTTTAGTAGTAGATGAAGTTTCCTTGCCAAGTATGATTCCTTTTCCTCCACCACCTCCGGGACTTCCTCCTCCTCCTGGTATGCTTCTGCCCCCTTTGCCAGGTCCAGCTCGTAACATGAGGTTACCAGTTCCACAAGCTCATCCACAGGCACCACCTCCTGTTGTGCTTCCTGTACCAAGTAAGTCAAAACATTGTTCTGCGTTTCTTTATTACCAAGTTAAAATGATAGCTTTCTGGGAAATCCATGTGTATTTGAAGTAATGAATTCAAATTTCTTCGCTAGCCATGTTGGATTCAAAATATTGCCAAAGTAAGTCTGAAAAATCAGCTTGTAAAATACTATGTTCCCTAGCACTCCAAACTGAATTAGGTAAATTGGTTGGGGAAGTGGAGGGGAGTATCTTTCAGGTTATCTCATAACCCTGCTGGTGTTTGGATTGATCACTGACAATTGGATTACTAGCTTTTTTCTTCTTAATGCATCAATGTTAAGATTTAATCTAAAAGTTCTAATAAACTTCTGTGTTTGTGCTATATGATCTGCTACTAAAAAGCAGTATGTAATTGATACATCTAAGATCAGTTTTAGCTCAACAGTGATCTCTGCGATGTTAAGCCTTTTTTGTTGTCTTACTGTATCTTACAATGTAAATTATGTGAAGAAAAAGAATATCAGAGATGTGGTTACTCTGTTCCAGTACTCTATTCCAGTAACACAATACATGCAGTGATAGTTGTATCAAATAGCAGCAGTTAAGGTATGAGAAATAATTTCACGTAGGTTTAACACTAAACTTTGCATGAGCCTTTCAATGGGCGGAATTGGCTTGCTATGGAGTGAACTGGCAGTGCTCTCTCATTGCAGCTCTGTGTTGGTAGGTTGTGTAGTTAACTCATTGTCCTTTTTGGGGCATATAGTAAGTAGGAATGTACGTATTGTATATGGTGCAAGCAAAGCAAAAATAGCTAGATAAATTCCTTGTCTGTAACTGGGTTTTGCCCTGTAGTTCTTGTTCTAAAACGGTAATCTAAATGTTGCTGATACAATCTCTTGCTCTGAGCAAGCCTTGATTCTCTGAGGCAGAGCTGAGGGAGGAGGTGTTTTAGTTAATGCAAGCTCTAATAGTAATAAACCTCTGGGGAAGAGGAGACACTTTTTTTTTTTTTTGTGCTTTCTGGGAAAGAGAAGAGGTGTTGGAACCAGAGTAACTTACCTGAACAGGGCTTCTCAATTTATTTTACTGTAGTGGGATTGTAAATATTTATAATTGACCTTGTTCAAAGCAAGTCATTAATTGCACTGAATTGTTTACATGATTTATCCGTGGAGTTCTAAGTCTTAGTGATCTATTCTACAATGTCATTGTAGGACCACCTTTAACACAGTCAAGTTTGATAAATAATCGTGACCAGCCTGGGACGAGTGCAGTGCCCAGTCTTGCACCCGTAGGAGCAAGACTACCTCCTCCTTTACCCCAGAACCTACTGTATACAGTATCAGAACGTAAGCAAATTTTACTTTTTTTTTTTTTTTAATCTGCTTGAGATACAAATGTTAAAATTCCTCTGTTGATGTGTGATTAGAAGATTAGACAGATTATCTCTGTCTTCCTCCAGTGCATACAAATCTAAAAAGAAGTCTGATGGCTTTCCTTGTGGTCAGTCCATCATCTGCTGTTACTGTGTGAAATAGCAGGAGTGTTCTGTCACTCTCTGAGGAAAGATCATTTGTGGGGAGCTTTGGTTGGGTTTCATATGCTCAAAGCAATAAGATTGTTGCATAAGAAAGGGATCCCTTCATCTTGACGTTGTTTAGTAGCACATGGGTAGGCAAAAGATGGATTGGCAAACCTGTAATTACTGTTTAACTTGGTCTTTGTCTAGTTTTGACTACTACAGATGAGAGATTTTTATTATTATTTTTTTTTAGCTGTGTATCACAATAGTGTCTATAGTCTTCATATACATTACTGTTTTCTTTCTGTCTTTTTTTCCAGAATCAACTTGGTTCTAGCATTCTACTTAAAAAAAAAAAAAAAAAAAAAAAAAAAAAAAAAAAAGATGGCTTTCAATGGACATGTCCATCTCCTTAAAAGAGCTCAAATTTTTTAGAAGTGGGTTTTTATTAGGAGAAGTAGCAGAATACTTGGAGAGTCCTAGATTGCTTGATATAAATCAAAGTCTATATTTCTTTTGATAATGAGAGGAGTAATGGCATTTCCATGTTTTATATGCACAAAATAATTATATGTTGGTGTTTTATAACCTTCCCATCTGGGTGCTTTTTTACATAAATAATCTGAATTTTATTAAAAGTAGGGCTGGCTCTAGTTCATGATCCATGTCACTCCCTTTGCGACTTCCATGCTTTTCAGAACTTCAGTCTCTCAAATATCTTGTCAGATAATCTGTTCAATTATTTCCAACTGCTGTCAGGCATTTAGCTGTCACCATCTGATTCTTTCAGCTTCAGAACTTAGCTTCTAATGGGTAACTGTCCATCTTAGCTGGCAGGGCATCACTGGCTTCAGTTACACTTCATAATTCAGTTCTCAAGAACATCTGTGGAGATTCTTGTGTCCTGTTCTGGGACTGGTAACAGTAACAACTGCTGGTTGCCCTCTTGCAATCAATTGTATGCCAATTGCGGAGAAGGAACTTGCGGTTCAGCTCATGCAAGGTTAATGAAACTTCTTTGCAGAGTCCGAAAATAAACTGTGTAACATCAGTATTGAAATTCTGGGGCATCTGTTTGAAATTGTAGGGTCTTCTTTGTTGTTGTGGAATAAGGAGCTGTAAATTCAGAGTGCTTCAAGTCTATCAAGTTCCCTTGTATAGGCATTCATTTCTGTTCCAGGATGTAGTGTGTTTCTGTGGAGGCTTTTCATAGACTTTATTCATTCTAGTTCTTGTATAGCTTTTCCTTTTTATGGTTGAAAAAATGCATCATCCTTGATTTGGACTTTGGGCTGGAGGAACAATAAGAGTCAATTCTGTCATCTTGTGTTCTCATGGTTACCCCTTTTGCGTTAAAATAATCATTAGTACCATATTAGTACTGGAGCGAGGCAGCTGATCTCGCTCTTACAAAAATTAGGAGAATTTAATAGGTAAGTATTGGCCAAATTACCTGATTTCTCAGCTTTCTTTAATTGGAATCATTTAAGTACTTTCTTCCCGAAAAATCTTTTTCTGAAGTAAACTAGACTGTTGAGCAGCAAAGACTGAAAATCTGGTTGCATCTTAGGCCCCACAAAATAAATGCTCAAACTAAATCTTCTGTTGTTGCTTCCCCTGAAATATTGTCAGACGTTGTGAAAGTTGTCATAGACACCATGTTCCTTCTTCAGGTAGCTCATCAGCCAATACTCAATTATTGTGACCTGTGCGCTTTTGACAAAAAATAACAGATTAAAAACCCTAAGAGAATATGCCCCCGCCCTCCCCTCCCCTGCCCCCCCGACTTGGGCGTAAAGTTCAGTTGAGGGTTTTAAATGCCTGCACACATTGGCTGTACAACCCCTTTTCTCTCTTCTCTTCATCCAAAACAACTTCTGATTCTTGGACATCAAGCGTTTCCTTAAAGGAAAATTAACCCTGAGTCTTAAACTCATTTGAAAAATTCTTTCATTTCTCTCCTTTTTTTATAGATACATATGAGCCAGATGGCTATAACCCTGAAGCTCCTAGTATTACCAGTGCTGGTAGATCTCAGTATCGACAGTTCTTTACAAGAGCACAAACGCAGCGTCCAAATCTAATTGGCCTAACATCTGGGGAGATGGATACAAATCCAAGAGGTAGGAAGGGTTTCTAGTCATTGCTGTTGCTATTTTTGTCCAAGGTGGTCAACACTTTATTTTCCCCTTTTTCAGGCTGAAAGCAGTATTTTTTTCTCACTGTTCTAGTATTTCAGAACAATTTTCAGAGATTTCTACCTTTTTTAAAATGCTAATATGACCATATTAAAGTCAAAGCAGCCTTTTTTCAAAAATAACCACTTGCTTGGGATAATAATAAATAACTTACAGGTTGGGGTGGGGTGGTTGGTTGGTTGGATTTTTATTCCTCTTTAGCCTGTGAAGGCACTTTTCAGGTGCTGGGTGCTTCTAGAAAGAAGAATGGTGTAGAAAGGTGGCTTTAAGCAGTATAGTAGCCAAGGGTATGTATATAGGACCCAGGGCACAGAGGTGATGATCTACAATACTTGGCTCAGCAGTTGCGATGGTAATAAGGAGGAGAACTATTATGGCATGGGTTTTGTACTTGGTCTGACTCTGTCAGCCAGATGTTCTCTTGAAAATGAACATTGTAGATAGCATTCTAATTCTCCTAGTCTGTTGAAATTACAGTCTGCATTTAAGTAATTCTGACTCCTTAATTGGATGGATGTAGATGTAGTCTCTTAGTGGTGACATGTACAAAATATCTTTTAGGGGAGCGAACAAATCGCAGCTCTTTAAAGAAATTTTTATTCTGTTCATATAACTTTCTTTCTCCATCCTGCTTTCCCCACCCTGATCCTTAAAAGAAAAAAAATGTTAAATTTCAGTGTTTACTGTTGCACTTCAGTGTTTCTTATTTAGTAGCTTATTTTTTTTCCAATATTTCCTTCCAGTGACTCATCCTATAAAGAATGTGGTTAAGTATTATTGCAGAAATTGCTGTTGCTGTTTGCATCTTAACAAACGTCATAAAGGCAGGGTTGGGGCTTTGTTGCTGGCCCTCAGATTCTCTGTAAGAACCCATTGCAGTTGTAAAGCATGGGTGAGTGTTCAGTGGTGATGCTTCGGACCACTTGTTTTACTGTCTTTGTCGTGTGTGTGTAAGGTTTAGTCTAAAATCATCCTCCAAAGTAAAATTAAAACTATGCCCAAAAATGCCCAGTCTTTGTTCTCACCAGTGTAATCAGCAGAGCTCTGTCATATATAAAAGCCATAGAAAATTAACTTATAACTCAGACTTCTTTTTAGGAGCTAAATGTTTGACATACACAGGATCCTAACAGCAATAGCATAATCTTAAAAAAGTTGTAAATAAATACTGTGAAAACTGTGTTCTAGCACTTCAGCTTTGTGTTTGTAGAAGTTGCTTCAAACTTTAATGTCTCAGAGTATAATTTCATGCTATAATTATACTTAACTGACAGTTTGTTTCTGAAAACTGGATGGAGGGGTGACAAGGGGATAGCAGTGGGAGGAGTGGGTTCTTGGTTGTTTTTTGACTGTCAAGAGTTAATACAAAGAAAGTTGGTGTTTATTCATCCCATGCCAAGTTGCAGAAGTCTGGGAATTCCTCTTTTTTTTTTTTTTTTTCCCTCTTCCTGCAGAATCTGAATTTTCAGTACCTGAAAGGTGGAGTTTTAGCTTTGTTTCTTCAAGCTAATATAATCTTAAAGGTCAAAATCTCATCTGCTGGCTGGGTGAAATGATTTCCTCACATTGTTTAGTTAGGCTAGCAAGTGATCTTTGAAGTAACCTTGTAAACAAAACTGACCAACTTGATAAAGTCTTCCTAACTTTTATGGTTTTAAACTCAACCCTATTTTGCTGTTTAAGTGACCACTTTTTCCGATGTCTCCATTGATGTGTGGTGAATAACACAGGCCTTATTCCTTTCCTCCAGCTGCCAATATTATCATCCAGACTGAACCTCCCATTCCCATTACAAATAATAGCAGCAATGTAACAAGAGTTGTCCTTGAACCAGACAGCAGGAAAAGATCTCCAAGTAGCATGGAATGTCCACCATTAAAGAAACCATGGCTGGCAAAGTAAGAATCAACTGCAGTTGACTAATTGGAATGCACTTTATTGCTGTCAATGCTGTGAATATTGCTATTCACCACTCCCTGTAATTGAGCTGGTTGGGTCAGAAAATCTGTGTCCCCGTAATCTGGTCGTCTACTGAATGTTTAATGGTGGGAGGAGGGTTTTATGTTAATGTCTAGAGCATATACTTTTTATGAGAAAAAAGTGTGCTAATATTTTCTGCCCTACTTAAGTATGTGTATGCCTATCTAAATTACTATCTTGTTCTCATGTTCTCCAGGCAAGCAAATAACAACCAGAATAAGCCAGGATTTTTGAAAAAGAATCAGTATACTAATACAAAGTTAGAAGTTCGAAAAATTCCGCCAGAATTGAACAATATTACACAGCTTAATGAACACTTCAGCAAATTTGGAACTATTGTAAACATTCAGGTAAAAAACGAAGTTCAATTTTTATGCCTGAGTGAGAGTATTTTATTTTCCCTGAAGCCGCCTTGAATACTGCAGCAGAACCATATTCCTTGAGAAATCTTAGTGGAGGCTGACTGGGAGAGTAGGTAATCAAATTCCAAGAAACCTTTTCTTGATCTACTCTGTATTATTATCATCTTAATTTTGTACAAGTACATTGACTTCTGCCTTTGTGAAGCCTTGCTAAATTTGAAAGGCTTACAGGTTTAACAGAGTCTAAACCAACTTAGGTTTTTGAGCAACTTGTATGTAGTTTTTAAGATACCTTCTAACACTTTCTGTCTTGTATGATGATCCTACAGTATTTCATACTCAGGATTTTGACAAAGATGCTACAGGAGAATCTGTTATATGCATCAGTTTATTACCACTTTGCATCCTAGAACTGGCTCCAGTTCAGTGGTGTTCGTTGCCCTGTAAGAAGGGGAAAAGCACTATGTAAGAAAACACAGGTAGTTACATAGTCAAAATAGCATTTAATTTCCATTTATTTTTCTAGACAAAACAGTTGCCTCAGAAGTCCTCAGAGGTTTAAATAAAAGACAGATACCTGGGAAGCTTCTGTATTTCTTGAGTTGATAGTTTTATGTCTTAGCCCAAAAGATACTGTGATGCTTTCTGCACCTCAATACTGAAATAATGCATTTAAAACATGCTGTCTCAGTCATTACTCGTTCACTAGAAACTCCAAGGTTTGTTTTTATTCCTGTGATACATTTTTAGAGAAAAATAGTCTTATTCAGGACTGTTAGATAGTGCTTCTTTCAGAATGTGGTGAACCTTTGCATTTTGCTTTCTCGGACAGCAGTGGTCTCTCAGGAGGTTAGAATAAAGAGCTTTTGAGTCAGCACTGGAGTCTCTTCTGCCATACCCCACCAAGGCAGTTCACAGTGCTCTGAATATCCGATGCTATTTTGTTGCAAGTACGTGTAATATTTGCCAAAAGGTACTTGGTTTCAGTTAGGTAGAATGTTTTACCTGTATTTTGAGCTGTTGATATCATTGTATATCCCACTCATTGGAGATTTTTAGATTTGTTTGCTACTGGTTGAGATATTTTCTTCCTTGAGTGATAATGCATCCTAATGAACTTTTTGATTTAGGTTGCTTTCCAGAATGATCCTGAAGCTGCTCTCATTCAGTACTTAACTAACGACGAGGCTAGGAAGGCAATTTCCAGCACAGAGGCAGTTTTGAACAATCGGTTTATAAGGGTACTGTGGCACAGAGAAAGTGAACAGCAGCCTCCGTTGCTGCAGCAGCAACAGCAGCAGACACCCACACAGTCTCTTCATCACCAACTTCACCTTCAGCAGCAAGCCCTGACTGCAACTCCAGCTGTAACCATGCATAGCAATCTGTCAAAGGTACTGTGCTATTGTAAACTAGTGATTGAGCAGTGAAGGTTACCAGTGTTCCTAATGCTACTTCAAAAAAGCAAAGTAGATAATTTTTCATTTTTTAATGTCTATTAATGCACAGGTGATGAATAAACCACTGGCATCTGGTGCCTATGTGCTTAATAAGGTCCCAGTGAAACGTCGCCTTGGAGCAGCAGGTGGAAACCAGCCTGACTTAAGCCAGTCTGGGGCTGTAGTAGAGGATTCTCAGGTATGTTTGTGAAGGCTGACAGTCTCCGTGCTTTCAGTTCAAGCTTTGGCCTGTCAGCAGAGCTGGAACTAGCAAATAGAACTTGCAAATTGTTCCAAATCGGTTCTGTTTCTTTTCACTAATGTTTCGTGCACCCATGGTCAGTTGCTGCTTCCTGGTTTTGTTAGCTGTTTATAGAAAATAGGGAAAATACTTCAGAAACAAAGTATTAGTATTTTAAGTAGTATAAAGTATTTTTGGCCATTCTTCGTAGTAAAGAAATTTGACAAGCTATATGTGATGTCAGCTTTTTGTTAGTGAATCTAATTGCTTTCCCAGTGATTTTTCAGCTTATGCTGTGTTTTAACAGTAGTGCTAGGAGCTTATGGAATACTTCGGCATAGAGTTCAGGTTGATACTGCTTGATTCACACTGATACTGTAGTGCAGCATGTGTTCTTGGCCACAGAGAAATCCTCCTTTTAAGAAAGGAAGCATACAGGTGACTTTTGCTGCCTTATTTGATCAGAGAGGGTGGTGTTGGATTATGACCGTGAAGCCAAATAATGCAGATGCAGAAGATCAGCTTCAGTGATCTTCCTAAATGGATAACAGGATGCAGAGGGTGTTCTGGATGAAGAAGGAAAGAAAGTACCTTTTGCAGAAAGCCTTTTAACAAGCATTTAAGCTGATTGCTTCTGAGCAAGTTGACTGCTAGACCAATGCCTTTACGCGTGTGTTTTAATTACCTTGGTCTTTTTGTCTCGTTGCACAAATCTGGAAGCTTGTGGTCATTTTTCACAGTGTACATTCCTCTAGAATTCATTGGCAGGGTATCACATTCATTTTAAGCTATTAAGTATTTTTGTCTGCATGGTTTTATTATTTCAGACATTTCCTACTTCTACAAGCCACTCAAAAATGATTTACAGTTCTTCAAACTTAAAGACACCTATGAAACCTGGTGCAGGGTCTAAACCCCACGATGTGCAAGAAGCCCTTAAAAAAAAACAGGTACTTTTACTATTCATTGGTTGACTGGCAGTATCGTGATTAAAGTACATTACAAAGAAGGGTAATTGCAGTGTACTTTTTACATTAGCGTGGGTTTTGTCATCGTTATCGGACTTCTTGCAAATGTACGTGGAGGTAAATCATGGGTATGGAGGTATTCCTTCTTGGGGCGTTTGACTTGACACACTTGGTCACGTGTGTTTCTTGCTCGAGGCTTTTCTCTGATTTCAATCTCTGCAGGTATGATGCACTTAAACAGCAACATAGGAAACGTTTCTTAAGAGGCTTCAGAAAGGGGCAAAAATTTAGCGAAGTACTTCACAGCAGGAAGTTAGCAACTTTTTATTGTTTTCATCTGGATCAGATACACTTGTGCATTTTGCAGATTAGTAGCTTTCATTACAGCCTTCACTTCTGTAGCTTTAAGAAGAAAATAAGATATATATGAGTACATAAAATGCTAGATTGCTGTTTACTGATTGAAAGGATTTTCTTCTCATACAGGAGGCAATGAAACTCCAACAAGACATGAGGAAAAAGAAGCAGGAGATGTTAGAAAAACAAATAGAATGCCAGAAAGTAAGTCTGGAATGTCTTCTAGTAAATACATTCTCAATTTGTAGATACACGTCTGTTCAGTGTTGGTTTTCCTGGAATTTTATATTTCTGCTCATTTATTAATACACAGATGTTGATATCCAAGCTGGAGAAAAACAAGACCATGAAACCAGAAGAGAGAGCAGAAATAATGAAGACCTTAAAGGAACTAGCAGGAAAAATATCTCAGTTAAAGGATGAACTAAAAACATCATCTACAACCTCTACACCGTCAAAATTGAAGTCCAAGACAGAGGTATTGATTGCGCAAGATACTTGCCCACCTGTCTCTTGTAACTATTTCTAATACTGTCTCCTAAAAATGCAGCAACATTAGATCAAAACACTTCCAGGCAGTGTTTTGAATTTGAGTGATAACCGTGGACAAGTGAGCTATGGTTTTAAGGAACTCTGATGACCTAGTTCTGCATGTAGCACATCCAAGCTTGTTCCAATTCTGAAGCAGAGAATTCTGGGCCCTTCAAAAAATGGGTTGGGAAAGGGGCATGCTGGCAATTAAACTGAATTTAGGGGAAAGTATGGATGTTGTATACTGATTGATGTCATTTACATAAATGTATTGCTGAAGAAGTGGAACAAAACAGTAAAAGCACTCATTAACAGTTCTGCTTTTCCATTCCGTTTTCTTTCTGCACCTTTTTCTCTTAGGCACAAAAGGAACTTTTAGATGCAGAGCTGGACTTTCATAAGAGGCTTTCATCTGGCGAAGACACAACTGAATTGCGAAAAAAGCTAAATCAGTTACAAGTAGAGGTGAGTTTGTCTGGATTGATGCTTTTAATATATTTAAATGTTTTTTAAATCCTTTTAAACAGAGGATGGCTTTGTACATTATTTGTCACCTTTAACAGGCTGCCCGTTTAGGCATTTTGCCTGTTGGTCGAGGAAAGACAGTGCCAGCCCAAGGAAGAGGACGAGGACGGGGTCGTGGTGGGAGAGGAAGGGGCATGTTGAACCATATGGTGGTGGATCATCGTCCCAAAGCACTAACAGTTGGAGGCTTCGTTGAAGAGGAAAAGGATGAATTGTTACAGCACTTCTCTGTAAGTATGAGGTCACGTTAAAAAAAGAAAAACTTGAAGAGGAGAATTGTGGCCGAACTATAAATCTGAGATTAAGTAGGTAACCAATACCCAGGATACGCGCTTACTTGCAAAGAGAGGCATGCTAAGATCTTTGTAAATAACTTTCTTCTCCAAAATCTTGAAGATGCAGGTCTGTTTCTGTCAGTGCAAACAAATCAAAGACTTCATCCTGAATTCATGGAACAGGCTGTGGATAAGCATACAGTTTCAAGAGTTGCCCATAATGTAAATGTCATGTCTTTGGGCAGCTACTGCAAAGCAGCTATAAATACATTCTTTTAATGATCAAAGCTAAAAAGCTTACTCGTATTAATTCTGCATTACAGTAGTTCAAAACAGATGTTAGAGAGCTGAAAAATACCTATCAGCCTCTCTCTGTTTACAAATTATTTTTCAGATTAGCAATTCCTACCATTTATCTTGTTTCTCTCTAGCTCAAGAAGTAAAGCATTGTTTTGCTAAACAAAGCATCGGTTTCAAATTAGTTAAATTTCTTCATAAACTCATGGTAGAGCAAGTAGCTTGCTTGTGTGCAAGCTAAGGTAGCAAGTGAGTTTAGCATCATAAATAAGCTACCATAATAAAGGGAAAGCTGATTTTTAGATTTCCCTCAGTCGTGCTTTCCAGAATGAAACATTTTCGTATGCAAAGCTAGTAAACTTCTTGGAGAAGTCATGTAATAGTTCATAAATAGACCCAGCATGAAAGCTAAGCTTGATCAAGTCACTTTGGTATTTCTGGATGCTCTCTGCAAAGCAAGTGACTGATATAGGAAACTCATTTTGTAGAATCTTACCCTTTAGAGCTAGATCAGAAAAGCAATAGAGTTCTGGAGAGAACTGGTAAACTGAAAGCTTGCTTGTTTCTGGTTTGAGTGGGAACAGAGAACTTTACAGTTCTTCATACAGTGGGGTAAGCTTTGCTCTTTGGGGAACTGTTACTCTGGCCTCATTGCTTACCAGAAGCTTAGAGGCCACTATTACTGATTTGATCAGGTAAATTCAGTGAAAAATGTTGTGTAGTTTGATCAAAAAGAACAACCTGCTTTATGGTGTAATAATAGTGCCTTGAACCCTGGGAGAAGTCCTAAGAGGGCACCAGAGTGCCTTTTCTAAAAAGTTCTTTGTTTTAATTCGATTTCTGAGGGACTTCATGTTTTTAAAAGTTTGAGCTGGTTTTAGCGGCTGAAACCAGTAAAAGTATGTACAAGTGGCTAGTGCTCTTACTAAAGCTATTATCTTACTGGCTTTCAAACTACTTTTCTTCTGTTACTCATATTAAATATGAAGTTCAATATGGTTTTCTTTGTACTGCTTGTACTCCATGCATAAATCCTTTTTTTTTTTTTGTTTGTTTTGGGGTGGATTTTTTTACTATTTAATTACCATTGCTGTGGTCATTCCAATTTTCACCACTATGCCATACATAAATAACAAAAATGCAAACTTCTTAATTTAACCATATTAGATACTACAGGAAGGAGGAAAAAAGTATTATACTGACAGAATGTATTTGGGAGCTCTATAGCAAAGTTTGATTCCCGTTACTGAAATCACTTTTGCAAATTAGTGAGCTTTAAAGGACTTGCTTAACAGGTCTAAAGAAGTTCAACGGTGAAAGCAGAAGAGAACAAGGGAAATGGTGAATTCAAAGAATTAATTTCTGAGGTATAAATCAATACACTTCCCTTTCCTCCTGCAAAATTAAGCTCTGCTTATTAGAATAACAAAAAATCTGAGCTTTTGCCCAAAAATAGAGGTACAAGTGCTGCCGTATTGCTGGGTGACACAGCTGAGATATCTCTGGCTCTCACTTTTCTGTCCAAAAAAAAAAAAAAGGAGGTTTCAGTGGCACTTCAATACACTGCAACTTTAGCACATAATGATCGTGTTTTCAGAGGAGAATATTACCACTGTTCCTAATAAATATTTCTCTCATAGAAATTTGGAGATATTGAAGACCTCCAAGAAGAGGATTCCCCATTAAGTGTTGTTCTAACTTTTAAGTCTCGATCAGAAGCTGAGAATGTAAGTAGAATAATGGATATAATTTTTTTTAACAGTTCTAAAATGAGAATTTTTAACTTCTTGTGTCTGCAAAGCTTTGTGTTTTAAAATTCAGCAGGCTTTGATCCCACTGCTTTGAGCTAGATAGCGTGGGTATTTGTTGCCACTGCATGAAGCATCGTTACAGGGGCAAATACCTCCTGTTTACCTTAATAGTAACGTCGGTCCTTTGCTGATACAGGCTCAATGTCACAAGCAATTCAGAGCCCTGTTAATCTTTCCAGACCACTGGTAAATGAGCATTATTTAGCAGATTCAGGTTTGAATGCAGTTGCTCTTAGAAGACCAAAGCAGATGATCATGGCTTATATGCTTGAGATCTTCAAATGTGCACCTGCATGATGTTTGCTAGATCAGGCTTATTGTTGTTGATTTTAGAAGTTCTTTACTTGATCCTCTTTTTGAAAATACATTCATTTAAAATACAATCTAGGCTGCTAACCAAGGATCCCGGTTCAAAGACCGAAGGCTACAGATATCATGGTACAAACCTAAGGTACCTTCTGTGTCCACAGAAATTGAGGAAGAGGAGTCTAAGGAAGAGGTATGAAAATACATCAATAACTTAAATCACTCTTCTAGGAATCTAACAGCTAAGAGTTCTTTGGGATACAATTGTCTGTTTACTGAAGAATTTTCATGAAAGACGTGTCTGCAAACCAGAAACTTAACTGGTTTTGAATAGTACATTTTCAAAAAAGGGAAAAGGGGGAAAAAAAAAAACCAACTAAACTTTCTGGATGAGTTGTTGATCTGTCAAGTATGAAAATAAACCTAACATCCTCTGTATGCAGGTTGCTCATCTTTTTACTTCACAGCATTAATGCTCCACTATATGATAAGTTACATATCTTTCCTGTAATTATAAACACATTAAAGCTTTTAAAGGTTTTTCTGTGCAGGCATCTAACAGAAAACTGTTGTTCTGGAGAGGGTGGGTGGGTGTTTGTTCCTGCTTTCTTTTCCTTTCCTGATGTGTGAGGCTGCTGTTCTTCCCGTAAAAATGAATGTAACTGTGTGCTTTTAAGTGAGACGTGTGGTAAATGAGAACCTGATCTAAAGTACAACTGATGCTGTGTTGCATGACAAGTTTCCTAGGATACAGTGTGGAACTTACTTGTTTTAAAAATATGTTTTATCTTCATCTAGGAAACTGAAACGTCAGATTTATTTTTGCACGAAGATGATGATGATGATGACGAAGATGAGGATGAATCCCGTTCTTGGAGAAGATGAAACCTGATGTTGGAAATGTATAATTTTAGGAATATAGTTCAAGCTACATCTTTTAAACATTTATTTAAGGAAGTTGATAAGCCAAAAAAAGCTTTACTTTCTTTTCAAACCACAAGATTTAACGTGAGCAAAGTTTGTTATAAAAACATTTCGGATATAGAGCTGTGATACTAAGCTAGCCAAAGGCCCAGTAACTTTTTACGTAATTATCAAGCTCACCAGGGTGGTGATTTTTTTTCTATTTAAGAAGGATAAAAAGAGAGGAGGGGGGTGGGGGGTGGGGGGAAGTACTAGTATTTTCTTGTCCTCTTTTTGTGTCACCTGTATTACATTGTTTTGGGTTTTTTATATGTGATTGATTTGTTAGTTTATAATTGAAAAGATATTACAGGTTTTATTTAGCAATATTATGGGGATAGGGGAAAGATGCAAACTTTCATTAAATGTTATGAAAGAAAAAATTGCCTCATTTGCTAATTGAAAAAGGGTAGCATTTTGTTCCGTGTGGAATCACTTATCGTAGGGATTATTTGTGGCTAGATTCATAAATCATCTTTTTCAATATGTTTGAAAGCCACACAGTTTCTGTGTTGTACTGCTTTTTGTGAGAGGAGATGGAAGAAGCAACTTAACAGGGTATTATAATATTGTCCAGTTCACTCTGTTTCTTCAAATTCTGCTTCACAGAAAACATCAGCAATGACACATATTTGAGTGAATTTTCACTCACTGTTGATTTTATTCTGTAGTTTCAGTTTAAGGTGCAAGTTTAAGTTAGACTGTTTACTGCATTTCAGTATTTGTGAGCATGAATGTAATGAGTTTCACACTTCCTCAAAAAGGAAAACAACTAAGCAGGCAACTGCCTACCAGCCAGTAGTAACTCTTCCTCCTCACCCTGTTAACAACTGTTTATGTTCAAACCAAATCTGTGTTCAGAGCAAAATGCTTTTTAGCCAACAGAATGTCAGTGTCCTGCTCAAAGAGTGGCATCAAACCAGCCCTGTAAGTGACGAGTCTTCAGAGGAGTGTTCAGAGCTGGGTTTGGAAGGTTATTAATTTATCTCCAAGTATAGTTTTGTTCAGACACATTGCATTCTCAGTTGCCTTATTGTTGTACCATTTTAAAAATACACCCACACACCCACGGCCCATAATGGTGTGTATTATGATAGGAATGAGGATAACAAGTTCAGGTACTTGAGCCGTGTATCTTAACATTTACGCAGCTCTTGCAGTTCATGAACGTGTTACCCAGTAAGCATTTTCCTTGACTGTCCATTTGTACTGTACACTTTTCAGTACATTTTATGTACATTTCTATACAAAATAAACAGAATGTCGGTGCAAAAATGCTCTCCTCTTTTGAATAATCAGTTCACCAGTGTATTTCCCAGCGAGTTCCCAACTGAAGAAAAATATACATCACAAATTTAAATTACAATGGCTCTGAACCTGGCTAGACATGTAGTTGAGCATGCCTTTGGGTTTACAGTTCCCCTGACTTTGTTATCCTTTTGCCCTGGTGGTGTATCAAAAGTCAAAACCGTATCATTTTCTGGTTTCCTTGTCAGTTGAAGGGAATATGTCTTTCAGTATTCTGCCTCTTCGCATTGAAACCTCGCTTCTTCATACAATTGGGACTTTCCTGCTAATACGGAGGCTAAATTACAGACATGGAGAAACGAGGGGAAACCAAGCCTACGTATTTAGGATGTCTTGCTTTTCTCCCATCATCTCTAATCGTTTTTTTTTCAAATGTCTGTGGCTCAGACAGTGTATATTTTGAAAAATCCATTGCAGCAACCATATTTGAGTCCTGACAGTTTAAAAAATGATAGAGGGAACAAAAGGATTTATATATTTTTTTGTACAGAGTTTTTTCTTAAACTGTATAATTTTGTAAATATTTTGCTTTTTTGTGTACTACAACTACCAGCGTATAGATTTCAATAAGAATTGTTGTATTTTTGTATTTGGGAAATTAAAATTACAATGAGTGAATGAAGCTGTAGGAAAAATTGCGGTAGTCTGACACACGTAGAATGGGATTCCTTTTCATATGGTTTTAGCTCTGAAGTGACACCTGACTGGCACACTGTCAGGGACACTTGCCCTTGCCCGGCCATGCGGGCTGTTCAAGTTGAGCGAGACAGGAGGGAGGTGAGTGCAGTAGCTTTATTTAATGATTTTTTTGAGAGCTTCATAGGATTTCTTTTTTTTTATTATTATTCATTATTTCTGCTCCCCCTCTTTAACAGTGCACATAGGCAGGCTTACATAAATCCTCAAGTGACATCCCAAACATGATTTCTGAACGCAGAGGCACAAAAGTGAGTTGTGCCTCTGAACTTAGCTTGCGTATTGAGAGCATGCTATTACATTATTGGGAATTTAAGTGATGGGCAGTATAGCTGTATCTGACTTGGGGTGTTTAAGAAGGAGGAAAGCTGTTTGAAAGTGACCTTCATTTTCCCAGGCTTTTGGCTCTCCCTGTATCGTAGGGTATGACAGGCGGTGTTGAAACTGTTTGGGGGGTGGTGGTGTTTTAATAGGTAACATGGCAGTACAGCTTGCTTTATTTTTATGGTAACATGTTTTTTTATTAAATTCGTGTGTACTTTCAGGGAGTACCTTAGATGAAATTTTTAATCAATACTAACTTGGGTACACCAGCCAGTGGATTTACAGGTGACGTGTAACTAGATGTTACCAGTCTGTACCTAATGTGTAAATGCTGAAAGAGTATGTGATAAGAAAAGAATGTAACTGTTATAAAGAATTACCTCCCTTTTGTTGTTGAATTAGCCTAAGCAAAAAGAACAAAATGAGAGCTGGAAAAATAAATCTGAAAACAATTGCCTCCTTATTGTGAAAACACTTTTTTTTTTTTTTTTTTTTTTTAACAAAATCATGTGAAAAGGAATGAAGTTCCTCTTGGTGTATAGTAAACCTGTACTATAGTTTTTACAAATTGTGAACTTGTGTAATAGTATAATAGGAGATATTGATGAATTTCTAACTGTTTATACATTTAAATTCATATATGTAATGTTTGTTTTATTGATTACGATCTGAATTTCTAAGATGCATGTTGACTTTTTTGCAATAAAGATATACTGTGGAATGGTTCAAGACTTAGAAAAGACAAAGAAAATTCTAACTTAAATAAATTGGACAGCAGAACCATTCAAAAAAAATTACAACTATCACAAAAAGAGCGTTATCACTTTTTTTTCGGGGGAAGTGTGTGTGTGGAGGGGGTATTTATGTGGAATGAGCAAGTAAAACTCACATGCTAGCATAGCTAGGAGAAAAATCTTCAAGTGTATCAGTGCTCTGCAGTAGTACTAATTAAGACAGCGGAATTGATGGGGGGAGGATACAGTGGGGGTGGGAGGGATTCCATAAAGGCAATTTTACATTGTTGGGGAGGTTCAAAGTTTAACAGAAAATTGAAAAATGTTTTATAGACCACGGTGGGTTCTGTGGTCTCTTACAGATTTGCAGTATTGCTGGCTTGTTGAAAACTGTGCAAAACATGAAATTAGATACATGCAAATTCTAACCCTTTTGCTGTTTGGTCTGAAAACTAATTTATTCTGTTATTAACTTTATTCTCAGTCATTGCTTCTTTCACAAGTTTCCATTATTCCCTTCTCTTCCCTGTGTTGTTTTCATGCATGTAAATGTTTGTGACCCAAGTATGTTTTTAAAAGTCTTCTCTTGCATCCCCTTTTCTTACCAGTGTTGTTAGTGTGCTGTGGTAAGATACTGGGGGGGGGCAGGGAATGGAACAAGAGTAGAAATTTTTCACAAATGGGAATTTTTCCTTTTTCCTTTTGTCACTGCATTCTTGGAGGAATAGGGGGAGGAGAGGAAGGAGCTTGCTCATGTATTTAATAACTGTATTTGTGTCACCTTCTCTCTCACATCCCTTTGTGATCCTGCAATGTAAAAGTTTTAAAACATGACCTGGCTTTTCTGTGTTGATGAAGAGCCTCTTCGTGGTAAATCTCTGGCTTTTGGATGCTTTTTCATTGTCAGTAATGGAACTTTAGAATCTTTCCACGGTCTACTTCCCTGTCAATAACCACCAAATAGTCCTCATTCTGCAAGATGCAACAAGGTCCTTCAGGGAGGTGGGGTCTTGCCACCAAGTAGGCAACGTTTGGCATCCGGTCCAAAATACTTGTTTCTTCCTATATGATCAAAATTAATTTTAATGGCAAAAGGGAATAAAAAGAACTTGAAAGGGGGCTAGTGTTTTCTCTTTGTGTGGCGTTGGCTTTATTTGTCTCCCCCTGTTTGGTGGGGTACGGCAGCTCTTGCAGCGGGGGCTCAGCTGGCGGCCCTTCGCGGGGGGCGAGGTGTGCTCAGCCCGCGTGTAACGAGCAAGTACACAAAGGTCAGTTGTCGCTACGGCTCTCGGGCCAAGAACCTCTTCGGTAGCTACGGTCATAGCTGCATGAAATACAACAATAATTGAATAGAGAGACTTTTCCCAAAGGTGGAAATATAATTTTAACTCATCTCTAGAGACATGGGACCCAGTTCTGTCCATGGAGCAGGTTGTGTAACATCTATCTGGGTCCTTATTGATGAGATCGCTGACACGAGTGTGCGGGTGAAAACAGAAAAGTAAGTTTGTCTGATGTTTCTCCGAAGATTTTTGTGTGTACTTCCACCCCTTTTTTTCGAGACTGGTCTACAGTTTGATGATCAAAATGTAAATGGATTAACTAGAGCTTTTTTCTCTCTTTGTCCCCAGGATTGCTCCACAGACGATTTCCAGTCGCTGCCTGCTAATTGTCGGGTAGGCTGATCTGTGCTAGGTGCTGATGTGCAGAGCCAGATGTGGAGATGACTGCAAGGCTGGCAATGAGATGCTGGGGTAAGGTCCTGTCTGTAACACAACCTGGTGCTTGGCAGCCACTTTGGGACAGCTACTGCTGGAGAGGGACTTCTGACAAGGGCACGTAGCAACAGGACAAAGGGGGTAGATTTAGATGTGGTGTTGGGAGGAAACCCTGCCCCGTGGGGGTGGGAGGTGAGGTGCGGGGACGGGCTGCCCAGAGCGGCTGTGGGTGCCCCATCCCTGGCAGTGCCCAAGGCCAGGCTGGATGGGGCTGGGGGAACCCTGGGCTGGGGGCCGGTGGCCCTGCCCGTGGCAGGGGGGCTGGACTAGATAG
>JAVJGJ010000061.1:64281635-64292290 GCA_035590215.1 Microhierax caerulescens | reverse complement strand
GGGGGAGAGGGAGGCCAGGCCCTCAGGACGGGCACGCAGGGACAGCCGGCACTGGGGGGTTTGGGGCTGGGGGGTGCGGCGGTGGGGGTACAGGGGTCTTGGGGTGCAGATGTGAGCGGGGGGGTATGTGGGGTGTGTGTGCCCGTGTCCCATGTCCCGTGGGAGCTGCAGGGCCCCGCTGCGGGTCCCAGCTCCCGGCCGCTCCTGCAGAGCGGGCACAGAGCCGCTCACGCACTCGGGGCGGCACCGGGCGCGGGTGAAAGGAGGCAGCCGCTGGCACGGGGAGCGAGGCTGGAGCTGGGGCCATGTTTATTCCCTGGAGAAGTGATGATTTTCAGCTGCAAAAGTCCTAATGTCCGGGCTCCTTCTTCTCGGCGCTTCCCCTCCCCAAGGTTTCACTTCTCCCGAGTTTGCAAGGACGTTCGCCCTCCCTGGGAAACACATGCAGCGTGGGATGAACCATGTTCCTTAGAAAAGCAGTTTCTGCTGGAAGGGATCCGTGCCGAGCGCCCAGCCTCCGCCCCAGGCCCCTGTGCTCAGGGCTGTGCCCCACATGGCTGGAGTGAGGATCAGCACCCGCACCCCAGAGGTGTGGGACTCCGGGGGGCTCCCCCCACCGTGCTGGGGCAGAGGATTGGAGTCCCGGCGCCCTGGGCAGCCCAGCCCAGCCTGGCTCAGCCCAGCTACACCCGGCTGGGTGAAGGAGCAGTGGTCGGAGCAGCCCCAGGACAGCCACCTGCCTTCAAGCGGGGCTTCCAGGGCGAGCTGGGGACCCTGAGAGCGGAGCCGTCCCCTGCAGCCCCCAGCAGCCCGCACCACTGCCGGCTTGTCATCGCCCAAACCAGCCAAGTGCTCAGCCCAGCACAGAGATGGGACTGCATCCCCCATCGCCTGCCGGTTCAACTGGACCAGCTTAGGGGTGCTAAGAGCCTGTGGCCGTAGGCTTGAGGTGGGCATTCACAGCAGAGAGATGGGAGCTCCGTGGAGACTCACCGACTCAAGAGAAAATGCCACTTTACACCAACACAAAGCAGAAGGAACTCCTTCCAGTTGTACCACTTCGCTAGTTATTTTCAGAACAGTGTTTTAAAGCAATTAAGCAAATTTGTCTGTAATGACACTAGTTGTGCTTTGCAGTTTGCCAGGAAATGTTAGGAACAAATTTATTGCATCATCAAGACATGGTTTAGACTTTGCTTCTTTAAGCCAATTTAGAACTATACATGTCACAAATTTTCAATAGAATTTTATATGGAAGAGCAAAACAATACACAGAGGAAAATGAAATGCTTTGACTGTTTTTTAAATCCAAAGAGAATTAAAAATGTACAATAACACTACATAAATGTAGATCAGCTGTTGTAAAACGGTACTGACATAAGGTAAACATTTTCAACCTACCGAGTGAAAATGAAGCTCCTAAATGCAGAGTGTAAAGTAGAAGTGGTCTCAAAACTGCTGAACACCCAGATTCCCCTCTCAGGCAGCGGGGTGTGTGGGTGCTCAGGGCCAGCTCAGGGCCTGACACTTTTTTTCACTGTACGTGGATCCAGGAGGCCAGCACCGGGGTCGGAGCAGGGACTCTCGGCCGTAGCATACTGTCAAAATGAAACCGGCTGCACGGAAAACAACCTCTGCAGATGTGCTGTCTTTTCTGTCAGGGGGTGCTGAGGATTAATTAAATGTTTTAAATTAAATTAATTAAATGAGAATTAAATATTTTTTGGAACCTTCTGGGAAGCTCAGAAATAAGTAACAGTTACCCAGTGCCCTGTTGTATCACACCAAGGTGAGCGGGGGGCTCCACAAGCCTTGTGCGTAGAAGGAAATGCCAAGCTGCTGGACCTGCGCTGGGCAGTGATGGGGTTGTGGCTGGGACCCCCGGGCTCTGACCCCCGCACTGGGTTACTCCTTCCCTTGGTGCTTTCAGTCCATGCCTTCGAGGTTTGCAGCGCTGTGTGCTTCCACTCTCCCGGGGTGCACAAGGGGAGCGGGGAGGCTCCTGCCTGCACCAGCAGTGCCTACCAGCCCTGGCCGGCGGCTGCGGGGGGACCCCGGGGCAGGGGCCACCCCTGCCAGTGCCTGCCAGCACCAGCGCTGCCCCTGGCACCCTGGCACCGCTTCCCACCCTGCCTGGTTCGCAGTGCCACAGCCCGATCCTGACATGGGTTATTATTTATAGATGTTTGAAGAGCGCGGTATCTCTCCATTTACTCACTGTCATAACAGAAAAGCTGGGGGGGGGAACCAAGCCATCACCCACCAAAAAAGCAAAGCATTTGGGTAGTGTGAGGGCACTAAATAATTCAGCACCTATTTAGAAGTGTCACGTTTTGTACTTTCAGTGGAACCATCTTGGTTTGACTCCCTGTATTCTCACACTGGAAGGAACCAGGCAGGTGAGCTGAGCCTCGCTTTCCAGGGGAGAGAGAAGCAGGGAGCAGGTGGGGAGGTTAATCACACTGGCAGCACCTCTTGCTTTTTAAACTTGCATGAGTTTGGAGATCAAAATGGAGAGGAGATGTAGGGCAGATGGATTTGCAGGGAAACCTTTGATTTTCCTCCTCCTGAGGCTGGCGTGCCTAACACACACCTTCTGCAAGTTTACCAGGGCCCTTGTTTACAGAGGGCGAGCCCTGCTGCCAGATCCCAAGAGCACTGGGGGTGCTGCTGGAGAGAAGACCACAGTGCAGGGGATAGATCCCCCCCGGTACCCCCCCAGCAGGGTCTGAGGCAGTGCCCTGGGATGCCTGGGGGAGAAGCAGCCTCCAGCGCTGCTGCTGCCTGGTTCAGCTGAGAGCTGCCCCAGCTAGGTGGATGTGAGAGCAGGGGCCCCCTCGGCAGGACCCCATCACCAGCACCCTCTGAGCCACCTTTGCTCGTGCAAGTGAGACTTAAGCACCCTTCTGCAGAGGAATGAAGGCAGAGGGTCGATTAGCATTGATAACATGCAGCTGTGGCCTTGCCACCAAGGCAGTGGCTTGATGGACATGGATGATGTGCAGCTGTAGCTCGTTCCTGCTAAGTAGTTAAATGGCACTGAGGAGTGGGGGGGTGTTAGATGGAGGAGTGCTGTGGTCTGACCTCTGAAGGAAGGAGAAATAGTACGGACAGTAGAATCTGACTGATGGTAAAAGCCTTGTTGCAGCCTGATAGCTTGCTTGAGCTGCAACACCCTCCCAGCCAGACTTGTGCCAAGCTGCGTGCAGGGAAAATAAGGTGCTTCCCAGGGCGAGAGGGGAGCACGAGCACCACAGCCAGAGCTGGTGCCCAGCAATGCTGTACTGGTCCCTGCCCTGCAGCGAGGGATGCTGCCGTGCAGCGCTCTGCACCAACGGGACAGCCCAGGGGGGCTGGGGCTGGTGCTGCTGGGGGTGATGCTCCTTCACCGCGGCCTCAAGCCAGGGGTCCCACCGCCTCCGTTTGCATCTGGAAGTGGCTTCTGAGCAGCAGCTGGAGCCGTTCTTCGGGCTGAGGAAAGGTGGGAGGGGGCAGCGCACGGCCAGGGTCTGGCTCCAGCGGACACCTGCTCCCTGGGGCTCCCCTGCAGCATGCAGCCGGGGAGGAGATGGGGACTGGGGAGGCTGCGATGTGTTCGGGCTTGCCTGGGCGACCGGTGCTGGGGAGCAGAGACGGGGAAGGATCGGAGCCCATGGCGCTCTCCAGGCGTGCCATGAGCGGGGCCGTACGCGGGCGCTGCAGTACTTGTGGCACGCAGAGAGCATCCCTTTCATCTCCTCTGTTTGAAATCCTCCTTCAGAGCTACCTGTGGGACAGTGCCGCGCAGAGCACGCCCAAATACACTGTATAATTCACACAACAAAAGACACATAAAAGGATGTTAGGCCTAGAAGACAAACCCACTAAAAAATCAGGAAATTATTTTCAGGATTAAATTTTCAAGACCTCAGCAGGATGCTTAGCTAAGGAAGCTTCAGCTGACCACCCCGTGGTCACCCGTCGTTTGCCAGAGCCTGAAGTAGTTTTTGCAAGTCCCCTGGCTACCTACAGCTCCCCGCGCGCCAGCGTGACCAGACGGGCTCCCCCAGAGCTGCCCGGAGCTTGCACCGACGCGCCCCTGGGCTGGAGCCCGAGCCCCACGTCGGGGTCTGCACCGGCTCCCGTGAGCCCCGCCAGTGCCCGCCCGGAGGGCCCTGCATGCCGCAGCCTGGCACGGAGGTGACCAGCTTGTTTCCCACCAAAGCCCAGTGCCAGTGGGGTGCCAGCTGTGCCGCCCCGCGCTGGGGGGCTGAGCTGGCCCCTGAGCTCACCAGCCCCCTGCGCTGCTCTGGCAGAGCCCAGTGCTTACGTGTTCCCTCAGCAGCTCTGCGAGCAGGAGCAAAACACGTCAAGGATGTGAGTCAGAATTGTAGTTAAAGTTTGATAACTCAGTTATTTCAGAGTGCATCTGTTTTCCCCCAAATGCCAAAACCGCTCAGACTACAACAGTTATCATATTATGGCCTGAGTGCAGTTTTCTGCCTAAATAAAAAAGAAAAAGCAAAACTCAGAGATGCTTCTTTAAGTAATGTAATAAGAACGTATAAAAGCATCTGAAAAAAATCTGAACTTCAGTTGGTTGCTTGGTTGGGTTTGTGTTCTGCAGCTCCCCAGCCAGCCGATGGCGGTGGCTCTGGGGGCTCGCCGAGGGACGGGCAGCATGCGGGCGCTTTTTTTGCAGTATGTGTCCAGTCTGCTCCAGCTGTGCCTCGCTGCTGGCAGGGAGGATCTCCTTCCATCACCAGCATGGCCACGGTTGCTGGCTGGCTCCCACCCCTCCACCCCTCACCATGCTCTGTCCTGCCCCTTCCTCCTCAGCTGGCCTCTCCTCCTGGAGCATCATGTTCCTGAGGAGCAGAGGAATGAGTGTGGGGGTCTCCTTGGGGTACCAATGGGACAGGAGGTTGAGGGATGGTGATTCTGGGTAGACAACAAGGATGGGCTCCGGTGGATGCCTTTGCTGGAAGGGGAACCTCAGAGGCAGCTGCCAGTGGGATGGAGGTGGGGGGGAGCTGGGGGCCAGCTCTAAGGGGATGTTTTGCCCAAGTACTGCTGCTGCCATCAGGGTTGAAATGCCTCACCACTAAAAATAACTCTAAAGACAGAAGGAAATAATTAGGAAAAATGTTGATATTTCTTTAAATGCTGGTCTTTCCAAAGACAGTTTTTATACTTTTTCCCAGTAGCTTTTTGGGTGTGTGTGTGTGAGAACAGTGAAGGGACCTAAAATATTTTGGATAGAGCAAGTTTTTTCATTGTCAGAGGCACTGGGGTGGCAGGGGGCATTCTCTTCCTCTTTTAATGAGGAAACCTGAACCACTGTAAATTTGGGGTCGGTCCGGGCCAAAGCTTTGGAGGAGCAGAGCGGCAGCGATGTGCGCAGCCCCTGTCCCCCTGCAAACTGGGCACGTGAGCCAGTCATGTAGCATTAACGGCTCCATGTTGTAGTCGGGTTGGATGCCACGTGCAGGCACGTTAACATGGAAAACACATTAGCCCCCACCAAGGAAACCTGAGCAAATTGGCCATGAGACGCAGTGTCCTGGGATTTAACATCGATGTCGTTCCCCCGAACAGCACGGCAGCGCTGAGGCAGAGCCCGAGGAGCAGGTTTGCTCCAATTCACCACAGTCCCGAGCAAACAAATGAACAGGGGGTTGGGAGCAGCCCTCTCCAACAGCATGGATCCCATCGCCCTGCTGCAGCCCCCCCACCTCCCTGCGCTTTAGCCCCCAGGCAGGGGTTGCTGTGGGCGGCTGCGGGTGCCATAGCCCCTGGGCTGCTGCAGCTGCCACCCCGCTGCCTCCGCCAGCCTCGTTCCCCCAGGAGCAGCCCCACGGACACTGTCCCGGCAGCGCTGTCACCCGCCCCTACGGCCACACGAGCGGGAAAGCGTGTCTGCCCTGTCCCTCAGCAAACAGCTTCTATCCTAAAACCACCTCATTAAATATTAACCCCAGAGACGAGTGTTTCTGGTCTCTCAGGGAAAGAGGCACATTTTCAATGCTCCACGGAAGATCTCCTTTCCCTGATACCCTGTCACACGCACTTGCACAAGGCTGGCACGCAGCCACCCCCACCTGCATCTCCCACCAGGAAGGGACACAGAGCCGTCCCTGGGCTGTCCCCTTAGCTGACCCTGTGGTAATTCCCCACAGCCACCCCGACCCCACTCTCCTGGGGTGACACTGGTATGGGGCTTTGTGTGGGCACATCTGGGGTCGAGCAGCCCCTGGGCAGCACGCTCTGCCAAATCACATCTGCAACGTGAGCCCTGCACCATGCACCATGCACCATGAGCCCTGCACTATGCACCATGCACCATGCACCATGAGCCCTGCACTATGCACCATGCACCATGCACCATGAGCCCTGCACCTTGTGCCTTGTACCACGGGTCCTGTGCTTTGAGGGAGAGAGCTGGGACAGCCTGGAGAAGCCCCTGACAGTGTGGGCTGGAGAAGGGACCTGGGGACGAGTAGAAGTTGTGGTCAGGAGCTGGAGAGAAGCCTCACATGAGCCAAGAAACACAGAGGGCACCTCCGCATCTGTGTAAAGCCCCCACCAGTGCCAACCAGGAGCCCAGGTCTGCGACCCAGCACGGGGACTGAGCTGCTCGGCAGTGGGGGCTGCATTTGGCTCTGCTGTGGGGACACGCTGGGGACTGAGCCCCTCCTGCCACCTCCCAGGGCATCGCCTGATGGCAGCCTGGCCCCGGGACAGTGTGGGTCCAGCACGGCTGCGGCAGCAGGAGCAGCAGCAGAGGAAACGGGAGAGCAGCAGTACCTAGGCACATCAATAATTCATAAAATGCCAGCAGCAACAAAGGGAAAGAGGGACCAGAAGCAGGAGAACAGAATATCACAGAGCTTTTTAATGGTCTTTTTCTATTAGTGTCATCTCTGTGGCTGGTTTCAGGCAGGAGACGTTTCCCTGGGTGCCCCAGAATTTCGGGACGGGGCTGAGCGTGCCCTCCCCAGCCAGGCCAGCTCCCGGGCCCGCAGCGGTGGGCAGCTGACGGAGTCAGGGGCTCGAATGCTTCAGAAGGACTCGCAGGCTGGGGTGGCACGGTCTGGGCACAGTCTCTCCTGGCCAACGAGCTGCAAGAGATGATGGTGCTGCAAACACAAGCGGAGAGGCTGGGCTTGGCTTTGTTAGCTATACTCCATCTACAGGCTCCAAACAAGCCCGAGTTTGAGCAAAACCCTCTGCTCTGGCTGGCTCTGGGCACTGCCGTGGACCCCGGCCTGTCTCTGCAGCCCTCACCACAGCTAAGCTCCGCAGCCCCCTTCCCCATGTTGGCAAGAATCTGTGGACTTCCCTCTTACAGAAAAAACAGGATTTTTTCATATAAATACAGGGAAAGCATTAGCCCAGATTGGGGCCCAATGCATCATGCCATTTGGCAGCTGATGTGATGGGGACGTGCCCTATTAAAATCTGGCAACACCCAGACCCCTCTGCTCCCCCACAGCACCTGGCCAGTGCCTCCCCACAGCCACCAGCACGGGCCAGCCCCAGCCCAGCACACACAGGGGCACAGCCAGTGCACAGGCACCTCAAGCACATGCTGCACGTGGGGAGGTGGGTGGCCAGCCCTGCCATTTCAGCCCCAACCCCCCCCTCTGGAACCCCATCACAGGGTTACCGAAGGGTTGCAATAACACCATCCCCTTTCAGGGCTGCAGAAACAGAGGGGTGGGCAGCAAGCGGTGCGCCACGGTGCAATGCAGTGCGGTGCAACGCGGCACAGTGTAGCGTGGCAGGTACCACCACTGCAGTGTGCACATCGAGGGGCTAGTCACCCCATCGCTGGCTCCCCAGGCTTCCATAGGAGCACTCCTTGCTCTGCATTTCCAAAGTATGGTTTCCAAAACCAATAATTATTTAAACCTCACAGAAAAGCACAACGATAAATTCTTTTCTCTGCCCTTAGTTTAATAGCCTAGCAGTCAGAAAATATGAGGATTGTTCTACAAATAGGTGTGCTGTGAAATGCAGTTAGTCAGAGTGAAGCCAATTACCATTTTAAGCATCTCTATTCTACGTAAAAAAATATACCGGCAGAAAAAATGGATATGTTACCGAAACAGTGAGGACCGGACCCTGACCAGAACTACAGTCTAAGACCTTTCTGTTTATCTTACCCTACGCAGCAAGTGTCTGCCACAGCCCTATGGCAGTAAGACCCCGGGGAGCCCCCACAGGGCTGCAAGATGGGGCCCCAGGGCTCGGACAGAGGTGGTGTGTGGGTGGCTGCTCCCTTCTCCCTCCCCATAAGCCTGCACACCTCCCAGCCCCACCAGTTCACCCATACTGGACATGTCTGGGTTGCTGAGGGTGCCGGCCAAGGGGCTGCCTGTGGCGTTGGGAGAGCTGCCCTTCCTGGGGAAAAGCATCTTCAAGGGATGCCCAGAGCCAGCGCAGCGTTCCCCTTTGCCGTGCTTTTGCTCGCTGGCAGCTGGGACAGGCTGAAGTCAGGCAGATCCCTACAGGGACCTTCCCTCCCCAGGGACCTGCCCCAGGCAGCGGTGACATGCCAGGCTGAGCAGGGAGCTGGGAAAACAAGCGCTGCCTTCACCCACACCAGCGGGATCCCCCCACTGCTGCCCGGGGCTGCTGCCCTCTGACACGGGACCTGGGGGTCTCCCCGGCAGATGCTGGCACTGCAGCAGCCAAGAGGCCCTGCAGACAGCCCAGGGCAAAATTTTTAATTCGGCATCACACTTCAACCTGAAATCTGAAAAAAATTAAAAAAGAATGACAAGATGTCAGCAGCTGCGAGCCTGCACAACCGAATGGCTGATCGTGGCTCCACAGATGGGGGGCACTTCTCAGTGGCAGTGTGGGGTGCCAGCCCTCGTGGGAGCCCACTGCAGTTTGAGGGCTGTGACACTCTCTGCCAGAGGAAACCAAAGTGCTGAAAATCGTCTCATGTCGCATAGCTGCAACGAGGAAGAAAAAGGCCCCTCGCTTTGAACCTAGGAAGTTTGGGAAACTGGGCAGATTTGAGCGGCAGTATCCAAAACTGGAAATTTCAAGCATCCTTTCTTTATGCCTGGCAGAGAAGTCAGGCCATGTAAGAAACAGTCCTTTTAAAATTACAGAGATCTAAATATTTCGAAAGGTTTGCAGTTTAAAATTCTCCGTGGAGAATGCTCTTTTGTGGCAGCGCAGCCGCGCTGTGCTGTTCTGTGGCAGACGGAGCCCGAGCTTCCGAGCCGGGGCAGCGGGGAACCCGGGCTGCTGCGGGCACCCTGGCCACCAGCTTTCCAAAGAACCCGGCTTGCCTGACAGACATCGGCACTGTCACAGCAGCAGAAATGCTGCGGTTGGTTTATGTTTGGGTTTTCCCCCGAAGGGATCTACACCCCGAGCCAGCCCCGCTGCAGCCCTGTTCCCCGACGTGGCACGGCCAGCGGTGCCACCAGCCTGGCAGCAGCACCCGGACTTTCTGCTCTGATGGATGAGCTGGTACCGGCGAGGTCCTGGACTGCAGCAGCCTTGGTGCCACCTGAGCGCATCCAGGGGCTGCGGCTCATCAGTCCCCCCTCGTATCTGCACTCCTGGAGACTTATCTGCTGGTTAATTAGCAAGGGTGTCCCCGCAAACAGCAAACTACGTTATTAGAATTCAGATTTTTAATGAAATCTATGGGGAAGTACATATTAAGTGCAATAAATTGTACTATTTCCAAAAGCCACATCCTGCTGGACAGGTAGCTGCCATCAAATTTGTCAAAATTACTCGCATTTTGCAGCTCACAATTAATTGCTCCTGAAAAAGCTGCAGTCTGAGAATTACTGGCTGAAATGTTTTGAGAAAATAAAGCTGAGCAGTAAGGGGGGATGTGGAACAGGGACAGCTCTCCCCGAACATGGGAAAGGGCCTTGCAGATGCTCCTATCTGCCAGCCTGTAATTAATAAATTATTGAGACAATCCTGAAACACGCAGATGAAAGGGGGATGAAAGGCACTAGTGGAAGACAGACAGCCCCACTGTTCGGGGAGGATCTAAGCTATCATGTCCAAAACCTGTTTTAATCTCCTGCCATCAGAAAGCGCCAATCGCCGATGGTGCTGGCGAGGGGGAGGGCAGGGTGGGGACTCCCAGCTCCATCTCCTCTGCACACAGGGAGCAGAGCCAGGCTCTCCGCATCTTGCCGGTGGGGCAGAGCCAGCCAAGGTCACCCCCAGCTCCTTCCCGTGGCTTCTTGGAGGGGCCAAGGCAACAGGGAGGACCCCTGGCTCCCGGAGCTGCTGCCACCCGGGCTCGTGGCCAGGCCATGCTGGGAACATGGAGTGGGGCACACAGGCACCCAGGGAGCCCCAGCTGCCTGCTCAACTGTCAAAAAGTCCTCATAGCAGCAGTGACTTCAAGCAAAACAGAATGAATAAAAAAACCCGAGCAGCAAAATCAAAGTATGAGAGAGTCTCTTTGTCACAGCACCACCAAAAGGTCCCTCAGTAATTCTGATTTTTATTATTTGACAGCTTTTTTTGACAGAAAGAGAGGAATAGGAAAAGGGGCATCACAAAATCAAAGCAGTTAGAGATGGAAAGACCCAATAGCTCAGTGGGGCTCCCAGCATCCTCCCCGCAGCTGGGAGGGGTGGCAGTGTCCCTTGGCACACGAAATGCAGCTTTGCGGGGGG
>JAVJGJ010000061.1:64244926-64278517 GCA_035590215.1 Microhierax caerulescens | reverse complement strand
GGCGGAGTCCGCCTTGCCCGCGGCCGGCGGGCAGCGCCTGCCCCAGCGCCCCCGCGCCGCTTGCAGGGCAGATTAGCAGGAGCGGGGCTGCCCCGCCGCTCGGGTGCTGAGCTGCGGGTGTGTCGCCGTTCACCTTCTCATAACCTTTGTTTTTTTCAATTTTGAGTCATCATGCCAACATTGGTATTGCACTGGCACTAAATGGTGGGCAAAATTGTTTTCCTGAGAGCAGCAGAAGAGCGTTTGTTGGTTCCAAAGGTGAACGTTTTTTTCTATATATACGTTTCCAGGGCTCCCCGAGTAGAGGGTTGGGTGGCACAGCGGGTTTAGCGCGACGGCCAGAGTTCACATGCTGCCGTAGGTCGCAAATGCAAAGTCTGTAGGTAGCCCTGACAGACACTGGTAGTACAGAATAATTAAAGCCTGTGGCACGATTGACAGCCGTTACCTGAGAAGGCCAGGGTGTACGTGCAGACAGGAGTTGGGAGTCGCAGGTCATTTTGAAAGAGCTTTGGCAGATTGGGATGCGCTTCTGCAAGGCCTGCCTGCCCTGATCCCAGCTCTAGGTTATTCGTTTCCATGAGTAAAAATTAAAAGTTGAGGATTAGTAAACTTGAATTGTGAAGGAGAAGAAACTATTTGAAGTAGTTGCACACTTAACTTTGTTCAAACTTGGCATTTTTTCTGCACCCTTCTCATTTTTATTAGGGTTTTTCCTTATTTATTTTAAGAATTGATTTTCCTGCAGCTAAGCAGCAAATGAAAATAACCTTTGTTTCCTTCTGGCCTTATCCACAGAATGGCTCAGCAGCAAGCACTGAGATTTCGTGGCCCAGCTCCCCCACCAAACGCAGTCATGAGAGGCCCACCACCTCTCATGCGACCACCTCCACCTTTTGGTATGATGCGAGGTCCTCCACCGCCACCTCGCCCCCCTTTTGGACGTCCTCCATTTGATCCAAACATGCCGCCGATGCCACCTCCAGGAGGGATTCCTCCTCCGATGGGACCTCCACATTTACAGGTAAAGGATGGGGCATCCTTTTGGTTTGTTGAGTTGGGATTTAGGGATTTTGTTTGTTTATTTTTACATGTGGAAATGAGACTAAATGTTAAAATGAATGAAAAAAAGTAGCAGGGCACAACAAAAACAGAAGGCTTGTGTGTGGTATTATGAGACTAATGCATACCTGTGGTATGTAAATGCACTTCTGTTTAGCTTCTTGAGGCTAAATTAATTAATTATGCAGTTAGGATGTGCTCACCAACAGAGTCTTTGCTAAAACCCGACCTCATGTTGGTGCCCTGTGGCCGTGCAGAATGCAGTATTCTGCTGTGCTCAGATTTCAGAATGCCTCAGAACAGGCACTTGAAGTACACATCAGCCTTCTAGGGTTGTCTTAATTCTGCCTGTATTCACTCAGTGAGGTAACGGTGGATGCACACAGACTGAGAGAGAAGGTGCAGCTGAATTCCATCTGGATTCCAGCATGAGCCACGTCTGCCACCACTGTAGTAGTTTATTGTTATGGATCACTGAGGGATTGGTTAGGTGGGCAGATATCAATACTGAGAGGCAGGTATATAATCAGTGTCAAAGTGTGTTTCGTTTCAGTGCTGTGTTCAGGAGGGTGTGTTGTTAGTGATGTGCCAGAAGTTGTCAACACACAGACAAAGAAAAATTTAACGTTTGGAAAAAAAACTAAGAGCAGGCTCAGTGTTTGACCAGAGCAGCTGCAGGTGGCCCTTGTGCTGACTTAAGTTTACTCTTGGCAGAGGTAGAATGCTCTTCACTTTATGTATATTATTGTCGTGCTTTGTTTTTTTTAAAGACTTACAATGTTCCTAGCACCTACAGGGATAGTATGGGCTCAAGTAAGGTCGATTTCTGTCTGCATTTCGTGGTGAGGAATGTTTAAGCTCTTTTGCCTTCTTTTCAGAGACTCAGATGGTTTAAAAGGTACAGTGCATTTGTGAATAAGAAATGTGTTGCTTTAATAGCATTGTAGGAGTACAGTGCTATTAGGGCAGTGTAATTACTATGTGGGACTGCAGGCAGGCCTGGAAGGAGATGAATAGTACTATGTGGCTTATAAATAATGGTTTAAATCCACTATTTGTAATAGAATAGTGAAAACTTCAGTACTGTGAAATTTATTTTAAAATATAGGGATGTGGGCAAGGTGGAAAAGAGAACGTGTTGACATGGGTTATTTTGTGGTATTTTAGGCCCTGCCTTGCATGTTTTTTGGCAGCAGGGCTATGGGAGATTTTTTCCATACTGCTCTTAATGCAAATTGGTTCACTGTATAGCTCTGCAGACAGCTTTGTGTGGAGAGAGCGGCAGGAGAGGAAGCAAAGCAGCAGTGAGAGCAGGAAGAAGAACTTAGACTGGACTTCATCTGAAATTTGACTTCATCAAACTAGCCTAATTTTGTGGGCCATCATAATCCTGAGCACGAGTTCAAAAAGAAACTGGTGCATCTTTTCCAGTTTTCTCTCTATCTTCTCAAACATAAAGTGTGTTGTTAGAACTTGAACTGTTGAGGGAGGTGTGAGGTAGCTATTCATTTCATTGCAATGTTCTCAGCTGAACGTCAGTCCTGTGGAACTGAAGACTAACTACAGTTGAGGAATGTGGACAGCCCCACTCACATCACTGAATGTCATCTTTTCCTGGCATTTGGTACTAGGGGCCTTGTTCTATGGTATGTTTTCATGCTCAGCTTAAGTTTATTTAAGGCTATTTCCACCTGCTGTGCCTTTCTTCTAGTGCTTTATGATCCCATTTTACCTCTTGGTGTTAGTGTTCATGTGCCCATGTGCTACCTTGAAAGCAATGAAGAGTGTCAGGGTGTGCAGCAGAACTCAGTCTGAGGGGGGAGAACAGGACCTTGCTTCTTTCCTGTAGATTCAAGAATCAGCCTGAGTCAATTTGAAGCCCCAAGCCTAGCTGTCTCCTTGATTTTTGTGTTTTATTTGTATGTGGGATGGGCTTCAGCTCTCAGCTGTTTGCATCACGCCTGTTTCATCATGCCATGCAGCAAGCAGGTCTTGTACAACTTGTTGCCATACATGGAATCCATGTGCCAAGCACGTCTGAATTTTTCATGCCATGTCAGCACTGTGCTCTGCTTTGCACCAAATGTTTTTAGCTTCTCACCCTGCTTCTGGTGCAAGGGGAGATATGATGTTGAAAGATCCTGTGGTAGAAACAAGGGGAGAGGGTGTACTTAGAGTGGAGCTGAAGGGCGATCTGGATACCCTGGCTGTGTAGCTGGCATCCCCTCCTCGCTCCCAGGACCGCCCTGAAACCATCTAACTCCTCTTTTTTTTTTTTTTTTTTGGAAAGCAGAGAAGCAAGCTATACTGCATTCTTCTTACAGACTGCAGAGCAGTGAGGGGAAGGATCACCTTGTGGCCAGATGGAGGAAGGAAAGAAAGGCTGTAGTTACCTTAATGGCTTTTTTGTTTGTTTTGAATTCTGCCCATGTACTCGTGACGTCCTTTATAATAGTATTTAACAAGAATCAGAGTCGGTACATGAATTTAAAAAGCAGGTTAAAATACCGCTCTTGCAGCAGAAATTTTGATCTCGGGGAAACTTCTGAAAGAAGCCAAATGCAGACAGAAACCAAGGACATGGCACGCGCTGAAAACTGCCAAGGGTAGCGCTCCAGTTCTCAGTGCAGGGGTGCAGCTCAGGGTCTGTGTTTGTGGCATGTCGCACCAAGCCACCCAGTCACCGTGACACTGGATTTCCTGTGCACATCCTGCCTTCGGCAGAGCCCAGCTCTGGCTGCATGTGTGCGTTTCACTCTCGCGCCTGTCAGTCATGAGTACGGAGCTCGAAGACTTCATTGCCTTTGTGAAGAGGAAATCTTTGGAATTGCAGGTTCAGTTAGAGCTGGAGTGATGGAGATAATTAGGTCAGCTGTAGGTGTATGCAGAATAAGTTAAAGAACTTGGTATGTTTTCTTGACTCTTTTTACAGGGAAGTATTCACTATACTTGTTATGCACAGGAGATTTCAGAGCAGACTGGATAAACATGCAGAATAAAAGAATTTTGAATTAGAAAGCACGCATTCAGGCTTTCAGGTTATAGTGATGTGCAGGGCAGCTCTGGATTTCTTACGATGATGTGATAACAAAAATGTAATTTGATTTTTTTTTAATAAGCACAATTTAGAGTTTGAGTTAATGGGAAATTGAGAAGTATAATGGATTGTAGTGAAATCTGCTGCTCTGCTATGCTAACAAATTGGATGCTTATAATTTAATTTTTTTTTCGTATTTCTTCATGGGGAGGGTCACTGTATAGCTGTTTAGCAGTAGATTTGATTCACAGCTGGGCCTGTCTAAGTGGCAGTTATTCAGGAACAGGTCTTCCATTTTTCTTGCACTGGGAAATTTTCTCCTTTTCAGAAGAGGAATTTTCTTTCACTCCACTTCTTTTTGTGCCACTTTTTTTGACGCTTTGTGTTTATGTTAGCATCTCAGAAGCTAAATGCTTACTGCAGCTGTTCTGCCATAGGTAGTGGCTTGTCAGGAAGCGCGTTCTCTGAACTGGTAGCATTAGGTTGTTAAAAAAGCTCTCGAGACAGACAGTTAATCTTACTATAGTTGTACTGCCTGTTGGTGCTCTAATAAAGGAAAACTGATAGAAAATTGTTATTTTAAAATATTTTTAATAACAATTTTTAGAAAATATTTATCATTATTATAATCATCATCATTGTTATTGTATGCTTTTAGAGACCACCATTTATGCCTCCTCCCATGGGTAGCATGCCACCGCCTCCTGGTATGATGTTCCCTCCAGGAATGCCGCCTGTCACTGCCCCTGGGACACCAGCAATGCCCCCAGCTGAAGAGATATGGGTAGAAAACAAAACTCCAGATGGCAAGGTAGGATGGTTACCAGAAACAATAAAGTAATGGGTGTTTACTGCTGTTGTGAGCATGTTGTCATACCCAGTCTGGCACTGTGGTAAAATCCTATGCTCTTGCCTCTTCTCTTACCATTTTTTAAAACAGGAGGAACTGGACCATTTATAAATGCTTCTCCTCCAGATACGCAGTTGTTTGATGTTGACATTCTTAAATTGTAGGTCTATTTCTATAACGCGCGCACACGTGAGTCGGCGTGGACTAAGCCAGATGGGGTCAAAGTTATTCAGCAGTCGGAGCTGACGCCGATGCTGGCTGCACAAGCCCAGGCCCAGGCCCAAGCAGTAGGTGCCTCCACACCAACCACCAGTAGTCCTGCATCTGCAGCATCCCCCTCCACGTCCTCGAGTACTCAGTCCTCCACAACCTCTACCACAACCACAGCCACTTCAGTTTCACAGACGATTTCCAGTGAGTAACTGAGGGTTTCTCAAGTTTTAAAGTGGTGGGGCTGCTGCATTGGGATATTACTGCAGCAAAATCTTGGTATCCCAGAGGAAGTTGTTTCAGCATAAAGTGGAGTATGAGTTTAAAGTGCAGTATTTAATCCAGAAGAACCTTGCATGCCAACTTTTTTTCCCAATCTAAAAGTGTTCTTTAGGTCTTTGTATATTTTTCTTCTGCTGTTATCACATCATCTCAAAGCTATTATGCATCCATTTCCTTTTGACTATAGATAAAGCTAAATGGTTTTTTAAAGTATTTTTAAAGAAAAATTAATCTGGAGTAGTAGTTACAGCTGTAGCTATTTCCTCTTTGTTTCCAAAACAGCATCTATTGCTCTGAGAGGCTGGATCTTTTGAGTGCTGCTCCTGGGCTGCAGAGAATTGGTTGACTGCAGAATAGAGCTTCTTCTGGTGTATTACTTTTATTAGCGTTGTTATTCTGACTAAGCCTCATAAGTTCCCATTTGCTGGAGTAGCACAGAAGAGGAAAAATAAAGTCTTTGGAGCCATTATTTTTTACTCGTGACCTTTAAATTGTAGTCTGAAGAGTATTGCCGTTGATGTGGGTGGGCCTTTGCTTTTAAGGGTTTTCCAACTGAGGGAACCTCAGGAGGAAAGGGGACTGAATTTATGCAGCATGCACATAATGCGTGTTTGAACATAGTATCTGCATATAATATAGCATGATTTATACCATACTTTGCCATGTGTATGTTAAGAAAGTGCCTGCAGTGCAGAGCATCTATATAGAGATGTATGTTATGCACTGTAGATCTATTTGCACATGAGTGTCAGCAGCAAACACTAAGATTAGGCAGCATGAAGGCAGCAAGGTGTGCTCGTTAAGGAAGGGTTTGGCCAGTGTTACTGTCTACGCACAGGGCTACTGAAAGCACAACGTTTACGCTGATCAGGAATCCTGTTGTTTGACAGTCTTGATCATTGTAGCTGTGCTGGCAAAAATGTGGGTGCTGAGTCAGGCTAAAGAGTGTGCAGAAGATGAGGAACTGCTGCCCTGTTCTAACTCCAGCTGTAGTGTGTAGTTGCTTCTTCTAGAATTACTTTATCTTTTTCCTGTAACAGGTGAGACAAGTCAAGCTTAATTCACCATTTAACCCAAACTTCAGACATCTGTGTATCAAAGGGAGTCTGATTTAGGTAACCCTCAAATTATGCTTTCAGTTAACAGCGGAGGAGGACAGATCATTAGAGTAGCAAATAATTTGTATTGCTTGAAAGTATTTTATGTCTTTTATTTAATTTGAAAAGTAACTAGTACCATGTTCGGCTGTGTTGAAATATGGTCTACTAACCATTTTGCTGAGTAACAAGAATCAGGTAGGAGGTGAATGTTAGCTTCTGGCCTAATGCCAGGCCTTTAAGAACTGATCCTACTTTTGGAATAGCACTTCATGCATCTTCGCTGAAGTTAAATATCCTAATATCAAATGCTGAGTATCTGTTCCTCTTCTACCTGTTCTACCTGCTAAACTTTGTCTTTGCTTTCAAGAACTGTTACTGTTGGTGTCTGTGCCTAGGTGATAAAAATTTCATTTAAAACAATTTGATAACTCTCAGACTTGGCCTGTAAAAAAACCCTGGGACTTCTGGCTGAGCCTCATTTTTGTCTGGTACTGATTTGACTTAGGTCTTAAAACAAATTACATACTGACTGACTGCTCTGTTTCCCTAAATTTTAGGCAGCAGTAAGAACTTTTACCCTTTCTGAAACACTTAAGAACAGATCAGAAATCTTTATTTAGATACACTGATACCGGTATGTTATTGGGAATGCTTCTGGTAGTCACTAAATAGAGAATAAAATGCACGGTATGTCCATATGTAATATGGTCATAAGTTGGTGTGGTGTTTGTTTTGTGTTTTTTTAATTAGCACATTTTTATAACAGTTCCTCCTCCCCTCCACCAAATCTTACAGTGTAAATTTGCAAGGCTGGTCAATGAGTTTAATCAGTTGTGTCTCTAGTTCCTGTTTGCTAGTGCTTTGATACATAACACTATTCTCACTTAAGTGCTGATTTCTGTCATGCTGCAAGGATTATGGAATTGAATGCTAGTAGTGTATTTTCCCACTGGGAGGCACTGAAGACCAAGAAAGTTCTTGCAGCTTCTGAACAAGAGTACTTTCCTTTACCTTGCTTATTTACACGGGTTTTTTAATTGACATTTTTCTGTTCTTGGATCACAGCTTAATAAGCGTAGTTTTAGACAGCATGTGCTGCTGCCGTTATTGTTAGAAAGCAGAACCCGTTTCGTTTACTGTAAGAACAGCCTTTTTCCACTTGAAACTCTGTAATGTTCCCTTTCTGTTTCTCTGAACAGGGGCGCAGAGTAGAATTTCATTTTGCGCTGTATTTGTCCTTTGATACAGCCTTGTTACTGCTATAGAGACTTGTTAGGCATAAAGAATGGGACAAAGTAAAATATGAAATTGACTTTCTTTGTGAATGTTTAATGTTACAGAGAAGGCAAAGGTTTTTTTTGTCCGAGAGTGTCTTCCTACTGATTATATCTAAGCATATCTGCTTATATAACGTCTGTTGGGAAACAGAGCGCCAGTATGTTTGCAGCAAATATATTGTAGTGTCTAAGATACAAGGTGTTCTTTGTTTTTTTTTATCAGCACCTACCACACAAGACCAGACCCCAAGTTCGGGTGTTTCAGTTGCCACACCATCAGTCAGTGTTTCAACCTCTGCTCCTTCTGCTACACCTGTGCAGACTGTACCCCAGCCAGTCCCACAGACATTGCCTCCTGCAGTTCCTCATGCAGTACCTCAACCAACTGCAGCAATTCCTGCTTTTCCACCAGTAATGGTACCTCCATTTCGTGTCCCCCTTCCTGGCATGCCTATTCCACTTCCAGGTAAATTGGCAAACTGTAATTGTCTTGTCTGCTACATGTCCATGTTGTCAATTTGTTTGCACTCATGTGTCCACTGTGTATGGAACTTGCCTGAATCCTCTCCACTCAGAGTATTTTTGAAAGAATTCAGGGTTAGCAGACAGACTTTTTAATTAACAAAGAACATGAAATTTTTTGACTTCTAGTTCTTTGATATAATGTATCAGAAAACAGCTGCATTTAAACATGTAAACCTTTTCCTTTTAGATGACAGGAAAATATAAGAATTGCAGTAAACACTTCTTAATCTCATGGCACGTGTCTATCTTGTAATATTATTAAAAAAAAGTGAACTTCTAGACAGAGTCCATCTGTGACTATGAGAATATTGTAGCACTGTATTTTACAAACTGCAGTATAGCTGAAATATTTTTCTACTTGCTTTTTAGACCATAAGTCTTGTGCATAAATATTTGTAAGGATGTGGATTATAGCCAAAAGAAAATAATATATTTATAAGCAGGAAAAATTACTGTTCAAATGCATTTCCCCTGAATGATGTTAGGTGTTTCCAGTTCTCTTGGTTTCCAACTATCAGGTATGACGCTAAATGTGATGCAAAATGTTGAGGTTTAAACTGAGGACTGCAATGAAGGCATTCAGGCTGCTAGGGTAGGATTTGTAGGCTTTAGATGTAAAGGCCATTGAGTAGAAATAGTAGATGGCAGCCCAGGCATTCCTGGGTAAATAATATTTTCTGAAGTTTTTATAAAATACTTAGTTGCTTAAGGAAGTAATTTTAGGCTGACAAAATTTTGGACTCAACTGCTGTTTGTAATTGCTGCAGAGCTCCTCTTAAAAGGTTGCTAAAGCTACTCCTTGCTTAAATACCCTGTTCCAGTTTGCATGGGTATGGCTGAACTAGTTCTAGTTCAATGTTCTAGTACAAAAATAATTAGTGGTTTTTCATTGTGCAGTAACAATAAATACATACCAAGAACTGATGATTTTCTGTTGCAAAGGAAGGTTTGAGACCACAGTTGTATGGGATACAAGTTAGTTTCTGATTAAGAATTACAAAGAGGCAGCTTTGAGCAAGAGTTTCTGACTCTTGTACAAGCTGAGTGAGGTGTCTTCTTCCCTGCTGTCCTTCTAACGCATTGATCCAGTACATATGGAGGCCTTTACCTTCCGTCAGATGGGAAGAAATTTGATGAAAAAGTAATCCTTTCAAAGTTCCTTGATGCAGAGTATAACCAGCAAAGTAGTTAAAATGAGTATTAGTTCTGCTAACTAGAAGAGAGGATCAACTTTTAGTTGCCTTATGCTTTTAGCAGAGTCTTCTAAAATAAGGGGGTGAAGCTACTTTAATCTGTTAACTTGCTTGAAAAGGAAATTGCAGTGTAGTACAGGAAGCAAATACTATTCTGAACATAATATTCAAGACTGGAAAAAAATGGGTAAAGGATAGAGAGAGAATTCTGGTGTCTGTATGTTTGTGAGGTTTGGAAGAACAATAAGAAGGGTTAAGCCTTAAAGGTGGTCAGCTGAATGTTCTTAGCTGCAACTTCTGACACTGCCAGCAAGGGATCAGCACAGAGCGAAGGGTCCTTAGGTACCTCGGACGGATATAATCCTCTACCCAAGCAAGTGTCAGCTGTTAAGTAAAATGTTAATGGTCAAAGCAGTAAGAGTGCCAGTGAAAACAGGTACACTAGGGTGTGTGCTTGGATTGGGTTTTTTCTTAAGTCAGAAAGTATTGTGAGTAGTGCAATACAGAGGGAAAGACAGCACGAACATCGATCTTCTTAAGCTTATTTTTGAAAACTATTTTTTTTAGAACTTTCCTGGTAGCAAGCCTTATATCTGGCCTCTTCTGTTCCCACGGTGAGATGAGCCTTTTGGGTGGAACCCATAATACGTAGGAAGGAATATCTAGCAGTGAAGTGTGTGCTTCCACTAAAAAGTCTGATTTGTCATTTTGCCTGATTACAGAATAAAATCAGCCTACTACTTTCAGCCAGTTCTGGCTTGAGTTGGTTGTAGTGGTTTATAAACACTGTAAAAGAAAGGGAAAACTTTAAAATACTTATAGTAACAAGAAACAAAAGAGAAGTTAAAATTTCTTCATGGCAGTATAAAGTGAAGTCAGAAAGGCTTACAAAGTTTAAATGTGTAGATATTTGGGGCTTTCAGCACCAGATATAGTATCAGCCAGATTGCTTTCAAGTTAGAGAGACAGAGCTGAACAATACCATTGTCAAGTGTGATTTCAAAGTTAATCTCTGTATTATACTGTAGTAAGACGGAACAATGGAAGAGTTGATTAGTGATATCTCATAATCTCAGATCTTAAAAAGTAAGTCTGCTTTCTCTTAATTCATATGTTAAAAGTTAGTTGTGTGTTTGAGAATTAACTTGGCAGAGGAAACAGCTTGGGTATTTGCTAAGTCTTATCTGCGCTGCAGTATCTCTAATTTCAGTGATCCCGCAGATGACATTATTTATACTGACCCAGTTTTAAGACATGCTGTAACTTCCTTAACAAAACGAATTTTCACATTAATTTTCAAGTACATAGTGTAAACCCCCCACCCCAAAAAATTTAGACAAACACTTCATTCAATGCTGTTCAAGTCTTTGTGTCTCAATTCATACTTTTTTTTTTTTTACAAAACTAGTTTGGGATTCTTTCATTGAAACTATTATTAAAGAACATTACAATTCTGTGTTCTCACAAATTTTTTTAAATAAATTTCCAGTATTTTTATACGCTTTCCATACTGGATCCCTCATGAATAAAACCAGAAATTACTTTGGTTATAAACACAGGGGTTTAATTTCACATTGTGCCAGAGGATTTCCAACTTCAGATGATGAATTGAAACCATTTAAGGAAGTGTCTGAAGTATTTCAGTTTCCCGAGTGTCCAGACCAGACCAACGTAGAAAGAACTTCTACAGTTTCCTTCCACACCTTAAAATGAAAGTTTTTGTAAACATGTTCCCCTTACCCCTACCTAATTTCCTACTGAATTTTGCATCTAATTGAAGAGGATGAGATGCTTTCCTCTCTGTGGCATTCCTACATCATTTCTTAATGAGCTGGAGAGCAGAATAGTGCATGATGCTACCTTTTTGAAGGCTAGTCATGCTGCTTTTAGAGCATTTTTCAGCTCGTGACTTTCTTGATAATGAAAAATAAATGAAATGTTTGCTGCCACTGCCCTAGTGCAGCTTTGTGTACCTCTGTTTGCAGCTTCATTGCTTTTATTTCTTCCCTCTCCACCCCCCCTTCTTCCACCTCCAGCCTCTCTGTAATGACCCTCATAACCTCAGCTTTCCCTCTGGGTTGAACTTGGCTTTCGCCCTGCCTCCTTGCTAGTCTGACTAGTTTAAATCTGTCCTTCAACTCTTACTACTGCTTCCTAAATGCAGCAGCAGCCTGGAAATCGCAAGGACTGTTAGTTTCACTTTGTTGCTGCTCCCCTGATGGACCTGGCTGAGCAGAGGCTGTCAGCAGGACACAGCGCCATTAACAGAGTGTTTTCCCGTGGTACTGCCCTACAAGGAGAGCAGAGTTCCCCCTTGAATGAACTTAAACCCCTGAGTCTTCGTTGAAACACCTTTTTTCTTTTTAATGACATCCCACTAATGTGCTAAACGGCTGGTTTAATGTAGGCAGAATGTTGCTGCGGCTTAAAATTAGTTTTATATTTGATCTGGCATAAAATGTTGGAGGAAAAATAATTCACATTTTCTTGCCGGGAGGCTTTCTCTTTGCCAGCTGGAAATGGCATTCTAAATTGTAGCAGGAAATCTGTAGCATCCAGACTCCCAGTGGTAGCTGACATACAATGGCAGCTTTCCAACATGCTTGCTTATCCGTTTTACAGGTGTAGCAATGATGCAAATAGTCAGCTGCCCGTATGTAAAGACAGTCGCTACCACCAAGACCGGTAATTTTCAAAACCATCTTAGTTCGTTTTGTCTGTAAGTTGGCATGGTAGTGAATGTTGTTGTTTATCTTTTATTTATTTATTTGCTTCCCCAATTGAATGAATATATATACTTTATTTTCAAAACCAGTATAAATGCAAATATCATATTTGGCCAGGAAATAACTTTCCCAAATAACTGTTAGTGTTAGCTGCTTTTATACAAAAAATCAGTACAGTTTCCTGTAATCGTTGAGTTCTGTAATAACTGTGAATCTCCTCATGCCCATACTTCTTAGTTATTAGTTTCTTGTGTGTGGATTTTTGTTTTTTCTACTTCCACATGTATAGTGACATGATTGTGCTCGCATGTTGGTGTGTGTGTATGTGTGTCTTAGTATAAATTTTCATTTTCCAAATTATGGATTTAAAAAGTCACTTACTGAGAATACTTTACAGCAATGTGTAATGTGTGCTTTTCCATTATTTAAAAAAATAGACTTTTTCATAGAAGTGTTAAAGGCTCAAAATTACAATGTTTTAGTTCTGGTCCTACTAAATTTGTTTTTCTAGAACTTGTCATTCAAAATATGTTCAGTATATCCATTTTGTTGGGAAGTAGAGAAATAATAGAGTAATATAGCATTCTGGCTTTCTTATCTTTGGATATTTGCTTGCCATTTTGCTTTAGGGCATCAATAAAATGTTTTTTTTCCAATCGGTCTGCAGTATTAAAAAAAACCCATCACATAATCTCAAATTACTTTATTCTCATCAGTTTTTATCCAAGGCTCTGAATTAATGTTAACTTCCATTAAGTCAGGATTTAAGATTTATCAAGAATTCTGCTCCATATTGCATGGCTCAAATTCAATCCGCTGTTGTCTTTTTTTTTTTTTTTTTGTCCCAACAGCGTAATTAAACAGTGGAGCAGATTATTTTTTTTTAAATAACTATTTTCTATAGAGATCTAAAATACTTTTTTAACAAATACAGTACTTAATTTTGAATTATTAAAGCAAATGTCTGAAAACTAACAAGCTTTGTGCTTGATTTGTGCAGAATTACACATTAATTAAACCAAAAAGCTATCTAATCTGCCTGCTTATATGGGCATTATTGGTTATAAAACATGGGAAGGAAATATAATAATAGGGTGTTACTTTCCAATTTAATTTTTAAAACTATCTTTATTTGTATAGGTTGATTATTTGTAAATTAAGTCAGAAAAGCCCTAGGTTTTGGTTCTTGGGTACTTCATTGTCACTTACTGTTTTCTTTCCTTTCTTCCTTTTTTCTTTTTTTTTTTCTTTTTTTTTTTTTTTTTTCTTTTTTTTATACAGGTGTCTTGCCAGGCATGGCCCCTCCCATTGTACCTATGATCCATCCTCAGGTTGCTATTGCTGCTTCACCTGCTACGCTGGCTGGAGCAACAGCAGTCTCTGAGTGGACAGAGTACAAAACAGCAGATGGAAAGACTTACTATTATAACAATAGGACTTTGGAGTCGACATGGGAAAAACCCCAGGAACTGAAAGAAAAAGGTACTCTTCTTGGTTTTTTGGGTATTTTTCTTCTCTTTTTTTAATACAGCTATATACTACGCAACACTGCTTAGACTATTAATGGTTGTGTTTGAAAATGTGAATGGGCATATTTTTAATCCCTAATCATTTGGGAAAATTCTAATCCCTTACCTCCTTGAAGAATATTGTGAAATCCTAATTATAAGTATCCATTTGAGTTAGTCTCAAGTCTGAAAGTTACAATTTCTTTGTATTATGAGAGTATTTGGCTCTAGAGTTGCTTCTGAATCCCGACATGCTTGGGTAAAAATGTGTGTTTCCACTCCAGTAGAAAGTATGTACTTTACATACTCACATGTTTGAGAAGGTCCCAGTTGCAGAAAGGTGGACAGTGAGGGGAAAATTCAGTTGTTCTAAAAACTATAAGCAAGGAAAGAATGAACATAATTGAAATGCTAAATTTCAGATCTTCAAAAACCAAGTATATAAACAGATTTGGAATATGAGTAAAAATAAATTACCTCCCCCTGTCCGCATGCCTAGGTTTTATTCTGGTCACATTCCATGACTTTTTATTTGTATTCACATTATAGTCACGGGTGATTGGAGTGAAATTATTCTTGTATCATAAATAAGATAGAAGGGGCAAAAATTCTGTGGCTTTTATGCAGTTTATAAATTTGTTTTAGTAAAACAAATCCAGTGAGACCCAAATAGTTCTTTGTTTTATTGTCTGCTGAACTCTTCATTTACAAGAAATCTTTCTTTAGGTACATTCAGAACACTTAGACAGTTAGCTAGTATAATACCCAATTTTCTAATAATTTGCATTTAAATAGTAGGTCTTTTTACTGAGGTGAAAACATCTTAGAGGGCAAATACCAATTTTACTGAGTAAAGATGACTTATTTTTTTTAATGGGTGCAGAGCAATCCTTAGATGAATCTTTGTCAGTTTTCTCTGATTTCCATGTTTTTTTTGTCAACAGGATTTCAAATCTGCAAGTGTTCTTTGGTGTTGTGCTGTTGGTTGATATGTTTATTAGTGTTTCAGCTGTTTCTGTTGGTACACTTTAGTTAGCTTATTAGAATGATGGGCTGCCTTATGCTATTTCGTTTTCCAGTCCCAAGTAGATCTTGGTTCAGAAGGTAATGATGTTGTCATAAGCAGACAATGTAAAGCCCAGGAAGGATGGAAAGTGGTGAAAAAGCATGAAAAATACATTGTTTTGTTGTTGTGCTTGGAAAATACTGATAAAAATTTGTTGTGGTTCTACAACGGTTTCTTAATAATGCTTTATTCAGAAAAAATGGAAGAGAAGATTAAAGAGCCAATTAAAGAACCTACAGAGGAGCCTTTACCCATGGAGACAGAAGAAGAAGAGCCAAAAGAAGAACCTATAAAAGAACTTATAAAGGAGGTAAAAGACCTTGCAACCAAGTAGTCAGTATCGCCATTTTGAATCCTACATCCTACAGGTGTGGATGCATATGTAGACCAGGCATATTGACAGGAGACATGGTTAGTAATTTGAGCTCTTAAATTCCTGGGGTGATTTTGAAAGCCTTCCTTTTGGACTCATAGCTTTTTTATTTTCCTTTTTTTTTTTTTGTAATTGTCTTTTTTTTGTTGTTACGTAAGGAAAAAAGGACATTTAAAAGAAAAATGCAGAGTTTGTGAGTTAAGAAATTAGTAAGAACATGGAAAAGAAATTGGCTAATTACGCAGACATGATGTTCTCTCGCTGATTTTAAGATATTCAGAAAAATGAAACTTGTCCTGAATGTCTGAAATCTTTAAATGAATAGCATTTTCTCTATTCCTTTACTTCTTTATTTTGATCAGTTCTGAAACAAAGGTTACACGTTGTCTACCTGCTATAACTGATTGGTTTAGTCTGGTAGGAACACATGTCCTAGCAGTTGTCTGTAGTGTTTACTTTGCAGTAAACAAAATTAACTTTTTTCTTGTAAGCCATTCTGTCGTGCTGAGAAAGCATAGTTCTTGAAGGTGCTAAGGTGTTTGAATAAAAATTAAAGCTTTATACTGATTTCTGTGAACTTCAACATAGCCTAGTAGGCAAAAAAAAATTAAATTCAGTTGCTGGTTTTTATTACCACTCTACTCTGTTTGCTTTTGAGGTAGTTGCTAGTTTGTTTATTTCTGCTACAAAGGTTATTGTGGATTTTTGACTGTTCCATACTACATGTCTAATTTTCAAGTAAATTTTAAAGAATAAATCAAAATCTCTTTATGAGAAACTGCACCCTTGCTCCTGTATTCAGGCCTTGACTCAAGGATTCATGCAGATCTCGGAAGGCATTTAAATAAGGTTTCATTGAAGTTGAAAGTTAAGTAAACACTTAGAGGTTTTCTGAATTGAGATTTTTGAATAGCAGTTACTGTTGAAATTCCAGTGTTTCTGTTTTAAGCTTGGATGGAGTGTAATTGTGAGCTGTTTGTTAGCATTGTTTCAGAATACATTTGCTTGTTTAAAACAAGTAAGTTAGTTCATAATAAATAATTAGCTAGCTGTCATTACCTGAATCCTGTAACTTGTTTTTTTCGCTTGAGGAGCCAAAAGAGGAAGAAATGACTGAAGAAGAAAAAGCAGCTCAGAAGGCCAAGCCGGTGGCAACCACTCCTATTCCAGGAACCCCGTGGTAGGTAACGGTTTTCCCCATAGCCCACTTCCGCAGAACTGAAACATCAGTCCCTGAAGCTACCAGGAACGTTACTGGGTAGTTAGAACCAGGAATAGTATGTGAGGATGCTGTTCTTCTATGCTTCTGGCTCAAATAATACTGGATTTCTCCAGCCAACACTGTTCAGGCTGATCCACAGCTCACGATGTTCAGTGGGGTGTGTGTGTAGCCTTTGCACTCCTGTGAGGTGTGTTACCAGCATAGATTTCACATCCCAGTCTCCTTCATCTGCCGCTGATTCCTTCTGATCTGGTATGAAATACTGGTCAAAAAATAAATAATAAAATCTTGGGACTTCTTTTGCCCCTATGCCTTGGGAAATTAATAGGTGCTGGCCAAAACAATCCTTTTTTTTTTTTTTTTTACTTGGCATAGATACTCACCAGGTACCTGTGTGTATAATGTCATGATGAGGTTACTCTTGCTGTAATGTATGTAAATCATCTTGGTGTGTTTGGATGACCAAGGTAAAAATATTACTGATGGAGGAATATTGTCTGAAGTTTTGCAATTTAGCCATTGATGCTTTTTTATTAATGTTTGATGTTTAAAACTGCCTCCCTTCAAATTATCTCTGCGGTTCTTTCATCCCATCATTTATCCAATTCTGGCACGATCATTAGGTTGCTTTTTGCCATCTTTTGCAGGACATTGAAGCAATGAGATACATTTTATCCCAAAATCAAATTCAGCTGTCTGAAACATTTTTCTAGAGAAGAACCGAGTATACTGCAGTTCCTGATAAAAAGCATTTCTAAAATTGCATTTCAGATCTGCTAGCAAAGAACAGCAATAATTCAGTGTCCTGTTCAGACAGCAGGAATGGCTGGTAGTTGTGCAGTGCGTGTAACCTAGGTCTGTCTGTGACCGTTGTGCTTGTGAACAGTCTTTGAGTGTGGTAACAGGAATGCAGAACGAATGAGAACAACAGTCATACAAGACTCCCTGTCTGGCTGTTCCATTTCCAGGTGCGTGGTGTGGACCGGCGATGAGCGTGTTTTCTTCTATAACCCTACCACTTGCCTTTCGATGTGGGACAGACCAGATGACCTAATTGGAAGAGCTGATGTGGACAAAATTATTCAAGAACCTCCTCACAAAAAAGGAATGGAAGAAGGAAAAAAACTTAGTAAGAGCAATCTTACTGCCTTCTTAAGAAGTCTGTATGTCATTTATTGCTTATTTTGTGTTGATTTCCAAAGCTAGCAACATTTGAAATAAGTGAGAGAAATGTAAGGACGTACTGAAAAATTTATATAGCTTTGGAATTTAAGAAGGCTGGTGGGAATGCGGATTTATAGAGTCCTTTGGGGACAAATAGTCCATTGAAGAAAGTAGATACTAATGAGGTTAACTTTTCTTTAAATGCCAACAGGCTGAAAAAACTGCAGTTTTTACTGACTAAAAAAAGGGACTGTGTTTTATAAGCAAGAGGAATTCAGGGGCCAGAAAAGATTAACCATAATATACGAAGGGCTCTCGCAGAAGAGGATTTAACTTAGAGAACATCGACTGGAATACAGTTTTGGAAACAGCTGCCAAGAGCAGAGAACATTCAAGAAGCTGCTGAGATGAGACTTGTTTCTGGCATGAGTTCTAGTAAATAGTCCTGGGATGACACATGGGCTTGGTAGTTGGAGGAGAGCAAAGTGCAAGTACGTAATCAGCAGGTCCAAATGTGCTTCATTAGACTGTTTAGCCTGAGGATTTTTTCCCCCCTGGGAATAAGAGGTCAGTGTTTGCCATTTTAAATGCAAAGTTGGCCACAAGTCCATTAGTCCTGCTGCCAAATTCAGATAGCGTTATTCTGAAAGTGACTGAAAACCTTATGTCTGTCTTTGTCAGAATACATTCTTGCTGCATGGTTTGTCCTCTGTTTTTGCACAAGGCTTCATTTGTAAATTACGAACTTTGCATAAATAGAAAATATAAAGTATTATTGAAATCTGTTACAGTTAGAGAAGAGCATGAATCTACAGAGGACGCAAACGAAGATGAGCCTATTAAAATTAAGAAGCGCAAGTAAGTTTGTCTTTTTGATACTAAGTGGTCTGTGTCGATAAAGTTTTTCATCTGAGCAGCGTGTTTCCTGTCGTATTCAGCAGAATACAGTTACTGTATCCAACAGTAACCTAGGATTGCTGAACAGGCTCATCAGCTTTCTGCTATTTTACTTTAGTAGCTCAGGTATTTGATACTTCTCTGAGATAGCTGAAATTCATGTGTAGCAGAAATAGCATCTCCTTTGGAAATCATTCAAAATGGAAATAAATGGTGTAAGTCGGTGAATCCAAGGAATATTTTGAGTGCAGTTTATCTTAAATAGTTGGCTTCTGTAGCTTGCTTATGTAGCTTGTTGGTTTCTGTGCACAAGATTTTGTTGCCAAAAATGCAGCCATCTAGATTTTTCATAGTGATTACTGTTTTTACTCTGTTACAAAGGTTTGAGAGTTTTTTGTAAGTCTTTTGGTCTGTATTGCCTATTGGAAGTGATACATGTCACTTCACTATTAAGTTATGTATACACAGTGTTTTAAAAGTAGTTTTACCATTTTATTTGGTTTTGCATACTTTTAGGGATGATCATAAAGTTGTTAGTAGTTAGAGCTTTGAGTGTGTTTGGCATGAAGCGCGTTTGCTCTTAGTAAACATAAATCAACAAACAGCCCACTCTTCCAGAAATGCTTTGATGGATGAATGTATCACTCACTTTATGGCATTTCTGTTGCTCAGTTTGAACAAACTCCCTTAGCCACAGCCTTTTCACAGACCTCATGGTCTTGAGCGGGCGATAAGATTAGTGTGGTTAACGTAAAATCTGTTGCACATCTGGCAAGACCGCTAAATACAACCAGAATGTGCCAACTTCTAGGAGTCATTTGGCACTGAAGTTTTTGAGAATATTGTGGTTCTTGAGCTCTTTCAGTATGAAAGCATTCATAGCCAAGCCTCAAAGAATGGCTTTCGTGATCTCAGTGCCTGCGCTCCTGAAGTGATGGGTTGTGTCCATCCTGTGCTGGTGCAGTTCGGTTTCGAACCCCCAGGGTTAACACGTTACTTCTCAAGTTATACTGTATGTTTGATCTTTTTCAGGAAAGACGATAACAAAGATATTGATTCAGAGAAGGAGGCTGCTATGGAAGCAGAAATTAAAGCCGCTCGAGAGAGAGCCATTGTCCCTCTGGAGGCTCGGATGAAGCAATTCAAGGACATGCTTCTAGAAAGAGGGGTCAGAGAAATCTGTGTGTGTGTGTGTGTGAGATGGAGGGGGATGGAAGGAGGGTTTTGGGCAGAGGCCTCAATTCTTAGCAAATTCAGAACCTGCAGTGCTTTATGTAAGAAAAACAATCTCACCCTTCCTCTGAATAATGGATGCATTTGGCACAAGACTCCATATTTCAAAGAATATTACAGTTATAGTAAAATTTTCATTTCTAAGTAACTGAAATTAAACAGTATCAAGACAGATTTTTGGTTTTACTTTTTTTTCAAAGTTGTTACCTAATTGAAAGCTGCCATTGCAAATAAATAAGATACACAAACTGTACGCATCCTTAATGTTTTTGGAAATGTTCCTATGTGAGAAAAGCAGTAAGTTCCACTGTAGCCTGTATGCTCTTACTGTTAAATAGGAGACTTCTTGCTTTTAGTTAACAAAATTTGAACTCTGCTTGATACCAGTCAGTTTTGATAGATGTTAGGCTATTAGAATATGTTTATATAGTAACTTTAAAAAATGGAAGTGGTTCCAGCTGCCCATGCAGCTTTCATTTGTTTCAATAGCTGGATTTTATGGGATAGTTTTAATAAAACTTGTTTAAGATGAGCTCAGATGTGTTTAAATCTGTCTCTTCTGTAGCAGAACTGTTTACACTCATAACACTTAGAAAAGGTGTAGAGCAGGCATGGGATATGAGAAGTCTCAAGCTTTCTTCTGATGTATTTTTTTTTTCCCTAATTGTCACACATAGTAGTAATTACATGTGTGTTACTATTTAATGTTCACAGCCAATTAGTACTGAAACTTGCTATGGCAGCATCCATCATCTATTAGTGATGAAAGCTTCAGGATGAGTTTGTTCCCCTCTCCATCAGATGTCCTATAGTTTTCAAGCAAAACTGTACAACTTTTGTATATTTGAGGAAACTTAATCGTTAGTTAAAATATGACTTTTTTTTAATTGAAGGTCTCTGCTTTTTCAACATGGGAGAAAGAGCTACACAAGATAGTTTTTGATCCTCGTTACTTACTTCTCAACCCGAAAGAAAGGAAACAGGTAAAAGAGAAGTCAGATTTTCTCCTCATCTAGACACAGCTACTACAGGCTTTATCTAAATCCTCAGTCTGCTATTTTTGTTCCTCCTAACCTTCCAGACTAATCAGTGTTGCGAGGGATTTTTGTTATGATTAGGGCTTGTCTGGAAATGGAAGAAGCCAGCAAGAAAAGAAGTGAGTTTCTAGTTTTTATTTTTCCTGTGGTTGGACTATCTAATATTTTAGCACAGTGAAATTGTTACTTACCTAGCTCCCAGAACCTGAATGAAACTATGATAATCATCAGTATCTCTTCAAAATGTTGGCACAATGAATAAACTATTTATTAATAAAAAAAGGGTAGGTGGGCTAAAGCCCATATTTATTGTTAAGCAGGTTGTTACTCCAGAAGCTTTTCTTCAAATGGATGTAGGCAAATGGAAAACTTGAAGACTACATGAGGTGTCTGCTGTCTTAAACATACGACCCAGAAAAATGTTAACATACCACAAATGTGTAAGAAACTTCTTCACAGGTCTCAGATTATGTCTTTAGATACAGTACACTAGATGTTCAGCAGATTGGAGTATTTTGCATATTCAAATACAAAGAGTCCCTGACCCTTCTTTCTGCCTTGTCTGCGTTGGCTCTCTACTGAAAGGAAACAGGGGAAAAGGAAAGAAACGGGATTTTTTCTCCCTCTTGCCTAGAGCTTACTGGTTTCAGGCTTGTGTGTTTTATGTCAGTTGACTGGTGTTTCTCTAGGTATTTGATCAGTATGTGAAAACCCGAGCAGAAGAAGAGCGCAAGGAGAAGAAAAACAAGATAATGCAAGCCAAGGAGGATTTCAAAAAAATGATGGAAGAAGCAAAGATTAATCCAAGGTAGGAGCTTCTTTCTTGTTCGTATCATAAGCTATATTGGAATGAATTACGTTGGGTGATATTAGGTAGATTAACCTCTTTCAAAGTGGGCAAAGAGAGGAACCATCAGATATTGTTGAAATCTTCTTTTGCCTGCTTGCATTCACCTAACCCATGAAATAATAGAGCTTGTGATTTATAACAATTTACATACTTTAAATGATTTTGAAGAAGTCCCCAGCATGCTGTCCAGGTTGTGAGAAAGGCCTCATGATTCACCGATCCACCACAAGTTTTCTTCAATAACAGTGTTTCTTCTCAAGAGTATTAGTAGTCTCTGAGAGGTACTAGGGAGGTTTCTTTGGTTTGAAGGGGGCTGAAGGGATGTTTTTCTGGTTACAAAGTATGTTAATAGTAATACGGTAGAATGTTAGGGTTGCTTTAATATAGAAATTACTACGAACGCCTCACAGTCAGACCTACCTGCAGTGATAATAGTGAGGTGACAGCGAATGTACTAACGTTCCAGACTCTACTGCTAGAATTGTTTGTTTCACAGCCTTCTCGCACAGAGTTCATGAAATGTGCTTATGTCACCTGATGAGCTCTAAAGCGTTCTCTTTCAGCATCTCTTGGCGTATCTGACGTTAATTCCTTTACAGTGAAGTAACAACTCATTTGTTTCATGTAAGCTTAATTTTTTTTTCAGTGACCCATTTTGGAAATCTCGTGGAAGCTAGTGTTATGTTAACTTCTAAATTACATCAAATCTGATTAATAACTTAAAACACCTGTCTGCTCGCTTCATAAGGGTAACAGTTTCGACAGTAGTAGGCTGGGAAGAATGGAGGCATGGAAGTGTTTTAAGAAAAAGTTCATCAGTAATAAGTTTAACATATAATTTGGAGACTAACATGGACTATTATGTTAGCCTTGGTGTCCTCAGCTTCCAAGGTATCTCTGGCGTGACATATTGGGACTGACTCTTGTCTGATCATGGGTTGGGGTGGGAAAGAGAGTTCCAGCTGAAATACTGTCTTGTTTAATCTTATCCTTTGTCTTCTGGTTTCAGTGTTTGTCTAAAGATATTGCTGTACTTCTGTGAGTGCCAGACTGGTTATTTATCATCTCAGTCCAACATGCTCAAGAGTTTGTGTTCCACTTCACTTAAACAACTCTTGTTCTTCAATATAGCTGTACATACATTCACTTTCTAATCTTTTTGAATAAGCTACCAAATTCTCTTCTTGTTTCAATTTACCCTACAGCAACAGTAGGCTGGATTTTCCAAGTCTAATTATTTCCATGCTGTGATGAAAACATTCGTATGATTATAAGTGTCTCACGTATTCTTGGGGCCAGATTTGCATCAGAGCTTGGAAAAAGCACAGTAGTGGTTTTTTTCGAGGTAAGTGGCAGTACTATATCTACTGCACAGATTGGAATCTGGCCCTGGAGGTGAGAGAACGGTCAGGGAAATGCTATGGAGATAATGGGTTGAAAGCCCAGCGTGGCTGCATCTGCCCATAGTGCTTAAAATATTTCATCTCTGTGTTTGACGATGAGGCTATGCAGTGTTCTCTGAAGGAGAAAAATCGATTCAGCCAGTGTCTTTTGTGACTCATACCAAAAGGTGATTTTCTTGGTGAACTCTTAGCATGGTTTGGCTGCAAGTGAATGCACATAAAATCTTCAATTTCACAGCTGTGAAATAACCTGGACGGACTGGTGGCTGAACTGCTAACCCAGTCATGAAGATTTTTGTAGACAACTGAGGGTTTTTTTATTTCTTCTTGGTTGCATTGTAGGCTTTCTTCCTACACCTGCACTTTCTGCAGGTAGCTGTATTCAAACAAACCAACCAACCAGCCCCTGTAATCTCTAACAGTACCTTTCATGTGTGTGCCTAAACCTGACTCCTTTCTATATAGTTCATTGATCAAGCATCTCTATAGTGAGACCATAGGATGTTGCCTTCGTTTTTTTTAAATTGTGCTCTGGCATGTATTCTAGCAGAAGAAATATTTCTCTGCTGAACCTGCTTCCCAGCAAAGACAGCTCTGCCAAATGAGTTCACTTGCCATTTTGTTGCAGAACTACTTTTAGTGAATTTGCAGCCAAGCATGCTAAAGACTCGAGATTCAAGGCAATTGAAAAGATGAAAGATCGAGAGGCCTTGTTTAATGAGTTTATCACAGCGGCAAGAAAGAAGGAAAAAGAAGATTCGAAGACCAGAGGTGAGAAGGTAAGGTGACTTTTTTATTCCAGCAGTGTGAATGGTGCGAGTCTGAGTGAGGTGGGACAAAGCCAGTGCTTGGTTTCCAGTGAGCCTTCTCTGAGCACAGTCGTTTTTCTGTAGAGGTTTTAGAGTGCAGACACTTCACAGATGTCCCTTTGGTCCTTCTGAACTGATTGCTTTTAAGTTTGCAGGTACACTGACTTTTAGAGTATGTAGAATTAACTTACATTTATTTGTGAAGCTGAGTTTACTTAAATAATCACACTGTTTTTTTCCTTCACCTAAGCAAGTAACATTATATTCTTAACTGGAATAGTGCCTGATTATTAGATATTTCTTTTAAAGTTATATTATCCTGAAGCATTAAAAGGAAAAAGATTCTTGTCCTGTTTGGCTGGAAACCCCAGATCTGGCCACTACCTCTCTGTTCTCTCAGTGGAAGCAGTAAGAATTTGAAATTCTCTGTAGGATACTCGGTTTAAATTTCAAACAGCTTCCATATCTTCTCTTTCCATCTAAAAGCTAGAACTTTAGTGACTTTTTAATCTTTCAGTAAATATATCTTATGTATAAACTGCTGCTTATTAGAATTAAAGGTCAGCTATTAAAGATTAATGAATTCCAAATGTCACTTGACCGTATTGTCAGTAGCAGGGAGCAGGCTTTCGCTGCTGGGGAAGCAGGCTACTATGGAGGTGGCATCAAACGTTACCATCAAAATATGCAGCCACTTACTTAAATGTCCCTGTGTGTTGTGCGAATGGAGAAAATAACCTCTAAAGCCTAATGATGTTTGACATTTTGAAGTCTGCAATGTTTATTTTGTAGTATTAAGTTATTGCAAATTTCACCTATTGAGAATGCATACAGAAGAGAAAAATGCTGAATAACAGGTTGGATGTAGGGACAATTTCGTTATTCAGTAAAGTTTTGCATATTTTTTTTAATCTAGGTACTCTGGTCTTATTAGATTCTGTATTCAGGGTTTTTTCAAATGTTGACTTATTGCTGATATTTTCAATAAATGATTGTGATTTCAGAGAAGAACTGATGTAGTTCAAAATTTAGACTTTTACATACTGCATTTCGATTATGAATATGGAATTTTAAAGCATTCTTGCAGCTTAATAGTGTAGTTAAAGACTTTTAAAAAAAGTAAATATTTGCTTTGTTGTTGCATGATCTAAAGTTGAACATTTAGAAGAAGAGAGATTGTGTTTGTTTGCTTTTGAAATAATGTTTTTTCTCCAAAAGCCTTTTGTAACCATTTTATGTATTCTGTTTTATAACAAGTGGATAGACTTTACAGTTATGTGCTGTGCGGCCTGTCAATCAGTTCAGTCTGACAGCTGTCAATCACTGACACGCAAATATTATGGGATTCCCTAGTGAGGAAAGAATTGGTATCTCTGTGTGGTGACTTTAGCCTCCCGCAGTTCCGGTACTTTACATTTTTTTAGTTTTTTTCCTTGTGAAGTGATGAGAGTTGTACCTGCAATGTGTTAACTGCCAAAAAAAAAAAAAAAAAAGACTTCTAAATACACCTGAAATATTTTCAGTCTTACTTTCCTTTGATTTTGAAAGTGCTTAAAACATAAAAGAAAATTTAAGGCATTTAACCTGAAGCTTTCTCAGTCTGTTTTAAAAGTCCTAAATCTTTATTTAAGGAAGATCATCTTTACAGAAATCTTTAATGTAAGGGTGTTAAATTATATAATGTTTTTGATTTTGCATCATTGAGTTATGGCCTATCGGGTGGTGAAGGAGTAGCCAGCTTCTCAGATGGTTGTTTTTATTCACGTGGCTAATTTTAGTAAGTACGATGCTACTTCAGATGACAGACCTGAGGAGGTACACGTGGGTTTGAGGGTATCGGGGACTATGAGCTGGCAACGTCAACCAGGCTGCAAGGGCGCTGCCGTGTTCCGTGTCCTTGAGGTGAGCCATGCCAGCCAGTGAGCCTGATGTCCCGTTTTACGTAGACTTAATGAAATATTCAGCTGCAAACGTGCTGCAGCCCACTGTGCTGATGGCTGTCTCGTCTGTCCTGCATCAAGACCTCTTCACAGTTTCCTCGCATAATAGTCTGCTTAGTCGAGCTACTTACTGCGTATAGGTATACCTAACTCGCAGTGTCATAGAGCTACGATCTTAAAAGATTATTCCTTGGTAAGATGTTTTTGACTCCATTTTTTGAGACCTTTTTCCTTTTTTTTTTTTTTAAATTGAAAACCAAATTGCAATAGTTTTGCTTTGTGCTGCAGATGACTGAAGTTAAACCCATGCTCTAAGAGCATTAAAGGTTTGGAGATGTCATTTGTTTTTCTTGGGAGGGAATTGGCTGTACCCTCCTGGTTTTCTGCTAGGTCAGCTGCTGGTGAAGCAGGGGATCCCCCAGCCGTGCCGGAGCTCGGGGGGAGGGAAGCGCACCAGGCGGGGTGCTGCTGGCGGCTCTGGCGGGAGCATCTTCCTGCAGATCGTGGTGGTGGTCTTGGGTCTGGTTTGGTGTTGCAGCGGGTGGCACGGCACTTCCAGCAGTGTTGTGGGTATGCAGGTTTCATCCTGCGGAATAGATACATACATATATGTGATTTGTGCAGAAACTTTGAAATACCCTTACTTTATAGACTTCTGTAGTAATGTCTGGGAATTTTTTGATTTTTAACAAATATTTCTAATGCCATGGCTTAGAAAGCTTCATATTTTTGATACTGCATGCATGTTTTAAGATGTTTTGAAACAACATTCTTAATATTACAATGAATAAATGGTTTGCTTAGCATTTTATTCAGCTACTTTAAGAAAAAGTGATAGTGCTGTAGATCTCGAGCAACTTCCCACTGGCACTAACCAGTTGTTTTCTAATCTCTGCTTACTTACTATATTAATATCTCCTTTGAGATAGTAAAGAAAAAAGCCTATAAAGCCTTTTATGTTTATGTGTTAATATTGAGAAGAACTAAAATTATTGGTGGGCAAGGCTTCAGAATGTTGGTTCTGATCTTTATTTCATTCTTGCATTCTGCAACAAACCACATTTTTTGAGAACCAGGACGTGACCGTTCTCTGGCAAGCCAGAGTTTGTTCGCCTGTCCCTCTGCTCGCTTCCCATATGAACCTCCGTGTTTTGCAGCTAAACTGCTTTTGGTGGCTTTCTTTATTTAAAGGGATGATGAGGAGAGAGAAGTAGCAGAAAATTAACGGTCAGCCCTTCTTCTAGGTTTTTGGGTTTTTTGATTAGTGTGCCATAAAGAGGGATTTTTGTTTTGCAGACCAGCAGGGTTTGGGATGCTGCGAAGGCAGCGTGCTTTGCCTTGCGTGTGGAGTCCCTGGGGTCATTCCCTGGCACTCGGCGAGTGAGGTGAACCAGCCCTCGCCTCTCTGCTTCAGAGAAATGGAGGCTTAAATGCCGGACCAGACTTCTAAGGCATAAAGTGGTAGAAATATGAAGGAGGAAATACCTAGGACCTAAAGTGCAGCATGAACAGGGAGATCATCTACCCCAGAAAAAAAAAAAAAGATGCATAATAAAGGCATAGTAGTTGCTCTTGCAGCTGCTGGTTCTGGGAGTTTGGATGAAAGCATGTTGCTAGTTGTCTCAAAATAAAAAAAAAAAAACTAACACGATTGATCCTCTGCCAGCCCTTTGTGATGGCTGTTATGGACAGAGTGCTGACATGCCATTTCCAATTGACAAAGTAGACTACATATCCTTAAACTTATATAAATGTGCATATCCGTCTTAAATATAATTTATTTAATTATCATACATGGGTAATTCTTTATGGGTTAGATCCATCTTAATACATTGCTCTATCAGCAGACAGATCCAAGTATTTACCTCTGTTCATTGAATGCTTGCAGGATGAATCCATAAATATTCATTGATTTGTCTAGAGTTTTGTTTAAAACTGCATAGCTTCTATAGTATTGATATGCAAAATGCTGTAATGTAGAATCAGTAACTTTGATGATGAATATATAGGTATATAAATGCTCAAAAAAGAAGCTTAAATTAGAGTAAATTAATAAAAACTATTGGTGAATAATTCTCTAAATAATATAGTTCATCTTAGATGTAGCAGATGTTCTTAATTTATCTGCTTTAGCAAAATTGTCCCAAGGGGAAGTGAATTTTAGATGTGGTTTTGTCTAAATTCAGGGGTTTAGTGATTTCTATGAATTGTAATATTAATATGCTTCCCTCTGTTGGAGGTAAGTTGACTCCTTTTTTCGTAAGAGCAAACTGTTGGGTATCAAACTATTTTTCTCAAATATTGTCTTTCTGTTTCTGTCTGTAAAACAGATCAAAATGGACTTCTTTGAACTACTGGCTAATCACCACCTGGACAGTCAGTCTCGCTGGAGCAAAGTGAAGGACAAAGTAGAGACTGACCCTCGTTACAAAGCAGTGGATAGCTCTTCACAGAGGGAAGATCTTTTCAAACAGTACATAGAAAAAATAGCTAAGGTATGCACGTGGCATCCACAAGTATAACTTTGGATTTCTTTGGTCACATTGCTGTTAACATGTGAAGTTACTAATTGGAATATATGCTTTAGTTCAGTACTAAAGAGAATTCTATACCATAGTTATTTGTAGAAGTACCCCAGAATGACAGCTTGAAAGTTACAAGTTCTGGTGGTGCTGCTGTTGCAGGTGTTCATGGTATACATATGCATGTGTGCATACACACACACGGTATTTGGGAGAATTTATCCAGCAGAGCAAGAAGGGCAGAGACTCCTGTGAAGCTGTTGGTTTTAAAAATGTAAAAATGTAAAAAAGTCCAGAAAACGGGTACCATATTGATTACCTACCAGGTTGGCCAGTTTCCTTTGCTGTGATGTTTTTCTATCAGCTGAGCTTCCTTCAGGGATATAGATGGTTCACACATAGTTCCTTCACTGGTGTTTTTTCCTTAATCCAGTATTCCTTTCTCTTCCAGGCAATTAATATCTGAGAATGTAAAACTGGGCTAACAAATAGCAATACCGCTCTCCCCCTTGTATTCAGAGTTTGTCAGTGAACACAGACAATGTTCTTGTGAAGAATAGTTGTTCTGTGGTCAGTATTGGGAGCAAACATCTTTCCCCCCACGCAAAACCTGTTTTCTAATCCATAGATTAGAAAATAATCACTTTGAAGTATTCTGTTCCATGGTGTCTTTTGTTTGGTAACCCTTTAATTTACTTACCTGTCTGATGAAAATATGAAAGGTGTTATATTGTTCTTATTGAGAAAAAATTGTTCTTACATTTCAGAACTTAGATTCTGAAAAAGAAAAGGAGCTGGAAAGACAAGCTCGCATTGAGGCAAGTTTGCGTGAACGGGAAAGGGAAGTCCAGAAAGCTCGTTCGGAGCAAACCAAGGAAATCGATAGAGAGCGTGAGCAGCACAAACGGGAAGAAGCTATACAAAACTTCAAAGCGCTTCTGTCTGACATGGTGAGATACAGACAGGCTTTCTCAGCTTGTCCATGCATTCTTCTTCCAATTGTTGTACTATGTAACAGCTTTTTGGCATATGTGATTAGGTGTATGTAGCAATAGAGTCCTGTTGTCTTCTCCCCACTGCCCTCCCCTCACTGCTGGGAGTTTCCCTTTGGTGGGAAGAGAATGCTTTGCATTTGGGGTTCATGTTAAGGCACCTTGCTCAGGGAGTTAGTGGATAGCATTATTCCTGCTCTCTATCAATGAAGTCTCACGGGTGATGGCAGATTTTCAGTCATGCTATTGTAAATTTTGGTATGTCTGTTGGAAAACTGCATAAAGTTGAGCATGAGGAAGAGTCCCCTTATTTGTGTGTTGTCTCTCCATGCTCCAAACGCAGCACCTTTGTCTTTCTGTGCCATGTTGTGTGTGTACTTTGTTCTGCTGGTCAGGCTAATCGGTGAGAGAGTGGTTCCTGTATGGCCAATGTCCTATTAAGAGGACAGGATTAGCAAAATAAGTTTTCACTTTCTGTGTGTACTATGCCCTTGCTCCCTGGTGTAAGATATGAAATACAAACATGTTACTAGTGCTTGGCTCCACATTGCAGCAGTGAAATCTTTTAAGAGGGCAGGACCTAAATGGCTCATCACTCTGGTCTGGTGGTATAGCTAGTAAAGAAAGCCACAGCTCCTTGAGGATGCTCTCTGGGCTAGAAGCACAGCACCACAAAGCTCCTAGTGTTTCTTTGGAAATAATTATCTCTGAAGCTGCCTTTCCAGACCACTCACAGTTAATATAGTATGTTATGCATAGAGGAAGGCGCTGGATTTTTCTTTTTGAGAAAGTACTCAACCAAGTCAGTGGGGTATCTCCATCTGCATTTGAACTGATGCAAAGTAATTCCTTCTGCCACTGCTTGTTCAATATTTGTGGGGAAGCTGCTACAGTCTTTTAACTTAAAAACAGCTTGGGTTTTGGTTGGTCGTTTGTTTGGTTTGGTTTTTTGTTTGTTTTTTTTAAGTTGAACCTTAACTTAAAACAAGAAAAATGATTAAAAAACCCCCTCGCCAAAATAAACCGCAACCCCAAAAAACAATACTAAGAAGTACATAAGAAGTATCAGTGAACTGTAGAAAAAATTATTTTAAAAAATCATGTTTTGGCTCAGGTGCGTTCTTCAGATGTGTCGTGGTCCGATACCAGGAGGACTCTACGCAAAGATCATCGATGGGAATCTGGCTCCTTGCTAGAAAGAGAAGAGAAGGAGAAGCTCTTTAATGAACACATTGAAGCACTTACCAAAAAGAAGAGGGAACACTTCAGGCAACTTCTGGATGAAACTTCAGCGGTAAGAGCTGTATATATTCAGAGTTCCAATCTTTGCTAGCCTGTTATGATTTGTCTTTTTCTGGTTTTCCATCAAACATTCTGATTTGTTTGGTTTTATTTCTGGGGCCCCTTTGCTTCACTGCTATCTTTTCTTCTTCGTAACAAAATTTGTGCATTGTGTTTCCTTACTTGTTTATCTTGAGTGTTATTTTGGTTTAACATACAGTTAGTTTGCATTTAAACTTCTAATCAGTGATCTTTTTATCTCCTGCAGGATGTTACTTTTCTTCAACACTGAATTATTTGATGCTCTTTATAATATGGCATCTTGCTCTTTCAGATATCTAGTGTGTTTGTCTTAATGAATATCAGTATATAATCTTACCAAGTTGGCCTGTTTTGATGTTCTGCTTTATCTTGTGCTACTGAATCTGAATTTTTATTCTGTGTAATACTATGGAAATCTATCATCTGCTTTGTATATTGTGGGATTTTAGTGAGTCTTACTCTTTTTTAGTTACATGCCAATTTCAGTCAGCTTCCTTTTAACCCAAAATATTTCACCTCATTTTTTAATGCATTAGTTAAAAGTCCACAGAATATTAGGCAGACTTTCAGTGTGCTAGAATAAGATGACAGACATGTAACTCTCAAGCAAGCTCTCTGCAGGTAATTTTTAACAACATATTCATATACATAAATATGTACCAGAAAAAGACTTTGGGATTTAAGTTATATTTGTGAGGACTTTGATCTGAAAATGCCATCTCAAAATAGTAAAGAAAAGAAAATCAACTAATTAAGAAGATAAACATAGTAGTATAGATAATCAAAACCCAACACTTAAAAATACAGCAACAACTTTGTTAGCAGACTTGGGAGATAGTTAAAAGCTTCAGATGTAGTAATATTTATATTTCATATTCTTAGAATCTAACTTTATTTTAATTTAACTATTTTTGTTTCTTTTGAAAGATAACTTTAACATCAACATGGAAAGAAGTGAAAAAAATCATTAAAGAAGATCCAAGGTGCATTAAATTTTCTTCAAGTGACAGGGTAAGTGGTTTGCATCACTGTGGCTAACTTTGAGTATAGTGCAGGATACAGAGAAGGGAAGGTAGTAGCTGCTGAAATGGTTTCTGCTTTATGTGAACAGCAGTATTACTGTTTGAATACGATCTTTTTCAAATAAAAAGGTAAAAGATGAGGAAAAATGTCATTAACATGTAATTGTTGCTTAGGTTCGGTATGTTAGGTACTTAATCTGCATTCAGTGTTTTTAAGCTTACCTTTTTTCTTTCAGAAAAAACAAAGGGAGTTTGAGGAATACATTAGAGACAAATACATTACTGCCAAAGCTGACTTCCGAACACTATTGAAAGAGACCAAATTTATAACATACAGGTGTGTACCATAATGTCAACAAAGGAGTCCTCTTTTTATTGTGCTTTTCCATGTTAATGGCAACAAACTGATGTTTGTTTGTTTGTTTTTTTCCTAGCATAAGTTGTTGTCTAAGTTTTACACATTTATAACCTTTTGTAACCTATCAAAAAAAAGAGGAAAAGTCTGCAGCAGCTGGATACCTCTTCCTGCTTTATTTTGACATTGCTGCTGCTGGCCAACAAGTAATGAAAATCAGACTAGCATAGGTGTGAGGGTTTCTTTGGCTTTGGGATAGTATTCTGTGAATACTACTCTGAGCTGTCAGGCATTAAATTTATTTTGTGGTGACAACCATCTTTCATGTTTGTATTAGTCCTCGTTTTACACTCAGGAGGGATTAGTACTGAAGTGAGGGCTCTGTTTAAGGACTTTGGAGTAGACAGCAAGGAAATACTGGCTCCATTGAAATTTTATTTAAAAAATCTTAAATAATTTGCCTGGTTTCTGTGGAAGGATTTTGTTGAAAGGGTGTGCCTTGCAGGTGGGTAGATTTACAAAGCAGTTGGCTGATACAGTCTTTGAGTACGGACCAAAACATGTTTCCTATCAGAAATGCAAGTTCGCTTAAAAAAAGAGAAAGTGAAATTAAGTTCTTTGGAACCCAACGACCCACACGGTTCGTTTGCTGTCAGCGCTGTAGTGTGCTGGGGTTCTGGGTTCAGGTGGGGCAGCTGCCAGCGAGCTGAGTAACAGTGCTCTAAGCTGGTGCTGTGGTCACAGTTGGTCAGGCTTGACTGTAGTGGAGACTTCTGCATCCAAATTCTGTGTTTGCTGCTCTCAGATCTGGTTTTGGTTTTTTCTGCTCTCTAGGTTTTAGCATTCGTATAATTCTTGTAGTGCTGTACTAGGCCATGTCCACAGCCAGACACAAGTCTTGCATGGTGCTTAATTAATGTAGCACAAATGTAGGCAACAAGCCTTTATCTCCTGTGCATAGAGTACTGTTGATGTGCCTAGTCCTGACCTAAAGCAGCATCTTTCTAGCTAAGAAGATACCCAGGTCTTTGCACCCTTTCCCTGCTTTGCCTTTCCGTTGACTCACCGGTGCTTCCTTATGGTGAGGGCAGCTCCTCTGAGCTCACAGCAGCCGCCGCTGGGAGCAGGGGGGGTTCCAGCATGTTCTGTGCGTCCTGGACAGCTGTCGGGTGGTAATTCTTACGCTTGCTTTCAGATCTAAAAAGTTGATCCAGGAGTCAGATCAGCATCTGAAAGATGTAGAGAAGATACTACAAAACGACAAGCGGTATCTGGTACTCGACTGCGTACCAGAAGAGAGACGCAAACTCATTGTCTCCTACGTAGATGATCTGGACCGTCGAGGCCCACCTCCACCACCCACAGCTTCAGAGCCTACAAGACGAACAACAAAATAGTTATGAAATACTCTTAAGCCAAGGGTATCTGTTAAATCAAAAAGCTTGCATGAGCCATCTGTCAGGTTTATACATATACATTACCGTGAATATATTGCAAAACCATCTGAGGAGCAGAGGAAGAAGCAGCATTTGTGAATGTAAAATGGTCTCGGGGGGGGGGGGGCGGGGGCAAAAAGAACAAAAAAACCCACCCGAAACGGATTTATGTAGTTC
>JAVJGJ010000061.1:64220649-64244826 GCA_035590215.1 Microhierax caerulescens | reverse complement strand
CCCCCCCCCCCCCCCGGCCCAAACAAGAACAAAAAAACCCACGCTAAAGGTATTTATGAATTTCTTTGGGACATGACTGACAAAAGTCCGAACACGTGGGCTGTGTTTGGTAACTTCAGATCTCAGAGCAATGCAGTATCTGTATATGAGGTGTGGATGTCTGATATGTGGAGGCATTCTTCTCAGCAGTGTCATACATGTGAGTCCGAAGGATGATCACGCTTGTGGTTTGAACTTGCACTACGTGTGTGCCACCAGCTTCCTAATGGTTACCCGCGTCCCTGGCTGAGGAGGTGAAATGCTGTCCGGTAGCTTAAATTATTGATTACTGAAGACCGTGTTCTGGAAACACAAGTCCCAGTCCTCTGCTTGCTTTCACTCTTGTAAATGGAACAAAATCCATTAAAGCCAGAGTTAGAACTGAGAGAGGAGAATTAGAACTAAGAGACCAGATTAAATTTGTTCACAGGTCTGCTTTGTTCCTTACCCTATCCATGAATTAGAAGCGAAATGAGGTCGCTCTGCCCAAGTGAAGATTTGTCTGATAGTTTTTACTCGAAGTTGGAAACACTTGCTAAATAACAGTGGTTACTGGAGCAGAACAGGACGGTTGTATAAACGCATTTTTATTTACGATAAAGTGATCTTTACATACTTCTGGATTAGACTGTGGATTTCCCCTCTGGGCAATTCTTGTAAACTATACTCCTGTTTTGAATGTTAAACTTGTGTTTCTAAAGTTTAATTTTGAAATGTTGGGATTGTTCAGTTTATGTATTTGAACTACAATAAACCAACCCTTTTTATATATGGATTGTACAGGCCTAATACCAATTTTTGTTGGATTTTGGTGGACTTGTGAATTTATGAGTAAAGCAAACAACTGAAGTCTTACTGCCTAAATTCTTGGCTGTGTTTGGCAAAACCGCACCTGCAGCACTGCGCGACATCGCATTAAACTTCAGCAGCAGCATTCAGGTTGGCATACGTGCAACGGGGTGCCAAGCAAAATGATTTTCTAGTTTAATTCTTTAGTCCTTTGCTTAAACATTAGATGGTAGGAGTGGCAGCATCAAAAGTATTTCCTCCTCTCTCTTCTGTATTTGGCATGGATCTCTTCCTCTGAGTTGGGTGCCGGGGAAAGATTGATTCTTCCATGAGAAATTGTGTGTGTGTGCGTGTCTGTGTGCGTGTCTGTGTGTGTGTGTTTGGTAGCCAGCCACTGGGACTTGCATTCTGAGCACCAAGACAGAGGGTTGTTCACAAAGATTTAGATGGCTTGGGAGGGATTTTTGCTGCTGACATCTGAAACCTTTCTCCCTAAATTCAGGGCAAGCATCCCTCATCTTCTCCCGATGCCCGCCTGCTCGGTCAGTGTGGCGGTACCCCAGCCGTTGGAAACCAGCGTCAGGTAATGCCATTGCTGGGTGTGTAAGTGGGGTAAGGAGGATTGTAGCTTGCCTAAGGCCAAAAACGTGACACCCTGCGGGAAGTACAGTTCCCACCTGGAAAGCACAACAGTTACTGTATGCCCACCGTGGGAGCGGGGGGGCTGCGGGGCGATCGGCCAGGGCTGAGGCGAACCCTGCCTGCCTCTGTGCAGGGGTGGCAGAGCTGCCCACGGGTCCGCAGTCACTGCCGGACCTCGAGGGATCCCATCCTGCGCCTGCTGCTGATCAACTTGGGTTAGCAAGTCCAGACCCTCGGCGGTTTTAGTTGTTACCAAATTCTGCATGTTGTATTTGAATGTCGGATGTCTTAAGAGTTCCAGATCGCCTGCTTCAGGCAGACAGCTTTCACGGCTGTTTGTTCACGCTAAGAACGGGAGTGAGGGGCATGAGGGGGACACGAGGAACTGGTGTGGGAACACGGTACGAGGTGAGCCAAGGACAAAATATCAGTTTGCTGCATAACAGCAATTTAGGATAAAAACCCATTGGTTCACTGGGCTGCCCTGGGCCGTGCGTGGGGAGGGTTTCACAGCCCACCCCCCAACCACCATGGGGGTCCCTCATTACCCCTTTCAGGCCAAACTGCCGTGGCTTCTCCCATGGACCCTTTGCTAGCCCAGTGCTGATGGAGCCGCCTGCCCATGCCCCAGCCCCGTCCCAGTACCTGCCAGGGGCCATCATCCCCTGCTGCGTTGGAGTCCGTATTGTATTTTCCCTGCCTTTGTTAATTTGTCACCAGCGTTGTCGTCACTCTTAATTTCCTGGCTGTTTTTCCTGCCTTTCCTTAATCTTGTGCTCATAACATACTTGTTTTAAAAGCCACGGTTGGTTCCTGTGCTTCTCTGGCAATCACAGTCTTGCCAGCCAGATCCCTGCTGGGCAAACAGAACAGCAGGAGTGTTTTTAATTTTTAATTTATTTTTTTTTTATATGAACAAACTAAGAGTCTACTAAGCCACAGCATGGGCAGGCTTTGGCAGTGAAGGGTCAGATGACTCCAGCAGACAGCAGTGATGCTAACAGACAGGTCAGCTTGTTTTGGTGCTCAGCTGCCAACAGTGCGGAGTCCTCTGAACCCCCTGGGCGCAGGGTGGGTGCAGGGGGGACCCTGCAGCAGCCATTGCACCCAGCATGGCCTCTCTGTGCCTGCCAGCCGTGCAGTGCCCTCAGCAATGATGCTGTGGCTGGGACATGGAAGGTGCCCAGAGTAAGGTGCTGGTGGTGGCGATTGTGGCGATGCGCCCGCTTGCTGTGAGAGCACGACATCACCCTGCTCTGCCAGTAAATAAATATCTTCTCGCTCAGCTTAGTGCACCCCTGCAGGAAGCCATGCATTTTTTATGGGTGTTTTAAAATATGGTTAACTTGCTCACTAAATGAATAAGATAGCTATTAATTTTAATTTATCTTGTTTATGGAGACCAGCTGTTCATTAACATTTATTTATCTGCTTATTCTGTGGATAAAGCAATTATGCCTAACGTACTGGGCCCCCAGTGCAGGGGGTGCTTCCATGGCAGCCGCAATGATGCTGCTGGAAGACACACTGGTGATGCATGACATGGCGGAGCTGGTCCCCTGGCCCTGCAGCACCTCAGGCATGGTCCCCTGTGTCCCCCAGCAGCAGACCCTTCCCTGTGGGATCCTTGTCCAGAGAGAAGGTTGGGCATGACGGATGCTGATAACTTTTCTAGCACCTTTTCTGCCACAGCCCTGCAGCTCCCCCAGCACATCCCTTCTGTCATGCTGCTGCTGTGGCTGAGCGCTCACACGGGCTGGTAGGGCAGGAATTAAAACTAAGCGAGCTTGGGAAAGGGAAAGAAACTCAGATTTTGAAGAGCCGGACTCCTTTGTGGGTTACGAAGCTGCAGTCCATCACTGGCAGGAGTTTCAGTTGCTCGGGTTTCAGTTTCTTTTGGGGCCATGATGCTGTTTCCAGCCGCTGAGCAGAGACCCGGCACTGCTCTGCAGTTTCTTCTTTGGTCTTCTGCTTCGGGAGCCGGCACTCGACCCAGGGCTTCCCAAGGGATCTCGGCCAGTCTTGCAATGAGCAATTAGCAGGGCACCGTAGCCCTGTTCCTTCCCCAGACAAGGGGCTGCAGCACAGGGGTTCCCTGGGCGGCCGCTGCAGCTCCAGGGCTGTGCCACCCCCGCAGCCAACGCCACCTGCGCTCTCACCGCTCCTGTCCCAGCTGCTGGGGATGGTGCCAGCCGGTGCCCTGCCCTGTGGCACAGGGCCATTGGCCCTAAGGGCGTCCAGGCCACCAGCTGTGTAACCCTGCTGTCCACTCGCACCACCCTCGGCTGCCCTGGGCCGTGATACACCGTGGTAGGATGCCTGACTCCTGTTCTTGTTATCAACAGTAAGTGGGTATCAACTCGGCAGCGCTATTCCTCGTTGCTTTCTTCATGTTCGTTCCCCAAGCTTTTGAAATAAGTTATTATTCCCATGTGTGAGGTGGCTGCCGCGTGAGTCAGCGCCTTCACAACAGCATTTCGCCCTCGTACCCCACCAGAGCCAAGCTGTGCTCAAATGCCACGTGGGAGCAAGCCAGGGAGTCGCAGCAAAGAAAGAAATGGTGAGACAGGTCCTTCCAGAAAAGTGAGAAGAAAAGACTTTTTATTATAAACCTTGTGATTTTACTTTGATGCCACAGCTCACTGCGCTGCGGGAAGGTGGCTGTGGCTGAGCAGTGGTTATGCCCAGTGGCTAACGACAGTTGCAGAAACCTAATTTTATCACATTCCGTCTTCACTTGTGGCAGTGAATAAGGACTTCCAGTCCCAAATAATCTGTTTAAAATTTAACTTTGAGTTGATATGTGCTGGTTTTCTAATGATGCTTCACGGATGTGCCGTCACTTCCCTGGTGCAGGCGTGTGGGCAGAGCAGGGTGCTGGGCTGCACGGGGCAGTGAGCGTGGCTGGGGGACAGGGCTCGGCTCAGGCGCAGCCCCGAGCAGGCTCTGCAGCAGCGCAGGAGAGCCCTGGGTCAGCGAAGGGAGGATGGATTTGGTGGACTCTGACACAGGACCTTTGGAGTGCTGTCCCAAAGGACTTTTAAGGACATGGGGGACTCTAGCTGCCATGAAGAGAGGCACCAGGGATGCAGCTGCAGGACCCTTCCGTGCCCCTCACTGGAAGCCCAGCAGCTTCGTGCCTTGTGGAGCAACCAGATTCAGCTTTGACCTCGGCACCTGAAGAGGTGATGCCACAATATTTTAAAATGCTTGGAAATGAGAGCTGCGTGCTTTGGACATCCCCTGCCACCCCTTGTAACCCCATCAACAGCAGCGCAGCCTCAGCTGTGACCAGTCCTTCCACAAGCTGGCTCTGCAGTGCTCTACATGTAACTTCTTTTCCACAGAGGTAAGAACAAATGTGTCTTTTTTAAATGTCAAAAGCTTTGGTGGAAATTGTGACGAGCTCTCTGAGCATCTGGGAGTCACCCAGAGGCTCTTTGGAAGAAACTGCTGGTGGATCTGCCCCAGCTGCCCTGCACTGACGCGCACAGTGCACCGAGGAATAAATCCAAGGCTTGGATCTGTGCACGTTCTAGTAAATTAAGGTCACACAGTTAATGTGAAGGTAAATGAGTGTCTGTTTGAATAACATTTCCTTGACAGTATAATCCATGCCCTGCAGCTTCTAATTAGGTGCCGCTGTTTAAATTCATCACCAAGAACAGCAGAGAATTAGCACCCAACTGCAGAGGAACTGACAGGTCCTTTTAATGCGTTATCAAATAATGAGATCTGTCCTGCTGAAGAGGGTGAGCTGCTGGATGCTCCCTGTGATTTACTATCAACCACAGCCCTCCCACGGTCACCCCACGTGCCCTTTCCTGCCCGGTACAGCAGGTTGGGCCGGCACAGCATGGCACGGCATGGCACAGCATGGCACAGGCAGCGTGGGGCTCTCCTTCGCCGTGCCGCACGCGGTGCACCAGCCCTTTGCAGGGGGCAGGGCAGGCAGCCTGGTGGGAACCGCTGACCTGCGGCTCGCCCAGGCAAGCTGTTGTGCATCAGACCCCGCTTTAGGCTTTTTGTAAAGCCAGCTCAGCTATCGGTAGTGATTTCAAAGGGAAAACAAAACCAGATTCTTCCTGAAAAGCACTGCAGGACCTGCTGTTCCCTGTGCCAGGCAGTGGAGGGTGAGCCCTGGCCTCAGTCCCAGTGACGGATCGGAGGCATCGGCACAGGGTCCTGGCAGGGAGAAGGGCTCAGCCCCCACCCCGTACCACTGGCCTGTCAGCTTCAGCTGAAACGCTGCTCAAGGCCAGGAGGATGCTAGGATCAGTAAATACATACGTATTTACTAAGCCTGTGTGTGGAGCTAAAGCTGTGTTTGGTTTCCATGAGATACGGTGTTTGATCAGGCTGCTGAGAGTAAGGGCTCAACAGCTCACCCAGAGCAGCTGGCTTACGGGCATGAACGCCCCCGTGGTCCTGCAAGCGCCGTGCGAAGGGGAGCCCCGCGCCCGTTAGCGGGTGCCCCCGGCTGCGGCAGAGGGACCCTGGGGAGATGGAAGCGCTCACTGCCGAGCCAGGAGTCTCGCTGGGGTCTGACTCGCTCCCCAGGCGCTGCCACCGCAGGGGAGGGTCCGGCAGCTCCGTTCTCCGGCGACCAGGCTGCAGGGCAAGAGTAACAGCCCTTGTCACGCCACACAGCCCTGTTATTGGAGATATTTAGTGCTGGGCTACGGGGCTCGTATCTGGGGTGTGATAATGTTGCTCCTGCCCGAGTGAGCAGGACATCGATTGCGGGCTGTCAGCCGGCAGCCTGCCCCCGAGACACAGCGCAGCATCGCACACCCAGCACCAACGCTGCTCGCGCAGCGTGCACGCTGCCCCTCGACAGCATCCCCTGGGACCTCAAATGCCCCTCTACGGCTGCAGAAGTGTTCAGGATTGCGGCTGGATGGCTTTCTGCACGTCTGCATGTGAGCATCAAGGGCCGGCTGAAGTACCAGCCACACTGGGTAACTGCTTCAGCAGCTGAGGTAAGGCTCGCTGCAGCAGGTGAGTATGACCTGTTCCCAGCCTGGTTGTGGGCATCTCCCCTCCTCAGTGCCCCTCATGGTCCCTGTTACTTCTGCCTTGCTGCTGCAGGCTGAAAGTGACCTGAAGGGACTTAGAAAAGAAAGCAGTACCTTAATGCTACGCACCCTACTGCATTTGGGTAAGCTAAGAAAAAGGAATTAATACAACAGGTTGTGCGATGGCAGCTGACCCACCAGGAAGCCCCCCGGGATGAAGCACGGGCACGGCCGGTCGTGGTGGCTCCTCCCCAGCACATCAGCACGGCATCGGCACTGGCACTGGCAGGGACTCGACTGCCTCCCTTCACCCCAGCATCTTCGGGAACTACTGTGCCCTGCAACCAGGTAACATGGGGTGTGCGCAGAAGTGAGGCAAACAGCAGCACCCCCTCGTGGGAAAGGCCCCCCCCACCCCACTAGGCTGTGAGCGGGGGGAACAGAAACCACCTGCGACAGACGACAGACGGGTACCAGGCCGAGCATCCCTCCTTAGGGGTGGGCACCGTGCGGTTTGTAGCCAGCGCGGTGCAGGATGCTGTTGGACAGTGTGGCTTCCAGAAGCAGCTGTTCCTCCCGGCTGGGGCTGGTGACGGTCGCTCTGGTACAGCTGCCAGTTCCCCGGCACTGCAGCCCGGGCTGGGCTGCCCTGTGCCAGCAGCACTAACCCTCCCCACCCACAAATGTGTCCTCGGTGGGACGGGGCCACGTGTGACCAAGCCATGGGGATCTCTGCCTTCCGCAAGTCCTTAAACCACTGGACAAGCAGGGCACATCCCACCTTCTGCACCCTCCCGCACGTCGCCCGCAGCGGATGGCACCGGCGGGACATCTGCTCCACCGAGGACTGACCCTCGCCAGGCTGCGCCCAGCTGCGGGGGGAGGCTCTGTTCCAGATATTCCACTGCCCTGACGTCCTGTACCCTCAGCAGGGATGCAGGACCCCTGGGGTCTCTGGGACCCCCCCAGCCCCCCCCTCATCAGCACAGCCCTGGCAGCCAACCTCTGACCAGGGGCCCGCAGACACTGTCTGGGTGCCACAGAGCTACCGCCCAGCGTGGAGAGGCACAAGCAGCGATGCCACACAGACACATTTGGGACAACTTTACTTCTGACACCAGAGTGCAGGCTCTCTTTACAGGAACCAAAAAAAGAACATTTTTTTTTTTTTTTAAATGGTTCATTTACTCTTGCTACTTTTTTTTTTAACCATTTCATTTTTTTTTTTTAAAAAAGGTACTCCTGAAAGCCATCGCTTGTGATAAATTTTTAAGCCAGTGCACTTTGTTTTTTCCCTTGTGGTCACTCCCCCGAAGGCAGCAAGCTCTCCCCGCTGCTGCCCTGCGCCGGCGCACGAGGCGGGGAAGGTGGGCAGGGGCTTCGCCTGCCCAGGGCACGGCTGGGGGTCCCCGCCGCTGCGCAGCTCCTGGTCCTCCACGCGGTCCCCGTGCTCCTTGGGTAAGTGGCAGTTCGTCTCCCTTGCTGGGTGCCAGAGCTGGGAGGCTGTGGCGGGACACGCCGGGGATCCTCACGGAGAGCCCGGCCCGAAGGGCTCTTCGCCCTGCGAGAGGCGTGAGAACGTCCCCGCAGCGGTGCAGGCGCTGGTGGGATGCCCGTGGCCCCAGCGGGAGGGATGCCCGGCACGGCCCCTCTTACAGAGCCACTTCCTAAGTGACACCGTTGAATTTTTTAATTGACTTTGTTTGCTTTCTGTTGTAGGAGCGATTTTTAGATTGACTGAAAATTCAGTAGGTTTTTTGGTTTTTTATTGAACAGTTGCTCAAGTAAAAGAGGGACCTGAACAATCTTTAGAGTAGAAAGGGGCAGCCTTGCCATGCAAAGAGGAAGAGTTATTGTTTTTATTATTACCATTATTATTATGATGTAGGATCACAGACAGCCTCTCTCTGAAGCAGTCAGGTTCTAACAGCAATATGTGGTTGGTTTCTTTTTTAGAAGGTCATAAGTTAGCAACTTATACTTTATATTTCAAAAAAATGGAATAAATAAATAAATAAATTTTAAAAGAAAGAAAGCGAGAGAGGGAGACAGTCACAACATGCAAGAGCTTACAACAGAACAAGTAGAAATGACCAAAGCAAAAGATAAGAAATGCAGAAGAAAAGCCCAGGTTCAATTTGGTTTGCAGTCAATGCAGTTTGGAAGCATTATTTATAAAGGTATTTCATATACCAAAAAAGGCACCACAGTATCTACAAAGCCAAATCCTCGGGAGAGTGTCTGGGGTGGGGGAAGGCAGCAGCCTGGCTAGAGCAGACACGTCTCGGTGCGCAGCAGATCTCGCCCCCCCGCCCCCCCCCAGCTTGTCCGTTGCAAATCTGAACTTTTCCATTTTACGTTTGGTTTTGCTGTCTCTGTTGGTAAAAACACAAAATGATAATAATGAGAAGACAAACGTGAAAACCAGCAAAGGAGATGATGTTCTGATCTCGCAGCGTGACAGGTGGAATATTTCTAGGATCAGGTTTAAAAGGATGAGCGCAGGGGGGGCTGTGGCCAGAGCTCCCCGAGGGCCCGTGGCTGGTGTCCCCGCACGCCCCCGGCCCGCATCAGCCACTCCAGGGACACCGGGGCAGAACAAGCCTGACACCCCCCCACCCCCCACCTTCTGCCATCGCTCCCAACGCGTAAATGAAAGAGAAATAGGGTGTCTGCTGGGGGTGCCCCCGCCGTGGGCACATGTGCCTCCGCACAGCCGCTGTCTGCAGGGCGGCAACGGAACAAAGGGGTAGGAAGGAAGAAGGGGGGTTGGAAACAAAAAAGAAAGAAAGAAAAGAAACATTTGAAATCTTGTGTTTACTAGTATTCAGTACATGAGATTCCTAAAGAACAACTTGTCCTCCTAGTTAACCTTGTCCTGGAATATATACAGGTTATTTGTTGCTGCCACGGCAATGATATTCTCGGAGGGGTGCCAAGCTGTGTGCAGGATCTTTTTGCTAAAGTCCAGACTGTCCACGCTAATTTCGTCTTTCCTCCGCTTGCCGCCTACGCAGACCTTGCGGGGCTTGAGGATGGCGCGGGGTTTGCTGTTCTCCCGCGAGGCCTCCAGCGTCACGTCGCGCTTGGTGTTGCGGTCGAACATGCGGAAGAAGTTGTTGTAGGAGCCGGTCATGATGACGCTGCGAGGAGGGAGGAAGGACGGGTCACCCCGCGCAGCCCACCCGGCTGCGGTCCCCCGAGGCTGCCCAGCGTGGGGGGGTGTCCCCGTGTCCCCCTCAACCCAGGGAATGCACGTGAGGGAGGGAATTCCTTTCAGGATAACAACGCATATGGACATGACTCTTCATGGCAAAGAACTAGCTGACCTGAACCAAATGATTTTCACACCTTTTTAGAAGCAAACCGCCTCGTAACTGGGGGCCGACTGAATATCCAGGGGCATAGTGAGACCGCATTAGATTTGGAATTTGGGCTTTAGGTCCAGTTGTGCCTCGTTAACTCACTCTGATGGTTCAGAGGAAAAAATGTGGCAATCCTGACACGTCAACTGGTCTCGCTACCTTCTGCCACCTGCTTTGGTGCAAATCGTTTTGAAATATGGGTGGACAGCTGCCGCTCCCCGAGTCTGGCAATCTGGAGCTAAACACATCACCACCCTCCTGCAGGTGTGGACGGAACAGAGACAGGACCGGAACCCATCCAGGAGAGAGCCAGGACCCCACAGGACACCCCCAGCAGTGCCTGGGCATGGGGCCCTGGGTTTAGGCGATCCCAGCAATCCCACAGGAAAGCTCTGCAGACCCCGCACCCGGCCGAGGGCCGGGGAAGGGACACAGGGGATGCAGGAGCGCCGTGGGGCTGGGTGCCGGGGTGCAGCCGCCACCGAACAGCTCACAGCTCACAGCTCACCTGTCAGACCCGTTCCAGACGCACTCGAACTTGTCGAAGATGCAGTCGTTCTCGTAGAGCGAGCAGAGCTTGCTCCGCAGGTAGTCGTGAACCTGCCGGCAGGGAGGGATGGGGCATGAGGTCCCTGCACCAGCAGTGCCAGCCCAGTGCTCACCAGGGGCTGAGCCCCGGCTCTCCATGGCCGAGCCAGGCAGCACCAAGCACGGCCCGTTATCGCGTGCCCTTGACCACGGCCACCCTTCTGCTGGAAGCAGCAGCAGCAGCACCGCTCCACATGCAGCTCAGGCAGTGCCAGGCCACATCCCCAGGCAGAGGGTAGCAAGGACCTGTCACTGGCCTGCCAGGCAGCCCTCCCGGCCCCCAGCACCTGAGCTTCCCCTCCTCACCACCAGCCAACCTGGGGAGGTGGGCTACACTTCACCAGGCCACTCCAGCCCAAGCTTAACTGTTCTTCATTCGCTTTCCATGGTTTAGTGGCACAACGCTGCCATCCACCAGGTTTGTACCCATCCCCCCTGCCACCGGCCCGGGAACACGGCGCGGGCAGGAGCACCGTGGGTGCCCAGCCGTGCCACGCTCACCTGGTAGGTCTCGATGGGCCGGTTCTCCATGTTCAGGTCCCACACCTTGACCGTGAGATAGTCCCGGGTCATGATATACCTCCCACTGTGGCTGAATTTGACATCAGAGATTGAGGAGATGATCTCGGAAAAAAACGACCGGTTACTTGGGTCTTCGGGCTCTTCAAAAACTGTGGAAGAGGGAAGGGTAAATGCTGGCACCAGCCAAGGCAGGAGCTCCCTGTCCCCAGGCCAGGGACCTGTTGCCCTGCCCTGGCACTGCAGGATGCGGGCAGTGAGCATCCCTGGAGCCACGCTGCTGCGCGGCAAAGGAGGCTCTGCTTCGGCCAGGGAAACCTACAGGCGGCACTGAGCCGGCGTCCCAGGGCACCCCTGGCCCACCCCCCCCCCTTAGCCCCGAAGCCGAGCAGGGGAACCGGTGTCCCTGCGGGCCATCACCACAGCAGGCTTCTGGGTTTGGCCTAGACCAGACAAATGCCCATGTTTTAAGGACTTGGCTTGGCACAATTGAAGCTCCTTTGTTTTTAACGCGTGCAATAAGCAAGAAAGACCATCGGAGACCGATCTATCACAGCACCACAGAAGCCCAGAAGATTTAGAGCCTTGCATGTCACTTCTGCTCTCTAGAAATCAATGTGCAGCGTAACCAAAAGTCATGTAAATATTTTATAGCCCCTGCAACCTACAGATTTAACCTGATCAGTCTTTGAATAAATCACAGAGCGAACAGTTTGAAGGAGACAGATGAAGCTCCAGATTAAATGTATTTACAAATCTGATTTCGTAGTAACATCAGCTGGGCAAGTATGGCTTTAAAAAAGCATCACAGAGATGCATCAAGAGAGACGCTGCCACCGCAGGGACACCTGCCCAGCCTCCTCTTTCCACCTCTGCAGACAGCTCTGGGGAGCACCAAGAAGCTCACATCGCTTCACTTCTCTGCTGGAGAATAATCCTGTTGCCAGCCGCGTTTCCCCAACCCTCATCCCCAGCACCGAGGCAGCACTACAAACCCTCTGCCACGGTGGCTGCTGGTTCCATCCTGGCGGTGGCCAGAGCAGGGGACGTGCCACAGCCGGCTTGACCACTCCATGCCCCGGAGGCAGCGTGCCCTGCACAACGCCAGGCCGAGCGCCGGCGTGTGCTCACGTTTATCATCACGTTTATCATCCCCTCGCTGAGCCCTGTGGTACTGACACCTGAACTCCTGAGCGTTGCGGAAAAAATGCCTGAAGCGCCAGTATAAACGATCCCTCTACAAATCTGAAATGGCATTGCCCACAGCAGGACCCAGCTCCACGTCCTTTAATCACCAGCAGGAAATCTGATGACACGTCAGGTTTTTTAAATGAGAAAAGCGACAGCACCAAGAGAAAATAAAGATCTGAGGCAGTCTGTGGAGAGCATGTGAATGCCATGACTTGTCTTCCCCGTAATCACCACAGGTTTGCTCACACCAGGTCGGCTGGCTCCGTCAGCCTTGGCTGCAGCGTTTGTCACGGGGGTGTGTACGTGAGCTCACGCCAAGGCTGGAGGTGCTCCCCACTTTATAGTACAGGGGCACGAGGAAATCGCTGCTGGTACCGCAGAAGCAGAAAACGTTAAATTGCAGATCAATATCAAACAGGAAGGGCCCTGCAGAACATACCCAAGAGCTGTGGCAGCACAGTCAGCAAGGGAGCGATGTCCATGGGACGAGGCAGAGAGCAGCTCCCCGGCACTAGGCACCGCATCCCCGGCACGGCGGGAGCCTTCCTCCTCCTGGCACCGCACCTGCCCTGCCCCCACCAGCGCCCTGCCGCTCCCTGCCCCGGCGATTCCGGCACAGCGAGGGCTCCTCCATCTCTCGAGCCCACGGGGAGCCCCCGGCACTGACGAGGTGCCCAGGGGCAGGGTGGGAGCATCAGCCCCAGCCCCCCGGGACAGCAAGGGCAGCACCCGCGCCGTGCCCAGGGCGAGAAGCAGGACCCGGCCAGACGCGAGCGTGGGACCCAGCTGTGCAGAGCAGAGCCTGGCGCGGGACACGCTCCCCTCCGCAGGCCGGGGTGCAGGAGCTGTCGGGGTGCAGGAGCTGTTGACTGTTGAACAGAACATTTAACACGCCCAAGTCTGTCCCGGGCCAACTGCCTTCCCTGTGCTGGTGTCCGTGCCCGCCGTGCTACGGCTCACATACTGGAAACAAAGCCCAGAGGTACCAACGCACAGAGCAGCCGTTCAAGTGGCGCTGCTGAAGACAACGCTCCCGAGCTGCTGCCTCTGCGCCCACCCCGCACCCGAGCCCCCCTGCCCGGAGGGACCCTCTCTCAGGGCAGCTTCGAAGCAAATGGGTTTTTTCACTCATCAATAAATTTAACCGCTCAGCAATAAATTTTACACCAATTCAAGCCTTGTCTTTTCTTTCTCAGTCCTCGTCTAAACTCTAATCACGACAACTAGTAAGGCAGAATGGAAACCCAAAAGCTGCACTGAGCCATCACCAAGCTTGGGCTGGGCCGTGGCTGCCACTCAGGACCCTCGGCGCTCGGTGTCACCCCTCAGCTCAGCCCCAACACCTGCCCTGTCAGAAGCGAATGATCCGCTGGCTGGAAATTTTGATTCCAGATGAAGACAGGAGAGCGTTGCAAAGACAAAGAGGTTTCCCACTTTGCTAAATGAGCTCAGGGTGGCACAAGAGGCTTGTTCTGTGCCCCCCTGGGGGTCCTGCACAACTGACTGGTTAGTTCTTAGCCTGAGGTCCTGCCAGGCCTGTTACTGCCTGCAGCAGGACAGGGTTAGCTCCTGCGAGGGGTCGGAGGAAGGAGATGGTGAGTTTCTGGGGGTGACACTACCTGGGACACCCAGCCCAGCCCAGTTCAGCCCAGCTCACCCCACAGCTTCCCAGTGCTGCGCACAACTGACTTTCTCTACACACAGAGTTTTCTAACGGGGAATCAGATCTCCATACTCTACTTATAGAACCTTTTTGCTCTATAAAAGGCTTACCTGAAAAAACAGGTAAAGAGAACGTGCCGTCACCAGGAACACGGGAGCAAAGGTGTTTTGCTGGAGCCTGGTGTGGCCTTGCAGAGTCGGCATCTTTAGTTTCATCCCTGCCAGTGCCAATGGCATGTGGCAGCCCACGGACCCATGTCCCTCCCTCTGAGCTGACAAGGGTCATTCCAGGGGTGAGGCCAGGCCTCTCCCAGCGTTTAGAGGACACCCACTCACCAAGCAGCAGGGTCACCAAGCAGCAAGGCCAGACCATCGCCTGTGGGACACGGGCATCTCAAGTCAGGGCAGCTGCTGTGGGAACAGTGCCACGGCGCAAGGCAGGCGGCAGCAGCAGCCCTGGGCATCACCCCAAACCCACACCCCTAGGTGGGAGAAGTTAATTTCCTCCAGATGTGGCTATTTTACCCCTTCCCCCTCCCCTCTCTGGAAAGACACAGCTAGCGGAGCCCAGCTCTCCTCTCTCTCTTCCTCCTCCTCTCCCCACTCCTTCGTGCACCCCGAGTCTCAGGTCACACCAGGTGACCGGTGGCATTAACTGACCTGTCAGGTAAAAGGACTTTGGACCCATCAGTCCAAGTTCTGCCTGAGCAGGCGACTCCCACGTGGCAGTTACTCCCTGCCGAGCTCTTGAGGTGTTACTGGTGGCCACCAGCAAGCACGCTGTGGGGGTAACTGGCGGCCGTGTTTTAGGACGGGTCCACACTGACCTCTGTTAATGAGACGAACCTCCTATGGCAGCGCAGGGGCACGCGCCATCTCTGCCGGCTCCTGGTTCACCTGCTTGCTCCCTCGCCCACCCCGCACGGTGCCCACCCTTGGGCAGCACCCGTGGGTCGAGGAGCGAGGGGGATGCTGGCCCCGGGGTCACGTATGCAAGGTGGCCCTGCTGCCCTGTGCACTAAGCGCGGTGGAACCAGCAAGTGCGTAAGCCCCGGGCAGGGCAGCTGACCCCTCCGGATTCCAGCTGAGGCTCCAGTTTATCTGGTAATAAACGGCCCCGTGGAAAGCTGGAAGCACAGAGGAGCAGCACTCGCATGGGCAAATACATAAACCCTCTGCTGCTTCTCTTGCTTCGAATAAAAAGTTGAAACTCCACCAACAGTTCACCTAAGCACAAAATGAATCCTGAGCACCACTGAGGAAGACCTAAGCCAGCACAAGGAGAGCAGAGCTTTGCTTTGTATCGGAAAAATCAACTCTGCAACCCGCCCCCAGCCCAGCACGCAGGAGCCTCGCCACCACGGGCTAAGGAGCAAAATTACGGGTCTGGCGCCAATTTCCCCCCTGAACGTGAGTGATTTGCCTTTTTTTTCTGCCTCATTCTTCCTATCTGTAGCAAGGCAACAGAACACGTTCCTCTTCCTCCCAGATGAGGTACGGATGCCTTTGGCAGGGTGCTCCGAGCACCAGCTCGGGCGCCGGCAGGGCGGGGGCAAGCTGCTGTCCTGTGGGGTGGCTGGACCCTGCTGTCCCCAGCCCCTGCCGACACTGTCCCCACGGCCACTGGGCAGCAGGACCACAGCCACGGGATGCCCAGGCCCTCGCCAGTGCCAGCGCTGGCAGCAGCAAGGGCTCTGCCAGGACTGGGGTCCCAGCACACAGGCTGAGCGGGTCTGAGCCACGGCACAGGGCTGGGCAGGGGCTCACGGGGGCTATTTTTGCTTCCCAGCAGAAGGCTTTTGTGTGGCTTTGCTCCTCCTGCAGAAGCAGATCTGGGCTGCTGAGCTCACGGGAAGGATTTCTGAACACTAATTCTCTGTTACACAACAAACCTATTTTTCTCCCACATGGAGCAGGAGCTGCTCTCCTGGTGCCAGCCCCCTTTGCCTGCCCTCCTTCCCCAGCAGCCTCCCGGCGGGGACGTGGACCCTCAGATGGCGGAGAAGGGCTGCACGGCCCATGGCGTGATCCTGCTCCTCGCAGGGGAAGCAGCAGCGACGCAGAGTCTGGCTGGGGCTTGATCGCCGGGCAAAAGGCAGCGGCGCCTGCCCAAATACAAGGGGTGTGGGTGTGGGATGGCTTGTGTTAGAAACAATCTGCATTAGCGGAGGGTCAAATCTGCATGTTGTCGGTTACCTGATCAAAGCAGCTTTGTGTGCTTCTCATCTCTAACCAACGCTGAAACTGTTTTTGGCAAAGAATACGTTTGGTACTGGTGCTGCAGGCGGCCAGCAGTGAAAAGACCAGAAGGCAAAGGTCCCCTCTGGGGAACAGGCTGCGCTCTGAGCCTTTTGGTTCAGGGGTTCAGTAGGGACAATCACAGGTGGCTCCTTAAAAAAAAGAAAGATTAAGTGGAAAGCCCCATGCCTTTTGCTATGGGGAAATAACTGCAGTAACCCCCAGCGGGGTTTTTCCTCACTTTCCCAATGCTTTTCAAACCAGATGACTTTTGCTGGCATTACCAGCCGCTCTGGGAATCCCGATCTCCCCTCTGGCTTCTCATGGGGCTTTGGACAACACACACGATTTCTTTGTGCACGGTGTGGCCAGGCAGCATCCCCTCGAGGACCACCAACGCTCAGCGTGGCAGCGCGCCGGCCCTCCGCAGCCCTGTGGGACAGGTACTTCTACGTGGCAGCTGATGCTCTTAGGGAGCTACGTGGCTGGGGGTGACACGCGCAACGTCACAGATCGCAGGACCCTCAAATAAAATGGGCAAACCAAATTCAATGAGAAGCACATAAGTAAAAGCTGGCTGCCAGCAGCAAACTGCATCTATCTAAATAAACATGACTGGGATGTGCAGTGCTATCTTCTGCATTTTTATTAAATATTGATGGTTATTAAATGTCTCCGTTGGAGGATTTGCCTCCGAAAGCCAATGTTGCTTTTCATTTTGAACTTTGATGAACTGTCTCAATTTCGACTCACACATCTGCCGAACTGCAATTGACTGAGGCTGATGCTTCTGAGGGAGGGAGGGAAATCAATAAGGAAATGTCACGGGAGAGGTCAAACCGAGCTGGGATTCACTGCTGGCCAGTGTGCTGGCTCAGGGCTGGGGGGACGCAGCAGCACCCAAACAAAAGGAAAAGCCAGGGGGGCGCTTCTGCTGCTGAAGTGTCAGGAAAATGAATTTTGTTTGCTCCTTAATTGTATTCTGATTCTCAGCTGGGAGCTGTCACTGTGGGACTGCAAGACATGGTCAGGAAATATAAGAAAGGTGTGTTTTGCTCAGGATTTGGGAAAAATGCCCTTTGGTATTTCCGAATCTCCAGCCAGCAATGCAAGCTGCCCTCTCCACCCACTGTACTCCAGCTTAAAAACAGGTATCAGACCGCGACCGCAGCTCGAAAGCCCAGAAGCATCAGCTGGTGTGTAATTCCCTGTCGCCTCTAGGAAAGCTACGCCTGACACACACCCAGGTGCTCTCTGGAGGTAGATTATGAGCACGGGACTCCAACACGTTGCACCAAGTTTGTACACCTTGTTCTCATAACATGATCACAGTTACCAAAATATACAATTTTGGTATACAATACCAAAAATCTCCTTCACTTCCCACAAAAAATTGCCATTTTCTGATGAAAACTCAAACAAGAACAGGAGACGCAGGGGTTCAGCTGTCCAGTCACACTGGCCCTTGTTTCTGCCCTATTTCACTGCCTTTCAGGCAGATACTAAACCCGTTCAGGTCTGTCCCACGTTTGCATCTTACTTACAGCGCTGCACTCAGCATCCAGGGACTGCTAGGGCACAAGGAACAGCAGCAGGCACTTGCCAGCACACCCATAAGTGCTGTAGGTATTTGTGCCCCTATTTTACCAGGCAGTTGCTGATAAAGAGATTTTTTCCCAGTAACAACCTCCTGACACGTACAGGCTGGGCAGGAACCAAGCTCAGCTGCCTCAGCAGCACCTCACCCATCGCATCAGCCCAGGATGGACCAAGGACCAGGTCCCCTCCAGATGCTGAGGGGGCTCTTCTGCACATCCTGACCCCTGCGGCAGCAACCACAGCTGACAGCAGGACATGGGGCTGTTTGGACAAACAGCCTGAAGAAACACAGCGCTCCCCACCTTCCGGCACTAACAGCCCTGTAGAGGCTGCGCACCAGCGTCCCAGCGACCCCTCGGATCCGCTACTGCTGAAACATTGCGGGGAGGGGGCTAACGTGCCCCCTGGGACGTGGGGGAAGCTGCTCCCTTTGGGGCCGGGCAGGGCTGAGGGCAGGTGGCCATGGGAGCAGGCAGGGGCAGGCAGGGCCGCAGGAGGTGGCAGGGCAGACCTGAGCCCAGGTGCGTCTCCGCGCTCCCGTTTTTTGGGGCTCTCTTCACCCGAAGGGGACCCTGTCGTGGCTGTCGCGACAGCAGGGGCTGTACTCACATTTGGCGTGGCGGTCGCAGAGGGCGGAGGTGCGCATGTCACACAGGCGGATGGTGCCTTTGCTGCTGCTGTAGACGAAGGTGTTGCAGTGGTGCGGGTGGAACTCGGCGGCCGTGATCACCTCCGTCAGCTCCTCCATGTTGGCTGGCTTGATGTCCACGATGTCTGGCAGGGCGAGTCAAGGAACCCCAGCTAACCCGGCCCAGACCCCGCTCCTCCCGCGGGGGTCCCCTCTCGCTGCTCCTCCAGCTGATGCCTCTGGGCACCTGGGCTTCCCCTTGCCCCGTGCAGACCAGGTGTTCCCGGGGGAGCAGCACCATCCTGGGGCAGAACCGCAGTCCCAGCTGGCCCTACAGCATGCAGGGAAAGCCAGCATCCATCGCGTTTGCTGTGCAGCCGGGGACCACAGCTCCAGCACCACAGCCCAGAGCCCCTCTGCGCGCCACAAGACCCGGCTCTGACCATTCGCCCCACGCCAGAGTAAACATCTCGTATGGCAGTGCCGGGGCATGGTGAGTAACTGCACCAAGAACCACAGGGGCAAAAAATCCCAGAGCACAACGACCAACAGAAAACTACCACAGCCCAGGGGTGGCTACCCAGGTACACCTAATTTCCAAAATGTTTCATGTGCTTGAGCTCACTGAAATGCTGGGTTGAAACCTGCCTGGTGGTGATGTTTCCCTATTAATTCTTAGCAAACATTTTGGGTGCTGCACTTGCACCTTGGTCAATCTCCCTCAGGCCATCTAAACTCCCTGAGGTTTTACCCAAATTTAGCACTCCTCATCTTCCTCCCTGAAACCCAGCACATGTTGCAGCCCTGCTCAAACATACCCACTTTGAGCTCCCACCAGCCTGTGACTGCTGAAATTCTCTCCAGCTGCCTAAATCTAGCACATGCCCTGGGGCATTTTTCAGTAGGAAATACTATATAAATACTACATAAATATCACCGATGATTAGTGCCCCGTTATTATTTCTGATGCGGCTGTTACAAGGGTGACTGGCACAACCTCATTTGTACAGCTGTGACTGGCAGCCTGTCACCCTGCTGCAGGGTATGACGGGGACTGCACCATTAATATTTCCTCTCTCTGTCTTCCCCAAGGCATCTGTCTTCTCCATCACCTGCAGACCACCCCCCACCCCCGCCCCATGCAGACCCTACAGGCAAAATTCAAAACCGCGTCACCCGCATCAGGCGGCAGCAGTCGCGACGCCGCCGGCTGATCCCTGCGCCGCGCAGGGAGCAGCTCGGTGTGACACTGGAACATGCCTGCGCAGACAGCCCAGTGCCCCGCCGGTGGCACGGGCACAGACGAGAGGGAGGTGCCTTGGTGATGACACCTGGGGACCGGGGATTTCAGACGTTCTGCGGTCAGGTGCACAGCGGGCAGCTATTCTGTACCCCTGAGCCCCTGCCAGCCCCTGCCGCAGGGTGAAGCTCCTGTACCAACGAACCGATGGGGGTGCGGGGATGGGCCAGGCGAGATGCTGCCGTACCTGCTTGGTCAGCATCACGGCAGACATGGGCACGGCTCTGCTGTCCCCCACAGAGCTGGACCCCGCAGGTCCCCGCCTCCGCCGCAGACCCGTCTCCCCCGTCCAGCTTTCTCATTCTCTCACTGACACTCGCTCTCGTCTGGGCTCCCCGGGCTTTCGCACCCCACTTGCCGGCTGAGGCACCTCCCTCACCGCTGCTCTTGGCCGGGCTGGGACCATCCCGGGGTCCGCGGGGCAGTGTGCACCAAAGGATACTAAAACTTTGATTTGTGATTTCAAAGTTCCACAGGTTTATCCTCAGGTCGTCCGCTGACATGTAGGTCTCGTAGTCGCTGTTGACAGAGATGGAGTTGATGTGGTAGGTATGGGCATTGGCAAAGACCCGCCGGGGGGTGGCCTCCACCATCAGGTCCATGGGCCGCAGCACGGGTACCTGCGGGATGGGAAGCACAGTGTGAGCAGAGCGTCGGCTCCCAGGGACACGGTCCGGCGGTCCCACCCAACCCCCACCAGCACCTGGCACGGGGGGACCCTCCACAGCCACGGCGCTGGCTGCAGGTGCTCCATCCCACCCACCTCTCCACACGCCCCCACCAAGGAAACCTAATGCTTTTCGAAGTGTACAAACAGAAGGACAAGCAAACTCAAAACCTTTTACTTTTGAAAGAGGCACCCGTACGGTTAGACTGCAGTGAGAGCCCAGTAAACCTGGCTTGGATCTCTGCTGCAGCAACCGTTTCTGCTTTGAAAAAAAAATACAAGAAAGCCACTTCTGCCTTGTTTTGTCACTGTTAGCCAGAAACTGAAATTCCTGGAGCATTTCAAACAGAAATGTATTTCTTGAGAGAGCCAGGTCAGCACAGATTTTTCTTTTTTGTCTTTGCTTCAGAGCAAAGTGACAGAGGCAAGAGATGAGAAGAGACAGGGAAAGGGAATGTGCAGGGCAGAGACAGATGGAGGGACTGGAAATGGAGCTACACACGTTTGCCTTTAGATTAATAAGCATAACTCATGTAAACATTGGGGGATGGAGAGAAGCGATAAGAATAGTGTATGCAAGGAGCGGTGTAAGTAATAACTTCAGACATAATGCTCTCAAGGCAACTTAATACTCTAGAAAGGTGTCACTCTGTGCTCCCGTTTGCCAGCAAGCTGTTCCCTCAAGCTACTTCATTACTGTGTATATTATCTGTGTGCTGCCCAAAGAGATTTCCCATGGCTGCAGAGGTGGGGACGGGAGTGTGACAGCCAGCTCGAGTGACACTAGAGCACAGGGACTGCCAGCTCAGAGCCTGAGCTTAATGTGACGAGCCTGCCTGCTAATTCAGCCTGACACAGGCAATGATGCATCGTTTGCTGCTGAAGGACCCTGCTCAGCCATCTGGGGATGGAGGCTCGCGTTTTGCTCGGGGATTACACGGACCGGGCTGTCATTCAGACCATCGGAAACATGACGGTCGTCCAGAGGGAAAGGGCTCAACGGTTACACCCGGCCTCCCCGGGCACAAGAATAAGTACAGGAAAGGCTTTGGCAGAGGATTTCACTTGGTGAGATGATGCTGTGGCCTGAGCGCAGCTTGCGGTCCGACCGCAGGCCAGCCCCCGTCCCCAGCAGCAGCCCAGCAGCGTGCCCTGCAGTGCGCAGCAGCCAGGGTGAGCCGGGTCTGCTGGAACAGTGTGGCCAGCACCGCTCCCCACCCCAGCCTCGCACGGCAGCTACTCACAACCACAGAGCTAAAATAAACTCTTCAGCCATGAAAAAGCTCCATATGCTACTTCAGAGGCAAATTCTGGGGAGTGTTGTACACCTGGAACTTGGTCCATCACCAGGTAAAACCCCGCAAGGGAGCAAACCTGGTCATCCATGAGTATTTTGTTAAGGCAGGACTTTTTATCCACTGCAGTGGCAAGAATCTGCACTGAAATACGGAAAACAGCAAGTGCCCATGCCCCTTCCCACCACGTGCTGTGAGCTTCTGCTTAAGGGTATCAACAGTAAGTACTTAACCCAACTTAAACTTAACAATGTCTGCGCTTTCAAAGACATTTTGAAGCAGGAGCAGCCAGGGATGCGCTGTGAGCACACACCGGCTTTGGGATCTTGTCCCACAACAGTAGAATTCCCAGGGCGAAAGGCAACCCCCGACTCGGGGCAGCCAAGGGGAGAGGTGCCGGGTGCCGGCTGGGTGCCCGGCTGGGTTTAATCTCTTCTCCACTTAAGTCTGGCCTGGAGCCGGCTGGAAACGCGGCCACCGTGCGGGAGCCCGAGGCGCATCCCTGCGACAGCTCAACCCCGGCGCCAGCACTGACACGCAAACCCCTGGCAGAGGAGACCCTCCGAACCCCTCTCCCCACTCATCCCACTCGCCACCACAGGACTGCTCTCGGCTGCACCTGCCCCAGCGCGCTGCCTGCCCCAGCAGCTTCCTCCCGGCACCGCAGGGTCCATCCTGGTGGCCCATAGGCACCCGTGCTGCATTGCTGCATTGCTGCATTGCTGCTTAACGTACAATAAAGGAAAAGACTGAGTGGTCCGAGGGAGGACCCCACAGACTGCGCTGGTGCTGCAGCCACGGGGTCCCCAGCCCAGCTGGGTGGGCAGGGAGCTGCTCAGGGCAGCAGTGGTCGATGACAGCAAAGAGAAAATGCACAACAAATGGGGCAACATGACAGCAATTGAAACTTGGTCTTTTTTTTTTTTTTTTTCCTTTTGAAGCATGCAGAGTCCAAGCTGGTGTCTGCCTAAACCACCCGGCTCCCACTAGCATTGCCATGGCAATCCTCAACAGCACAGAGCCCTCCTCAGCGCATCCCGTCTTCAATTATGGAGCCAACCTGCAGGGCAGGCTCTGGTATTATATATACCCATTATTAAAGGGTAATTCAGTGTAACAAACCGCATCAAGTAAATAGAAAGGCTGTCAAATAAAATAACCCACTAATAAATTAAATTACTTTTCATTTTCAGGAAGGGGGGGGGGAATGCCAGTCATTTTTCATTTAAAACAAAATATGTCTTAATTTTTCTCTCTGCCTTTAGCAGGCACCCCCTGCAAAAGAACTGGTCCCGCTCACTCAAAGCGCACACAACACTTGATTCCTCTCCTTGCCTGCAAAGGCGTCCCCTCTCCTGAGTTAATGAGGGACTAATCCTCCCTTGAGCTGTAAAATTCATGTTCTCCATGGCTGGGGGGCGGAGGGAGCTGGTGTGCCCTGGCCCCTTCCCACCACCAGCACTGCACGCCCTCCTGCCACCCGCTGCTGCTGAGCGAAGGACCACGGTGCAGGTAACGCCGTGTCCGTCATCGCTGCGCTTCACTACCTGCCCCATGTTCTCACCAGGTTTCCCCTGTTACTGTCTGTCATGTCCACTGTCACCAAATGCTCCCTGCTCCCAGGGGGAAGAGCTTCGCCTGGCAGAGCTTCTCCTTGGCGTTTACGGCACCGTGATGGATGTGGCCCAAAGAGATACAGAGATTTGGTGTTCCTCAGGACAACCTCCTTCCCTGCCCAGAGTGCTCTGCTGCGTGCCGCATTTTCAAAACACGAGTCAATATATGGGGGAAAATGCTTAACACCTCAGCTCCTGGGCGCCGTGGTCACACCGCCTCTCACAAGCCCGAGTCCAACGCATGCCAGGTCTGAGCTGCCCCCGGGGCCAGACCAGTGACATGAAACCCCCAGCACAGCCCTGCAGCAAGACGGGACTCAACCACCTACAGGCAAGGCGAAAGCGCCGCCGGGAATCCTCCTCCCGGGACACGCGGTAGGACAAGAATTCCTCAAGGGTGTGAATACGAGAGGGCTGGCTTGTGAAGGGAAAGCCCAGCATGGACAGGCGAAGCAGCAAGACCACCTCTGCCCCAGAAAGCTGCTGCAGCAGCCTGGCATCACCCTGGTGCGGGTCCCACAGAGTGCTCCTGGCCACGGACGGTGGGACCGAGGGCAACCACAGACATGTCAGCACTGGGACCGTGCACCCATTTCTGTGTAACAGAGAAGGAGGTTTTGCTCTCAGTTACCTTCGCGGAAATCCTCTTGGCACAACAGAGCTGCACTGGACTTAGGCTGAGATCCAGACCTGACCCCGAGTAGTAGCCATTAAAAAAAAAAAATATTAATAAATAATCCATTAAGGTACCTGTCTGGTTCCCACCTCCTCAGGGTCACCATGCCTCAGCACCACCTGCAGTCGAAGCTCTGCGATGACCTGCTGCGTGCAGCGGGACCGGCAGCAGCCCAGCGCAGCGGCTGCAACGCCCGCACTGCCACCCGCTCGGCGCGCACGGCAGCACCCGCGCCTAACCGTGACACCGAACCGGCCCGCAGGGCAGAGCGTCCCCCTCTCCTTCGGCACGTACAGCACCACAAACTGCCCTTTCTGGGGTAGCCCCCCACCCGCCAGCCCACCC
>JAVJGJ010000061.1:64203065-64220549 GCA_035590215.1 Microhierax caerulescens | reverse complement strand
CCCCCCGTGCTCCACACAAGCGCTGCCTGGGGCGCAGCTGCCTCCGCGCCTGGGCAGCGGCAGGATTTGGCCAAGTGGGATTAGTCACAGCCGAAGCCCAGATTAACCCCAGCCTCGGGTCTGCAAGTAGGAAAATGTAATCCAGTTCTGGCAAAGCCGAGCGCAGAGCTAGCAGCCTGGGGATAAATCCAGCAAGGTTCCTCACCTGCTCCAGCTGCTGAGCTCCTCTGGATGTGCTCCCTGATGTTTCTTTCTTGCCTACAAAAGGCACATTCTGTAACTGCCAGCCAGCGCTGCCTGCAGACCAATATTTTGCAGACAAAACGCGCATCCAACACCATTTTCGTGGCAGACTGGCAATTTCATGCTCATCAGGATTTTGACTTACTGGGCCTTCCCTGTGAAGCGTGGAAGGATAAACCTGCTGTCTCATTACCAGTCCGTGTAGCTGATAAAGCTTCTGGTTTCATCCCTTCTCCGTGGAGACGTCCCTCCCTGCTCAGCACTGCGCCAGCACCGGCTCCTCGGCCGGCAGCTCCTGAGCCTTTCTGTGTCCAGTGAAACACAGGCACAGACCTGCTGCCAACTGAGCACCACCTTCACGTGCACAGCTCCAAAAGGTGCCAGCTGCCCCAAAAGGGCCTGGGTCCCAGCTGGGGGTCGGGAGGAGGGAAAAGACCACGGACCCCAGGTCTGCAGGGAGGACGGTGCAGCCAGAGCTGCGGTGCCGGAGCGGGAGCATGTGCTGCCCAGCAGACCTGCCCTCCGGAGCCGTGTCCAGCCTCCCAGCTTCCCAGTGGGGACTGAGGCTCAGGAGCATCTGCTGGGCTCTGCTCCATCAGCACCGAGGTGCAGAGTTCAAAGCCTGAAGTCAGTCCATGTGGGCCAACCGTTCGGTCCACCGACACAAATACCCCTCCCAAAACCCAGGGCCAGTTCACCAAGGGTTTCCACTGCAAGGATGAGCATTGACTGCAAGTGGTGTTCCACACACAGCCCAAACCATTCCAGTTTTCCCATTCTTTGTGGTTTTTTTACCACGATAGGATATTTATTGTTGCTTGTAACTGAGAATTCACCCTAGTTCACTCATTACACTCCAGGATTACTTTCACCTAAATTCATAAATAAGTTTGGAGAAACCTCAAAGAACTAACTGAACATTTTTCTTATCTAAGGTTAAAAATCCTGAACTCTCACACCAATCTCATTAGAACTGCATCCCCTTTAAAGATGTGATTTATTTCTCCTGCTGAAGAAGAGCCAGTGTCAGTAAAATCCCACCAAGCAGTTTACAATTTTCCTACTTTTCCCAAGAGGAGTGTGCAGAACCACAGCAATGTTACCAAACACACATTCAAAGCAATCCAAGCCCGTCTGATAATTCTGCCTGGCACATTGTTTTTACAGTTTGTCTAGACACAGATACCAGCAGTGTAATTGCTGTGGAAAAAAAGAGATGAAAAAAATATCTGAAAGGTCAATTCTGGTCATCAGCATTTCAAGGTGAGTTTACAAATATTAAAAGGATGAATAATGAGTTTTCACCAGAAAAGAAAGAATTCAACTCATGACCTCAGAAAAACAAAAAAAATGACAAAAGCAGCAGCAAAATGGGCTCCTCCTCTTTTCAAGCATCTGCGGAATGAAGCAGGCAGAGGTGCAGGCAGCGCACACCGGTGGGTTGGGTGCTGCTGTGACACGGCCGTTACTTCCATGGTGGCTTCAGAGCCCTGCACACTGGCTGTGCCTCACTGCGAGACCGAGCCAAGCTCGTCTTTGTACAGGGCATTGCTTCAAGAGTGACAAAAATCAAGCACCTCCAAGCCAGGATATGCCCCAGGTCCCCAGCACGTCCTGGACCAGCACGGTGGCTTCCCAGAGACAGCACCGCGGCAGTGAGCCCAGCTGAGAGGGGCCAGGCGACCAAAGGGCAGTCGAGCATGCAAAGGGTACACATTGAGCAGCTTTAGAGCAATGTAAGCCACTAATGAAAACGGGAAAATCCTTTTTTAAAAAAAAAAATATCTGTGGCGATGGTTTGATGACGATCGTTTGAAATTGATTAGTTCTGCCATGTGCATTTTATAGCCAAAAAAAGCCAAATGTTTCACATTACCTTGTCATTTAAATGATAATGCTTTGGAGAATGTATAAGAGGAAAAGACAGACAGATCTCTTTGCTGAGGTGGAAACGCAGCAGCACGGTTTCGCTGAAGCATTGCCCACCCCTTCCCCCTCCCATCGCGCAGCCCCACTCCGGGGCTGCCCGTGGGGTGCCTGGGATGCAGAGGGAACACAGCACAGCCTCCCCAGGGAACTGCGCCCAGGGACCCAGAAATCTGAGTGCTTTGGCAAAGTGGGAGATACAAAACAGAATTTATGATGGATTTTGCTGGAATTGAGAGAGCGAAGTGGCAGCTCTTAACCAAGAGCACGCTTCGCGACATCTACAAACGCCACGAACCAGACACATCCACACACCTGCACATTGCACCCATGTCGTGCTTGGCCTCGGAGGGTCATTCCTCCCCCAGGGAGGTGTCCAGAGGACACCACAGGACACCACTCTGCAGCACAGCAATCCCGAGTCCTTAATAGCCTGGGTGAGACTTGACCCTGCTACTCAGAGCAACCGGCCCCCGGGCTCCTGAGCACCAGCCCGTTTGCAGGGTGCTTCCCTACTTCCCAGCATTTTAAAATGCTCGGGGCAGAGATCTGTGATCTCTGGGGCAGGGAAAGTTGTTACCAACTAGTATCTGAGCTCCCCTGGGTTCCCCTGGGACAGAGGTGGGGAGGCAGCAGCAGCCCCTCCTGGGAGCCCCCAGCCAGAGCCCCTGCCAGCCCTGGGGAGCCCTGGCTGCTCCCCACTGCCCGTGTGGCTCAGGAGCAGGGGACTTGGTGGAGTAAGAAATCCCAGCCTGGTTTCAGAACACACAGTGGCCCGACACAGGAACACCCTTCAGCTGCAGCCCCCCGGCACATCGGGGAGGCAGACAGTCCCTGTGGTGCTCAGAGCTCGGGCAGTATGTGCCAAGGCAGCACTGGCAGCACAGCTGGCTGCTGCTGCTCTTCTTTAAACAAACACGAAGATCAGCCCCTCTCTACAGACAAGGGAGGCCCAGGAATGGTCTCTCCTGGCTGGTTCCCCCAATTTTGCTCACCAGAAGCACAGAGAGCATCTTCCCACACACAGCACCCAGGTGCCCGCAGCCACCACCTCCTGCGGTGGGGATGGTACCGGTGGGAGATGCGCACCACTGTTTCACCACAGTCTGACTTGCGCTGTGAGGGATCAAAGCAAACGCGTTCTCTATTTAAAAATATTTAAGCCCTGGATATTATTTGTGTTAATTATTTCCTACACACATCCCACAGCGCAGGTGCGGCTGTACACCGAGCGGCACGGGAGAGCTTGCAGAGGTGGCTACATGAGGCCACAGGGCTGTAGCCATTAGACGGGGGGCCAGCCAAACAAGCAGAGCTCTTTTAATGACAGCACAAGCCTTACTTTACAGCCTGAGCAGAATTAAATATTCCTTTAGCACTATGCAGGTTAGAAATCCCTCAGAGAACAATGCTCGTCAAGTGCGCTGCAAGCCTTAAGAGAAATGGGTGAGAGACGATTGCAGCAAGGTGGTTTTAAAACCCTTTTTTTGCTCGCCTGTGGTTGAAAATTAAACTGTGGATGGATGTGGCTTTACTCCAAAGCGCGAGCATCACAGGACAATTAAACGTCAAAGATATGCCAAGCTGCAGCAAAATGGTTACAGCTATGTAAATATCTGTCTAAGTAAAATCATCAAAACGTTAGATCAAACCAGGGCTGGCGGAAGGCTCCACACTCTTCCATCCTCAGGGACAGCAGGCGCTGCGCTGGCAGACACTAATAACCATAATACCGAGCATTACATCGGGCTTTACCTCTCCGCATTTCCGCGAAGCAGGAGCTGCACGCTCCCGCGGGGCTGCTCGCCGGGGAGCGGGGGGTCGCGGTGCCCGACCCCACAGCACAAGGCAGACACCCAAGTAGCAAACTCCCCCCGCTGTACCGCACCGCGCTGCTACCAGGAGTAACGGACCGAAAGCAAAACGAAGGCGGAACCTTTGGGGGTAGACGACAAACAGCATCCACTTCTCCGGTATTTCAGTGTGACTTTCTACACGGAAAAAAGATAAATATCACGATGACCTCCTTCCCTGGGGTGAGCCGGGATGGGGCAGGTGGGTGCCCGGTGGGGTGGGTGGGCTGCCCCCACCCTGAACATGTGCTGCCCAGGGCTGCACCCAGCACCGGCCACGCTGGCAGTATCTCTGCATCCCTGCCCCTCCTTGGCCATGCCCCACGGGGCACCAGCAGTATCGGATGGGCTGGATGGTGTGACTTCAGGCCGAGCACTTGCAAAAACACCCAGGTTGATTTTCGGCTCCACTTCCACCCCTGTGGTCGCCCATTCAGGCGCCAGGAAGCGTGCCAGCAATCAATAGCGAAGATAAGCATGGCAATTATTTATTTATTTTCATAACCACATCGCCTGTGCACCCCGCTGAGGCATCATCACCCTCATCGTGGGCTCCAATCGATCCACAGCCACGTCCTGCCGGCGCGGCGGGGGCAGGCGGCGGGGTGCAGAGGCAGGTCCGGGGTGGGAGCCTGAGCCGCCAGCGCGGCACTGCTATGCCCACCCTGCGCCCACCCCCGGCAAACACACACAGGCTGCCCGCTCTTCCCCCCTCCCCACCTCTGTAACACAGGGAAGAGAAGGAGGAGCAGCTAAATGATAGCGTTAAGGCCCTGGGCACACACAGCACTGCAAAGCCAACGTGAGCAGTGCTGCAGGCATCCCGTGCAGGAGAGGACACAGTGCCACACAGCCAGGGCCACCTGCCATGCTCCTCATGGGCTCCCCTCGCCCAGGCAAGGGGGGATGGGCAGACGGGGCTGCACTCGTGTCCCTGTGTGCTCCCCACGCCTGCCGGTGCAGGTCTGACCAGCCCGCGGCCACAGTGGGATGGATGACAAGGCACCTACAGAGCTGACAGCCGGGTCAACCCAAAAGATATAAAATCATTGTCAAAAGGTTAAAAAGCTCCATTTCAAAATGTCAGAACTCAGTGTTCCCACAACAAGACATTTTAGCAACTTTAAAACAGCTTGTGTTGGAAAAGAAAAGAAATATGCCTCAACATTTATCCTGGACTCTCGAGTTGCTATACTGACCCCAGAAATTCAATGTTCCTAAAGCATACACTGGAAATAAGAATAAATCGATATTCAAACATTGCTCCCTTGAGAACGCTGACCTTGCATTTGCTGTTTTGCATGGCCTCCAGCGGAGTGCTGGGGTGCTCAGGACACCCCCGGCCACGGCAATGCCACCGACAGCCACCTGCCACAGGGCTGGGCACGGGCACCAAGGCGGCAATTTAGGTGAAGCAGTGACCGGTGTTTCCCCGGTGAGCCCAGGGCTTCCCCAGCGCGTTTAGCCAGAGACGGAAGCGCCAAATGGAGTAACACCCCTTAACACTGCCTTTCTAAAAGCTTTCTAAAACTTTCTAAAAGCTGCCTCCCGGCCTGCCGAGGGTGGGTAACCCCAGCTCCCACACCAGATGCAGAGCAAGCTCCTCCGACGGGCGTCTCGGAACGGCGCAATAGGCTGGAAATGCTGCCAGAAACGTAACAGCTGGTACATGCAACAAACTGTTTCCTTGCTCTGGAACGAAAAACGCCTGCCAGCCGCCAGGAGCAGCGGGCACGGAGGTGAGAACGAGCTACCTGTCCGGGGTCCTCAATGGCTTTGTCTGCAATGGAACGGGAAGCCATAAAAGGGAGCCAAGGGTAACCCTAGCAACAATTCTATATATAAAAATATAAATATAACCCCCCCGAGTACTCAAAATGCAAATTCTGACAGGAAGTTAATAAGTTGCAAGCTGGTCTGGTCCGATTAACGTCATGACAAAATTCCTGCATACTTGGCATTTCTAGGTCTATGGGTTAAACGAGTTAATGTCTGTTTCTGCTCTAACATCGCACAGGGGGGGGAGCACGGCTTCTCCCCGTTGGCAGAGGGGCACCCCGCTCACTGCTGGAGCCCACACACCGGGGGTCTCCGGCGCTGCCTGCCCCCGCAGCCAGAGCTGCCGGGGCACAGGGTGGGCCCTGATTGAATTAAGGGGGTGCGCACCACCTCGGGCCAGAGCTGACTCTTTATATGCAAATGAAAGATCATAAACAGCTATCGCAGGGAGTGCTGGGGGAAGAACCAACCTGCTGGCACTGCCGGCCAGGGACAAGCAGCTCCCAGGTGGCGGAGCCATGCCCAGCGGCCAGGCGCCTTGCCAGGCTTCCCAGCGATGCTCGATGCTCCCGGGGCACAGGGGCGGCTGCTTTAATGGGGTCTGTGCATCCAGCCCCCTCGCAGTAAATGGAAAACATAGCCTTAGGTGTTTACATTCAATTCGGGAGGCTGGGTTTAATCTCCTTAGGCTGGAAAGAAAACTCATCTAGAGAAAGTGCTTCTGTTCCCAAAGCAGAAGTTGGGCAACGAACGCACTAAGAAGGGAGAGCACGTTAACTGCCTCCTCACCGGGATGGCACGGCATGCAGGGCACCGCAGCAGCAGCCCTGTGGCACCGGGGTACCCAACATGAGACAAAGCACGGCGCTTGGCAGCACATGTGCCCGGAGCCGGCACAGCCCAGGCACTGCTCCAGCGGCAGCTCCCTCCTCCGCTCCCGCACCCACACACCCGACAAAGCACCGGCCTCCGACACAAGGAGCCGTCGGACACAGAGCTACTGCGTCAGGACAGTGTTACCAGTACTGTGGCATGCAGGTGACACCGGCAGCAATTTTCATCCAAGACCCTGAAGAGAAAGGCTCCTCGACAGCCTTGGTCTCCCCGCACTCACCCGTAGCATGGTGATCATGGACGGGTCTCGGAGACGGCCATCCTCATCCTTGAGATTGTATCCCTCCGGCCTCTTGTCCCGCTCGCTGACCTTCCATAGCTTCACAGTCTTATCTGGGGGGCAGGAGAGAGGAGAGCGTTACAGCCAGCTGTCCCCTGAGCCGCCGCCGCTGGACATGCCAAGGGGCGGTTGGTTCAGACCAGTGCCCACCCCGCTGTGTCCCCGGCGTGGCTGCACAGGTTCGTGTCACCACAGCATCCCCAGAGCCCTGGTTCTCCTGGCCCTGCCGGACAGCCGCGGGCAGGTTCACTCCAGAAGTGGGGACATGGTTGAACAGCAACAGAACTATTGGATTAATGGAGAAATAATAGGGGAAGTGATTTCCCAAGGCTCAGTGCCTCAGCGGTCATGCCCTGAATGTTGGCATTCAATACATCGAGTGGTGGGGCTGAGTCACCCCCGAGGTGACGAGGTGCTGGCACCAGGATGGGGCAGCTCAGGCAGTGCTGGGGGGCTGAACCCACCGTCCCGCCACCACACACAGCTGCTCCTCCAACACGCACGTTGCACACTTGTGCACACAGAGACCCCCCTCCCCACGCCTGCACACCCACTGAGCAGCCAGCCAACAGCAGGCTCCACACAGCTCCTTTCCTCCCGCATTTCCACATCTCATGCAGCACTTAGCCGGGGGCCACCGCTTACTTTTCAAGAGTAATTTCCAAATTCGTTTAGCTTTGAGTAATGTGTTAAACACCAAGGATGCACCAGCTCTCCTAATTCTGTCCCTGCTAACTCTATTTCCCTTCCTCTTGGAACACCACCAGCCATCCCCGCTGACCCCCGGCACCGAGGTGCTGCCTTCCATGCTCCAGCCCCGTGCCGCCCCTTCGGAAGGTGAGAGGAGGGATGGGACCCCCGAGGGTGGCTCTGGCTGGGTGTCACCCCACCGGTGTTGGGGTGCTGGGGTGGCAGCCACAGCAGCGCCCGTGCCGGCAGCAGGCACTGGAGGCTGTGCACAGCTTTAAAGCCCATCAGACACCGGGTGCCACATGGTAACTAACTGTGCTTCCAGCGGAGCCCACGCAGAACTCCAGCGCGCAGCAAGCGGAGCAGAGCCACAGGCAACCTGAGGTTCCAGCAAGCAACAGCACTGTGCAGCGGCAAAGCATGCCTGGAGGCAACCGTGCCTGGAAGCTGCTGGGAGGAGGTAAAATGGTGCCTGTAACTCACCCAAAAGTCATCCTGACCCTCCCCAGCACTTAGCAGGGGCTGCAGGCAGCTCTGCGCTGCCCCACCACAGCTCCCGAGCCACCGAGCCGCCGGGGAAGGAGCCCCAGAACATGTGGGTTTACTCTGAGTAATGGTGTTTTCTTTCCTCCCTCCTGGCAGAGACTATCAGTAGTTTATCATCACTTCCACCAGGTTTCATACACAACCGTATCATCCATCTTCATTTTCTCCTTTACACAGCAATTCCAATAGAGCACCATTAATTTTTTTATTAAGCCAGTTTACTTTAGGGGGGTTATATATATAATGTTAGTTTAACTGTAAGAGCAAAAAGAAACAGCATAACACAGGAGTATTTCTAAAAGAATAATTTTGATAACCTGCTAGCGTATGAAACACCATCCCAAATGGAAAGATAATATCCCTGTTAATCAAAAAACTATTTAAAAACTCAATTAACAGAACATTATGCTCTATAATTAATCTTCATTGCATTTCAACGATTCTCCCCCCAAATGAGTTTAGTAAGTCTTTGAATTTTATTACAATGATCAATAGAGTCAATTCTATAACACAAAGTAAGTTGGTTATGGAAGATAATTAGACCCCTCCTTTTCCCCTGAAGTAATTAAGTCACATCCATCTTAAGGTCCCATTCATCCCAAGTAATATTCCTGGATCCTCCTGATATTTATCTGAACATAACATGGAACTGCTGAGCTGAACACAGCTGCAATTTGAAACAAACCAGCTGCGGGTTTTCTTTAAAAAAAATAATAAATAATAAAAAAAATTGTCAGCAGGGGGAGAAGACTCCCTCCCTCGCAGGGAACGGCTGCCCTGAAATAAGGACAAAACCTGGCGCACGGGCATCGTGCTCTGCCAGACAGACCTGGACCTGTTCCTGCTCCCCCGTGACATCCGTGTCACACCAAAAGGAGTCTCCGGATTTTTTTTTAGCATACGTTTTTCCCAAACAGAGCGTGCCCTGCCCAGGGACCCGTGGCGGTGGGACAGCGGCTGCCCGCGGCCGCAGCCACGTACCGTTGGTGGAGAGCAGGAAATAGGCTGCGTTCTGCTGCGGGAGCCATCGTATCTTGTTGATCTTCTCCTCTATCTCCAGGCTCTTCAGGTAATCGAACTCCGGCTCGTGGCTCTGGAAGGTGCTGTACACATTGTACTCTCCCCGGCGATGGGGCTGGTTTTTGCTCTGCAGGAAGGGGAGCGGAGAGGAGTTTAAGGCACAGAGAGCAGGGGAACATTTTCCGTTGACTCTTTGGTTCTCTAAGGTTCGTTAAGCGCCTGGTCGTGGTGGTGCAGCGCAGGTCTGAAAGCCAAGGCGCCCACAGCAGCCCCGGAGGAGCCGCAGGCAGCACCCCACCCCTCACAGGATAAGCAGCATTTGCCCCGCAGGGACACACAAAAAAAGCAAGAACGACGCAGCCGAGAAAGGGCAGCGTCTCTGCAGGAACGATGCTGCGTGCCACGGCGGCACGGGACCCTGGATCTGCAGATCCCACGCGGTGAACCACCCAGCACCAGGCTCTGAGCGGGGCGGGAGTAATTAATGAAAACTATTGCGGAGATGGAACTTCCCACATGCAAACAAAGCGTTTGGGTCAGTAAAACCCTACTTGTCCCCTGGAGCACAGCACTGCTCCAAAGCAGGAGCCGAACAGAGTACACCTGGTGTGATGCCAGGAAGCTTAAAGTTCAGGAAAAGCTGTAGAATAATAAAATGAGAAGGAAATGAGAAATGAAATTGTGCTAGAAAGGCTGATGAAGCATCTATGAGTGTAACCTTTAACCGTTTGGTTCTCTCCAGCGTATACAGAAACAATTTTGAGGCTATAACACTGAGAAAAATGTAAAACTGTCATCAGACCGTGACATTTTTCATAGCCAGGCCTGACTCACCCCTTCCACCATCGGCAAACACACCCACAGGGGAGGCTGGCTCCCGCCGGCTCCACGTGCAATGCTGTGCATCCCGCGCCAGACCAGCTACCCGGGATGGCTTCGGGAAGGGCAGGGAATCTCCCGGGTGGCGGGGTCCCGCGCAGCCCCCTGGCCACGCTGGTGCAGGCAGCCGTGCTGGAGGCTGAGCGCTCACCACAGCTGCAGGAGGCTGGGCAGACCGCGACCTCAAGGTTTCAACAAGGAGTTTGTTCAAATTTTCTGGGGCAAAGTGTTTCAGAAGGGAAATGCGACTGTTTTTGGCGGTGTGAGAGGGTTTTGGGGGGTGGCCAGATGGACACCTGCAGCACACTCAAATGCATCGGCCCGATCCCAGTTACACCCGGCTGCAGGGAGCTGCAACCAGAGCAAAAGAATGCAGGAAATGCAACGTGGGTTTGGAGGGTGTTTTACAAGCTGAAATCTGGTCCTGCTTATGCTAATAGTTGCTTTTCAGTTTGGCGTCTGCCAGGAGAGACCTGAGGTTAGGAGTGACACAGACAGATTAGGAAACAGCAGGAAGCTTCTCTTAAAAGGATAAAATGGGCATTTTGTATTCACTGGCACTTACCTCCTGCTCACGTTGAAATATTACAACACGGCCCCCCTTGTCCCCTGTTGCTAGTAATTCTCCAGTGTGGTTGAATTCTACTGTAGAGATGATGTCAGCTGGAAAGAAGAAGACAAAGACAATTTAAGTTAACTGCAGACTGGCTTTCACAGGCATCTAGAAAGCACCATTCCCGGTACAGCTACGTGCCTTGTCAGCGCTTCGTCTCCTGTGGGATCTCCACAAATCTCCGTTTTTCTATTGTCTATAATAATAATGGCCACAGCATTTTGGAGTTCTGCCGCCATGGACCTGCTCAGCACCCCTGCTCTCCTGCCCAGTTCAGGGCTATTTCATCCCCGTGCTGTGCTTGTGCTGAACACAGCCTGGGGCCTGCTGCTGGCAGTGGGGCATGGCACGGTACGGCATGGCACGCTCCTCTCAGGCCCTGGGGAGCTGCCCCACCACTTTGGGTGATGTGATCGATTCTTGGGACCCAGGGAGAGCTCAGTGCCACCTGGCACACCAGCACCTTGCCCCAGCAGCCAGACAGGGGGTTGGCTTTGCTCCTGCCTGGCTCTTCTGCTTCCTCGCTCCCCTCCGACGCATGGGGAGGCAGTTTGCCTTCAGCCTTGGAGGAGAGGGAGCAGACACCTTTGTATTCCTCACCAGGCAGAGCAGCCTGGGCGACCACATCAACTCTGCCCTCCCATCGTCTATCAGGGTAAATCAAAGTGCCACCCTTCAGCCCCCGTGGCCCCAAAAGCCACCACGCCTGCACCACTCCCCTGCACCACAAACCGAAGTGCTGTCACCAGGAGGTGAAAGCCCTGAGCAGGGACTGCTGCCCGGCTGCAGTAACGGGGGAATCGAGGAAACACTCATGGACCTGTAACTTGTAAACGCTTTAATCTGCAGTGTTTACCCTTGAGGCAAAGCAAGCAGGAGAGCTGCTAATGATTGGATTTATTTGGCCTATTTTTAGAAGAATGTCAGAGGTTAATTCCACGGCAATTACTGCCCAACTGGTGTTCACCCACTGCCTGGAGTGCAGCCCTCCGCCGGCACGAGGATGAGGAAGGGGAAGAAGGAACACAGCCTCGGAGACCCAGCGCTGGGTGCAAGATTGATTTTGCAATGAATGGCACTTAGCTATGATAACAGCCAGCTCATTCCTGCCACAACAGCTGACAGCATTTGCATTTTTCCCCCTCTCCTCTCTGCAGTCCACCAGTACCAAGCGTTGTGCAGCCCACGGCTGCAGCCTCCGTGGCTCTGGGCAGGGGCAGACCCCCTGTGCCAGTTGCAGCTACAAGCATCAGCTGAGCACATGGGCCACGCGCATCCTCGGAGCCCTCCGAGCGCCGCGATGACTCCTCCTGCTTGTTAGCTCTGCCATGTGCCAGCAGAGAAAGCATCAGAACCATGTCACCCGAATTCTCCCTTCTCCCTCCTATGAGTTGTATCCGCCTCACACACACTGGAAAGTTACCGCCACAGTTAGAAAAGACGGGACTCAGAGAACAGCACACGCTTCTGCTGCTGCTGGGAACGCTTCTGCCGGTCTGTCTTCCAGGCCAGCCAAGCCAGCATCCACTGAACACATGCCCCGCGCCGTTCCGGGGCATCCCAGAGACCCTTCCACAGCCATGGGCTCCCCCAAAGCAACACCTCGCCAACCCAAGACAGTGTCTCAGCTGGGCGAGGGGCTGTGGGCCTGGGGCTCAGCACGGCCACCCGCAGCAGGCAGCGCAGGTTCACGCATCTTCCCTGCATTGCCCCATCTCTCCAGCACGAAGCACATTTATAGTGACCCACGCATGCGTTCTGAAGCTCATCTTCACGCATTTACAACCCTTGGCTGCTGTCAACAAATTTAGGGAGACAATCTCACCGCAGACAGAGCTGGCAATGCAGAAGCAAAACCCAAGAGGCTAACGGTAACACCCCCGTCCGGCCAAGGAAGTGGAAAGGTGGGGGTGCTGGGGGCCGGCCGCGCCAGCCCTGAGCTGAAAAGCTCTAAGGCAAAGCACTTTATTCCCTCGCATGGAACCCTTCTGCCTCAGACTGCCTCTGCAGGCAGCAAAGCCTGCCAGAAAGGTTTTAACCATCTGCTATGAACATTAATAAAACGGCTGAGAAGCGATGCAGAAGGGCCGAGCCATGCTCTGGCTTTCACCAGTGAAGAGCCAGGCTGACTGTGGTGGAGCTGGCCGTGGCACGGGGCACGGACCGCACCTGCTAGGGATTCCCATCTTCTGGGATCAGTTCCTGAATTGATCTTGAACTTCTTCAGATCACCTGTTCTTCCTCTCTTGGCTGGGTTTGAACTATTGGTCAAATATTGTTCCCATTTAGCAACTGGGAAAACATGTTGTGGGAGGTTGTCAGGTCTGGGGTTTTCCTGTTTTCCCTCAGGCGACGTCATCTACACATATTCTTGTGTCTGTTCTTGCACACCCTTTAAACGCTCTTTTAACGGACCGACAGGTTACAATCCGTTAATGCATCAGCTACCGTGATGCACAGCCCCCGACCTCTAGATCACCATTCCGCATCCAACACGGACTGGATGCAGCCGGGTGCCATCCCTGGTGTGCCCCCGACTTCCCTGCGGCGCTTCCCGCCGCGCGGCTCCTGAACCACGCCGCAACACGCAGCCAGGGCACCTGGCTTTGGCAGAACGAAAAATGAGATCAACAACCTACTCCCACAGTACAGGCACGTTTTTGATGCTGCTGCTAAACAAGCACCTACTATGAAAAACAGATCTCTCTCCTACCCACCCGGTTCTTTAACCTTGGATTTGCTCGACCGATGAGCCAGAATGGCAAGGACCCCTGACACCCTTTGCATGAGGGAAACCTTCGCAAAGAGGCTGCGCTGAAGCCAGAACTTCAGAAATTAAATTAGCAAAACATCAGCGAACAGAACATCCACCTGACATAACTGTCTTCCCGACAATCACCATATTCAGCAAATGCCTCCCAAAGGGCTGGACGGGTATTCTTAAATACCAGTTAAAGGTTGGCAAGGAACCTAGGCACAGCAAATCCCCCCCGTGCTGCTGCGAGCCTGCCACGCCTGCTACAGCACTCGAGCATCCTGCAGAATCGGAAACCAATTTGCAATTTCAAGGAAAGAACGTTGGGTCTAACAAATACAAGAAAAAATTATATCCCTGAAAAGCTAAGCCAAAAACCAGCTCCCATGCTCACAGGTAACTGCATCCTCAGCTGCAGACAGATGCCACAGCCAAAACCGAATACGCTCAAGCACTAAGAAACTTTGTGTTTGGAACCAAATCTGGCTCAGCAGCTTGAGCTAAGCCCCAGTTCAAGCAGAGCTTTTCATCCCTGTAGCAGATGACCTCCACTCTGGTGAACATCACTGCAGTGTCCTCGGCCAAGCCTGGCATCAGCAGGGGTGTCACATGGAGAATGCACCGGGGATGGACTTGGAAGAGAAGCTGCAGCAGCAGCTGAGGAACTACTGAGGCCACGGCCAGGCAGTGTTAATGTGCACCTTGCACCAAGTGGTATTTTTTCCTTCTAAAATTACTTAGTTGAAAATGTATCTGTTTTGCACTATTTAACCTTCTCCATCACCAGCTGCTGGTTTTAGGTCATTCACTTTTCAATGAATTAAAAATAACTTTCCGTGCTGCAGTGAGACATTTTTCAGACAGTGCTGGCTACTTAATGCACCACCTTGTCAGCAGAGCTATCATCTGAAACACCGGGGCCGGGCACCACGAGGATCCTCGTGCCACCCTGGCCCCTGTGGGGAAGGGGGATGGGGGTCCACTGAACGTCCTGGACCCACCATTTGCTCATGCCTGCCATCGGGGTGTCAGACCAGAATAATAACAGAGCCTGGCTCACACACTTTCATACCTTAAAAAAAAAACCCTTAAGAATTAAAAAAAACCCTCTCATGAGCCCACTTCAATACCAACTCAGTGGTACTCAGCCCGACCCAAACCCCACCATGGCTGACAGGAGCATCACCCCCAGGCACCCCCATCTGAGCACTGGCTCTTCCCTGCGACGTCTCTGGCTAGTAACAACCGTCTGGCATTGCACATGCACGGGAAAACATCCCCGAGGGGTGAAACGGAGGAGTCTTGAGGAGGTTATGAGTCAGGAGCACAGCGCAGCACCAGATCCTTTGCAAAGATGTCCCTCGACAAACTTGGGCCCCTCCAGCACCGGCTGGTCGGTCACGGGCTGCTGCCTGCTCATCCCCCACCACTGCACTTGAGAGACACGACGGGGCAATTATTAATTAAAATTCATATATATTCGCATTGAAATGATCAATAATTTATGCCCATTTCTCCTAAGGTTCCTACAGCAGTTTTGTGACAACAGAAAAGAAAAAAGCTTCTCTCTTTTTTTGCTTTTTCATTTCCTTCATCACCTCCTACACGCTCAGTGCCCCGAATGCAAGAATTTAAAGAAAACAGTTTCCATGGAGACCCTCCCCTCTGCCAGCACCCGCCCGTCCTCCCTCCCCTCAGCATCAGTGCTCCTTCACGCTTTCATGCTAAAAATATCGAAGACGGGATTTGATTTCCGCTGTAGTGATACAGTTTTATCAGAAAAATAGGAAATTTATAATACACACCCTCCCCTCCCCCTCTCCCAGTGTGGGGGGAAGGCGTGCTCTCCACGAGGAATGGGAAAACAAACCCATTATTAAAAAGAAAGAAGACACAACCAGGGGAGCTGCAGTCGGTGCTAAAACCTGCACCCCTGGAGCAGCCTGACCCGCTGCCTCCTCTCTCCTCTTGCCCATCAGCGCAGGGGCCTGGCTGCCCCATTCCCACTCCCAGTGCATCCCAGGTACCTCGTCCCCTCTTGGCACATCCCAGGCACCTCATCCCCCCTCCCTGGAGCATCCCAGGCACCTTGTCCCCAATCCCAGTGCATCCCAGGCATCTTATCCCCACTGCTGGTGCATCCCAGGCACATTGACCCTCCTTCCTGGAGTACCCCAGGCACCTCACCCATGCTCCCAGCACAACCTGCCTGCCCCACCATTCAGCAGCTCCATGCAGAAGGGCCTGTCCCAGCGAGGAGGCCATGGGGACACCCCACATGTCCCACCACATGTCCCAGGAATGCCTGCCCCCCATTCACACAGGATGACAACCACGGTCCAGCCTGCGAGGTCCAGGGCGCAGCAGGGCAGCCGTTAGCCTGGTGGCAGGGGCATGGCTGGGCCCAAAGCCGCAGGGCAGGGGGTGCCCAGGGCGCATCGCCGATCGCACTGCCGGCTGGTCGGACAGAGAAGTGCTCTGCAATGCCTCCACAGCGCAGCAAGCCAGAAAGAGGTTCAAAGTAGGGAAAGCCAAAGCCAGGGGAAAATCTGTCTGCAGGCAAGAATACCCCTTCCAGCTGAGGTACGTGTGTTACAGCAACCAGTAACACCCAGAGCTTAAAAATGCAGTTTTTAATTAGCTGTTCAGAAACGTACTTGCACTGTCCTCCCAGCGACTGCACAGGGTGTTGGGTGAGGTGGCCGGGCAGGCTGGTGGGTACCAGCTGTGAGTGCTGCTCAGCACGGCCCCCCCGTGCGCTGCTGGTGGGACCCAGCCGCTGCCCAGCGCGGGGCTGCCGGTGCTGGAGGGGTGTCAGCAGAGGCTCATGTCACAAGCTCATGTCATGGGCTTGCAGCACATCGCTGGCACCGGCCTCATGCTGTCAGGTGTGCTGGAGTGCCGTCAGCTTAAAGCAGGGGATGCGCGAGTCACTGCGTGACAGCATCTTCCCCGGCTGCCTCTGCTCCCATGCCTGCTGCACCCTCGAGAGCCACGCAGCCTTACTGCGCACATCTCTCCGCTGCAGGGCAGGACCACGGCATCCACACAAAGATTCCTGCAAAGCTTCGCTCTCTGCGAGCCGCAGAGAAAACCCTTCAGAGGCAGGGAGAGGATTACTGTAAGCACCATCTACAGTGGGAGGATCGCAAACAGCAAACTTAGTGTCTGAGGTCCACAAACGAGTTAGTCATACAGCTGCAAAATTAGCAGCCTCCAACCCAACAAGGCGCAGAGCTGACATCTCCACGCTGCTATGCATGGTTTCACCCTGAGGCTCATCTAGTCCCATAAACATCTCACACAGCCTGCTTGTTCGCCCCGGGCACCGGTATCGGAGACCTGGCGTGTTCTCCAACTCCTGGTACTCGGTCACCATTGCTCCTCATGCATAAAATGACCTTAGATTTTTCACTGCCCCCCAAAAAAGTGACAAGTAGGCATCCTTGCTGCTACTCTATAGGACAGACACCGCACTCGTGGAGTCCTGCTGAAGTCAAGAGGGTATTTCTATTTACAGTCACAGAAAGTCTATGGGAAGAGCATTACGTAGCAGTAATTGAGAGAGAAAGGCAAAATTTTCCCTGATTTTTAGGATTGTTCCCAGCTCACTGGCGTGCTCCTGCCAGCTCAGCCCTGCCGGCCGGGGCCAGGTGCCGTGGGCCCCAGGAAAGCTGCGGAGGGGACTCGTGACCGTGGCTCAGCTCTGGGTGGCCCATTCTTTTTATTATTTGTATAAATCACTTGGCGGATGGCACCACGCACAAAGCCTCCGACTCTGCAGATGATAATAAATTGGGAAGCACCATAAATAACAGCAAACCAGGCTGCCAAACGAAGAAGAATTTAGATCATTCAAATCCTAGGCTATGAATTGTCAAATCCAGTTTAATGCTGATAAGTGTGGGATAATAACTCACCGTAACCACGTCCCTCCTCCCCGCCACATCAGTCCCTCAAACAGGGCGAGGGCACATGGGGATTTGCTGAGTGGACGGGGATGCTG
>JAVJGJ010000061.1:64183419-64202965 GCA_035590215.1 Microhierax caerulescens | reverse complement strand
GTCCCTCCTCCCCGCCACATCAGTCCCTCAAACAGGGCGAGGGCACATGGGGATTTGCTGAGTGGACGGGGATGCTGCCCCCGAGCAGGAACATAACGGAGCTGTGGCACGGTGACACCCCCCCCCCCGCCCACTGCTCAGCTATGATGGAGAAAGGAAATGGGATGCTGACAGGTCCTGTGAACTGGAGAACAAAAATCACATCTGAAACCATTCAGGTGGATGAAGAAAGCACGAGGAGGTCATGAAAAATTAAAGGGCTTAGGGAGGGAAGTGAAGGACATAGCCATGTCTGGTAAGGGGAGAGCCAGACCATGAGCCCACCCATGGATCCTCTGCGGGGGTCTCTGTGTAGGAGAAGCACCGTCTCAGCATCCTGACATGCCATGGCAGGAGGTGGACCCCAAGCTCAAAGGGGTTTTGAGGAGAACACAAACCTTCACATTTCCACTGAATGATGCAGCACAATGCTCAGCCTCCCAAGGAGGACTCCTGGCTCTGAACCTCAGGGACAGCCTGCGGGTCTTATCTCGCTCAGGGAATTGTGAGACTTTTTGCATTTTGCTGTTTAAAAGAGATCCTTTGGTTTCCCTTTCTGTCTGCCTCTCTTAACAAAAGAGAAAAAAAAGAGAGATAGCAGTGGGGGCGTGTTTAATAACTCAGAAATGCACACACCGTCAGCAAGGAGGAATTCTGTCAGAGCTTTAAATGCAGACTTGCGGAGTTCTGATGAAGAGCTATGGAAATACCCACGTGCAGTCCTGAACACTGCAAGGCATTGCATGACCTGCTCTCACTTTGGCAAGTTCAGATTTGATTTACAAAAGAAAAAACCCCACCCCAAACGCAACCCAACCAACCAACCAACTCCAGTCCCACATGCAAACAGGCCAACCGTGCCAACAGACGGAGAGCAGGGACCTCTGCACCGGGAAGGCAGGTGAGGGGCTGTCCTGGCCGCTTCAGGGACTCAGAAGCTTTACAGGTTTGCCTCTTGGGTGGACAGCCAGGGCACCCTGGAAGCACGTCCCGTGCCATGAAGCACCCCAGCAGCTCCCAGCACGGCAGTGGCAGTGCCTGCTGCAGGAGGAGCAGGACCCGGCTCTGTGCCCCCCGAGCGCAGGGGGCAGCCTGCGGCAGAGCCAGACCTCCCAGCCCCCACCCCAGCAGGCAGAGCAAAAAGCTCATCCAAAGACCTGAATGCAACTTTCTTCCCTGCCTGCCAAAAAATGCGTTGGTGAGGAACCAAAATGAGGAGGACTTCAGGGCCCCTCAGCTACAAAACAGACGGGCTACAGAGGAAAGCCTGGGCAAGGCTACGGGGCTCGAAGGGGACAGGGAAGCGCTGTCCCAGTCCCACCAGAACGGGACAGCGTGCAATTCGCAGTGCAATGCAGGGCTGAGCCCAGGCCACCCATCCTCCTGCAGACTGTGTGGTCCAGGGCGAGGGCAAGCGGGGCGGGAGGGGACGAGGACAGCAGAGGTTAAACTGGGATCTAATGGCATGCAAAATCACATGTGATTGATCTGCATTGATTTTTCCCTGCTGAGGTGAATGATAGCCTGGCAAACCAAAATCAATTCCACTGCATTAAGCCCAGTAAGAATCTGGTACCATCAGCAAAATGCCCTGAAACACCTCTGCTCGCCGACACCACGAAGCACGGCACGGCACGGCACCCGCGCCTGCCCGACCCCTCCGTCCCAGCTGGGCCAGGGCTGCAGCGAAGGAGGGAGAACAGGCTTTGTGGAAAAACACCGCTCCTGAGCACCTCCAAGCCCTGGCAAAGCTCAGGCCCCTTCCTCTGCCCCATCGTGAGTCCTGCAGGGATTGGGCTGGGGTCACAGCTCGGAGCCGGACCACCCAGCAGCTTTGGGGAGGGCTGGACAAGCTGCTGAGCCCTGCTGTCTGGGTACAGCTTCTCGTCGCGATGATGCGATGCTGCAGAGCTAGCAGCAGCTGCTACTCTTCCCAAAAATGGAATAACTCTCCTAGATTTAAGTGCTAAAAATACTGGCACATTCAAAATTTCTTTGCCCTTGTTACAGCAAAGAATAATTTAGTGCTACCGACCTAGACGAAAGAAACTTCCATCTGGTAGCTCCCCCAGCGCATCTCTGCATCATCCCCCACTGCAGTGCCTGTTTCAGGGTACCTACATGGAAGAACATGAATTTACATCTCTCCCACCATCCTCACAAGATTTAATTCACTGGAACTGCTGGCAATGGGAGTTCAGGAGGGAATAATGCCATGGGAGTGTTTAGCATGAAGGCGCACGGAGAGCAGCGGCTCTCGCAGTCCCAGGTGCCCAGGTGTGCAGGGCAGCCGCCCGTCCCCGTCACATGGACGCAATCAGCAGCAACCATGCAGCTTCAAAATGCGATGGGTCAGTTCATCAAAAGAGGCAGAATAATAAAATAGAAAAGAAATGCAGCAACAGCTTTCAGACAGAACCATAACTCAGCACGGCACCTGGCAGATACACTCCTCTTTCACCCCAACACATCTTGACTTCAGAGGGTCCCACCACAGCCGCTCATAGCAGGCACAGGTGGCGAACCAAAGGGCAGGAGCCTCCATCTCAAGGCAGCTCCAGGACCTCTCCCAGTGTGGAGCAGAAGCATGCTCACTCTCCTCCCTATGGAAGGGGAGACCTGGGAGCTGTCAGGCTCCAGTCCCTGCTGCTCGGCCACGCAGGTGGCCTCTGCTCTGCATTCAGAGTGACAAACTGCACCCTGCGGCGATAGACGGCTCTCCCCACGTGCAGGGGCTCAGCTGCACCTCGCCCCCCCAGCCGTGCGGGCACGAGCAAGGAGCACAGCAGAGAGGGAAGCGAGGAGGTGAAAGGGAGAATTGGAGGGGGACCCCCCTGTGTGATGGCTGGGCCAAACCACTGACCCTGACCAGGACACTGATGTGCCACAGGGGCGGGTGGGGAAGCCATCCCGCACCCAGATCCCAGCAAGCCCAAGGAAAACCTGTCCGACGGGGAAGAACCTGGCCCTCCAGCCACCAAGGCTGCTCCCGAGCTGACCACGGGCATCGCCCTGCAGCAGCCCCATGCCGTGTCCCACGGGTGTGCAGCAGTCACGGCTCTCAGGGCAGAAAAGCTCGCTTCAGAAAACGCTGGTGGGTCTAGGTGCTAGCTCTGGGCGAGAAGCAGAAGAGGCAGAGGCCACGGACAGAAAGCAGCAAGGCGAAGGCTGGCGTATGCGCTGAATCCCCCTGGGCTCTTGTGTCCCCCTTCTCCTGGCCAGAGGTGAATCCCTTCGCTAACCAGAGCCGCTCGCTGCGGGGGTCAGCAGAGCTGGGGGCCAGTTCCAGCCAGGCTGCCCCAGCCCCCCCAGCCCCAGCAGCACCCGCAGGTACCTCTGCCTGTGCCACGAACCCTCGCCGGCCGTGGACTTGCACGTGCAACACAACTCCTCTTCCAGCATTAAGATGCACAACTCGTTAGCTCTTGGATTAATGACAATTTTTAATTGGTCAGGCTATGAAAACCTTATAGAGCTGTTATACATTACACCTGTGAAGGTGGAACAGCATGTTAATCAAGACAATTAGCGTGGGACCCAGAGAATCTCTCTACCAGTGCAAATAATCCTCCTCACTCTGACAGGAAAATTAGCAGCTGCTTTACGGTGTCCCCGAGCACCTCGCTTTGCAGGAGACCTGGCTCAGCCCTCCGCCAGGCGGGTGGGTGCTCCCCGGCCAGGACGGCACAGCCCCTGCTGTGGGGACCAGCTCTCACCCCTGAGAAGACCCCCCCGGCCCTGGCCGAACAGCAGGACAGGCTGTGCCCCACGCAAGTGCCCGCAGCCCCTCCTGGCACCTGGAAACAGCGAGAGCCCGTCCTGGTACCTGTTCACCTGGCACCAGGCTGGCACCTTCCTCCCCCGCGATACGAACTTAGATAGACACGTCAGTAGGGGAGGGGGCTGCGCTGCCCACTGCCCGCTCTCGGAAGGCGATGGTGCGCACAGCTCTGCGCACGATGGAGAAGATGCAAAGACGCCGCCTTCACAACCCTGGCTGTGGCGGGACAGGCAGACCCTGAGCACACTTAAGATAACGCTAAAACCTGCTCTACAGAGTGCAGTAATTTCAAAGCAAATGAAACCCATCGTGAATCGTGCCATTACTAAAATCCACCATTTCCTGTATTAGTGCTCTTCTCTTTTTATTACTCTTCCCTGCATTATTCCTCTTGCACACACACACGCCTAAGCACAGCCTTCCGCTACATACCGACATTTCTACCATTGCAGGGGATCCCAGGGCCAGTGCTGGGAGGTGATAAGGTCTGACTGGTTTGTCACCCGCGCCCGCTCCCCGGTGCCAGCGCCTCCCCGCAGACCATGCAGCGCCTGCGCCCCGGCTGGATGCCGCGCCGACGGTGCTGCTCAGCACGCTCATGCTGCCAGAAGCATCCCCAGGCAACTCATCCAACTGTACCCTGTGCCTTGGCTCACTGCAGAATTTACGTTGTCATCCTTTTGCCAAGAGACTTAGAGGCACACTAGACAGAAAACCTCCTCAGTATGGTTGATCTGGGATTAGGAATAGTAATAGAAAACCCCAAGTCCGCCTGCAAAAATATGCTCTTAAAATAAATTAGACCTTGTAAAAAAGCACCTGAGCATCGATCAAGTGCTCCACTTCACCTGTTCCACACAAACACCTTCAAAAACTCAGGCTCTCTACAAACCTCGGGCTCTCTACCAGGTCTGCCAGGAGACTGGGCACTTCCCGTTCATGGGCATAAAGGAATAAGCAACGCAGAAAGCAGCCTGGCTCCCAAACACCTTCCGAAAGCCTGTAGTTTCCAGTGGCATCACCGGTTGCTGAAACCTGAACAGCTGCCACAGGAAACACGGATTCACGGATATTAACAATACCTAGCTCTTTGTATTTAAAAGATCTTTATCTTCAGCAGGAATAGAAAGACTGCTTTTCCAGCAAGATCAGCATCGTGGTGACTGCTACTACAGCAATCGGCTCTGACCCTCAGTACACACATGTATTCTCAAGATGTTGCCTGGAAAACCCAGGAAGCTCTAATACACATATACCACTGTTAAATTATTATTACAGCAAGAGGGTTGGTGTACAGACACCAGGATGGATGTTTTGCCAAAGCGCTCAGTGTGCCACACATTCTGTCTTTCTGGTCATCTTGCTGAAGCCATCTGTTAGCTTATCAGAAAAACCTATCGATTTAAAAAAAATTGTAATTAGAAGTACCCAAATGTCAGCTAAGCAAGTAAAATTTGGAAGCAGCCAGCTCTCCTCTCATCTACAGCAGCTGTTTTCAGCTTGCGACCAACATTTATTATTATCTTGCACTGATGTCACGCTCTGTCTCATTATTCCAGCTTGGTGCCCCTGGAACAAGCACCTAGGCTGAACACGGGCGGTCCAGCACGCCGTGACCGCTGCAGAGATCTCCCCTTGCACCTGGAATTTCCAACAGGCCCCTGATACTGAGCATTCAATAACGAGCCCCACTTACAGAGACTTACTCGGTGAAGGATCGCAAAATACTTTACGAATGTGGAGACTCATGATAAGGATTTTACCGGTGGGCAAACCCAGGCACAGGATGGCTAAATGAGCTGCCTGACTCCCCTAAGCCATACCCACCATCCAGGCTGCTCAGCTCACAGTTTCCCCCAGCAGAGTTTTCTTCTGTCTCCTCCTTCCCCGTCTTCTGACATCTCAGTGAAGCCGAGAGCCGCAGCGCGGGGCAGCCGGCGTGATGCTGCTCATGGGGTCCCCCCTCACCAGCCCAAGACTCTGCCTGCCTGCAGCTCCCCTCGAAGCCTGCCAGCGCGGGGTTCCCCTGGCCACAGGGTCCTGGCCAGCCAGCTCCCTAGTGCTTCAGGCTCCACAGAAAGTTTCTGTAGCAGCTGCCCCAGGCAGTGCGGTGCCGGAGGCAGCCCAGCCCTCGCGTGCGTGCACAGGCACGCTGCCCATCTCGAGACCCCCAGGTGAGACACAGACAGGATGGACATCACAACTGTTCACTCTCAGCTCCTCTGAAGCTCCTGGGATCAGACATCTCACCAAAATACCATGGCTGGCCAGACACGCACGCTTGCCTTTCAGCAGTGCTTCAGCTACGCGCTGGAGATTGCAGCCCTTGCAGCCCACATGGAGCACGGCGCCGGGATACCCCCTCTGAAAAGCTGTCACGTGGCTGGCACGGCTTAGAAGATGCTTTAGAAAGGTAACAGAGCAAAGAACAAAATGGGAAAAGGACAGCCTATTGCAAGGGGGTACCTTGTGTAAACAGGATGCACCCCTTGCAGAGTTTTCATAAAGACACCTGAAAATAAGAGCATCTCCCAGGCTGCCCGCGTGCAGGGCAGCAGAGGCACTAGTGGGGAAGGAGAAACACCAGTGGGTCAGCAGTGAGACACGGGTGGGCCTGGCACACCCCGGGGAATGGGAGGAGGCAAACAGGGAATGCAGGCAACGGAAGGTAAACATCCTCCGCACGGAGCAGCTGAGCCTCCACAGTCGTAATTTACCTTTAAAGAAAGCACACGTGGAAGCCACAGCCTTCAGAGTGCGGTGATATTTGAAAGAACGTGCTTAATATCCCAATTCTATATTTAGGGGAAAGCAAACACACCAAAGCTATGTACCGACAGTCCCTGGCATTTGTTGCATAGATTTGAATTTAATCAGCTAAAGATGGTTTAATCCAGCATCTGGGGCTATATTAAGTAGGAAGCATCACAAAAGGATTCCTTTCGTGTTGGGCTGAAGCAGCTGCAGCCCAGTGGTGCTGAGTGATGCTCCCTGAAGCACAGGGCTGTACCTACCCTGCCTGAGCCACCCCACGTCCCAGCAAACGCGGCATTTCAAACTGACACCGGCCACCACAGTTCTTCACCAAGAGCATTTCCCCTGTGTCCATCCCAGTCAAGTCCCATCACCTGTAGGTCCTTGCACTCATCCTCCAGCCCATGGTCCCCACCCTGGAGGTGGTGTGGCCCCCACCATGGCCCTCCCCAGTGCCTTCAGGGGCCGATGCTGCCCGGGGTCCTCCCTCGGGACACGTTCCCCATTCCTGCAGGAGCTGCACCCTGGCAGGCGGTCGTCGGGCTCTGCCACCGACACCCCCGCTGCTGCTCGCCGGGGGGAACCAGCCCCTCACCAAGCAGTGCAAAACCTCACGTTAACCCAGAGAAGTCTGACGAAGCTCCCGCACGGGGCCAGTCCACAACACACATTTTGTCTGCTCGGTTTAAAACTCATCATGAACTAGATTTTCTGCCTACTTTAACATTCCTTCCAATGGAAGCTGTATGTCTGCGCCACCGCGTTCAATCTGCCCCTGGAAGAGCTTGTCTCAAGACATTTTCCATGCAGTATTTTAATTAAACTTTCTTTCTTTCTTTCAATTTAGTGTCAGGTTCATTAAGTGATGTTCTGAGCCACTGAAATGAATTGCTTAAAAGTAATTTGTGCAGCAGCTGAGCGAGCAGATTATAGCTATAAACGAGCCCATCTTTTGAACTTTGCTTTTTTTGCTGGTACCAGTTCGCAGTGCGTGCATGCACGTTTCTGTACCTAGCAGCGTTCAGCATCATCTGAGGTAATGGTTTGGAAAATGTACCAGGCACCAGCCCCTGCAGTCTGCCCGATTTGAAGGCGAAGCAGGTGGCTGCAGTCCGAAAGGGGCCCCTGCCGCCGCGCTGCCCACCCACCCAGCACCGACGGCAGCTCCCAAAGCCACTGGGGAGCAGAATGTTCCGTGCCACCTTCGCCCTGGAGGTGGCCTGGGATCTGTCTGAGAGAGAAAGTGTTCTGTCTCTTGCTGGTAAATATCGGAGAGTAAAAAATACTTAGTTTATAAATTGAAAGTGTAAATAACAAATATTTCTTTTTGAAACTGACCAGGAGTTTCACACGCTGGAACGCCTCCTCCTGCCTGCCCAGCAAAGAACTAACCTCGCTTACTTCCCCGAGTGATACATCACTGCTTGACCTGTATCTGAAATTGAGAGGTCATGGTCATACTATTTTTAGGATCTGCTAGGCTGTGATAACAAGAATTCATCTTTAACATGGGAGAACTACTATCTTTAAGTTTAAAGATGCCCACAGTCGGAGCCTAGCCAGGCTGCTAATCATCACCATCATCTGCAAGAGCCCATGCAGCAGAACACTGAAGGACCCTTCCATCAGACAAGACAAGAGGTACCGGCTGGTCACCCTGCGGCAAAGCCTTTTCATCAGCACCCACCAGCCTGTTAATTGTTACTGTGAGTGTGCAGACGGCCAGGGTTGTGGAGAGCTGAGCCGTCAGTCCTTCCCCTGCTCTCCCGCGGACGCGCATCACGAGAGCTTTCCTCTGCGCCATGGTCGGGGCAGGCACAGCGCGAGCAGGGACCTGAGCTGCCACCACCCAGGGTGCTGAGCCCCTGCCCCTGCGGCACCCAGCCGCCCCAGATGTCCCAACACGAACGTGCTCGTGCCCGTTCTGCTGGTGACCGGGTCGGACCAGCTCCCGGCTGCCAGGCAGCTTGCCCGGCCAGCACCCCAGCCTGCCGCAGCGTGTCACGCACGCCCCCAAATCCAACTACAGTCCCCTTGCTTTTAATTTCTAATTAACCATTCTACCATGGATTTTGTCCTCTTGGAAGGAAAATTTATTTGGATTTATTTTAATCTATCTTTAGTGGAAACAGGCAGACAAACCTCACTTGTTATCAGGTAATAAACTCTGGGATGTAATACGCTTCCAAATGGAAACACAGACATTCATTAGATCAAATGAAAAACCTCTCCCAGTCAGACAGGATTTAATTAAGTTGATTCTGACAGGGAATTAGAGGTTTTTGCTGGGAGCTCTGTTTCTGGTGTCGGTGCTGTATCACTGAAGCTAAACATAGTGCTTCCCGAGGCAGTATTAGTACAAAATATTTTGGACAAAATTGTTAGACTGAGATAATCTTGACATTGTTCATCCACCACAGTGCAGGAACCAGAGTTGGAGCTGAACCTGGTCGCTCCTAGTGAGGTCATGGCAGAATTAATTAGAGTGCATGGAAACCCAATTTGTTTATTCTAAAACTAGCAACAAATGCAGAAACAAATACAGAAATTGATTCTGCAACAAGACAGGGCCGAGCAGTAACAGAAAGTTATCGCCCCCCTGGACGTGGCAACTGATATTTCAGAAGATCCACGTGCAACCAAACAGCAACACCGACGCGCTTTGAGTAAAACATCCCAACCTCAGGTCCACCTATTTTCTACCAAACCACGAGTAATTCTGCTTAAAGAAACCGCCCGCCCGGTCCTGCCACGGTCCATCCCGGCCCCTGCGCCGGGGGCACAGCAGCTCCCCAGGGGCCCCAGGCGAGGCACTGGGCTGGGGGCATGGCCACCACTGGGAAGCACTGGAGCTGGCAGCTGCCGCCACTGAAGCCAGTGCAGGGAACCAGCCCATCCTGCCCCAGCAAAGCACCGGGAGCAGCACCGTGGTGGACAGACGCGATGTCCTGCAGGAGCCGGGACGGGTGGGATGGGGTGTCAGCACCTGCCAGAAGATGGGGACAATCCCCCCAAGTGTCACACCTCTGCCTCACACCAGCACAGGGTGCCCCTCCTGACTCTCAGCCGACTCCCTCCTACATCGCTTCGCAGTGACCCCGTGACACAGCCGAAACCCTCCTCCTCCTCGTCCTCCTCGTCCTCCTCCTTCTCCTCCTCCTCCTCCTCCGGCTCTGGGCTGCCGCAGGGGCCAGGGTGGGCCGCAGCCGCTGCCGGCACCCCCAGCACCCTGCTGCCCGACAGGCTGCTCAGGTCTGCAGGGTCACACCAGCCAGCTTCAGGTGTGCCAAGAAGAGTTAATTAATAATTTCCAGGAGGCCTGAGCCTATTAGGAGTACGGCCCTCGCCACTCCCCGCGTGACCTACGGCTCAGGGACGCCGCAGACCTTGGCCGCTCGCTGGCTCACACCGATCTCTGATTTACGGCTGCGAGGCAGAATCACCTGGATTCAACCGGCCTGTCGCAGCGCTGCCATTGAAAACGTTGGGCTTTACGTATGGCTTTTTTTTTTTTTTTTTTTAACAGCTATGTAATTTCCCAAGAGTTAGGACCTTGTCACAAGAGGAGGTGGGGAACAGCTTTTCTTCTGTTGTCTGCACTTGGACAGAGCTCTGGTCAGCGGTGAAGAGCACGACTCCACACGTATCACAGGCGAACGGCAAGCGCAAGGGTCTCGCACACAAGGCGGCTGCGGCAGGAGGAGCAGGGCGAGCGCGGCAGGCGGCTCTGGCCCAGCGGGAGGAGGGTTATCGAGTGAGTCTCGAGCACCCCTGGCCACACCGAAGGGCGTAAATATACAACATCCAACAATTTCCACTGCAAACCCACAGCGATCAACAGTATGTTCTCCTACAGACCATCTTCTAGAAATTATTTCAAGGCTTTGCAAGTATGAATCACCACCACACCTCCGTGAGATCGGAGCTAGGTACGCTGCCCCTATTCCTCCCCGTGCTGTCAATGACGAAGCAGGCTACCAGATGTTACCAGATGTTAGGTAACGCTATTTTTATGCGCCACCCGTGGTCTGCCCGATGCTTATCCGAAGACATGGCACTGTGCTTCCCTCTCCTCACGATGCTGCCCGCTGAGGTTCCCCAACAGGGGAATTACAATTTCTGAGTGTAGAGCACGTAGGAGCGGTTTAAACCCTGCCCTGCGCCTGAGTCACTGTAGTTCAGAGCTCCCCACCCAAACACCGCAGCGTCACCCACCTCCGGTGACTCCGAGCATCGCCGCCAGCCCAGGCAAGCCTTTTCAGGTTTGGCAACGTCCCGTAACGCTAACGAATCTGGGACAATCTGCTACAGAGGGGGATGGGTACCACGGCAGCTCGCCCGCGCCCACCTCGGGTGGATGATGCAGCGGCCAAACACGGCACTCGCCATCGGCTCCTGGCAGGAAGGAGGAGCAGCAGCTCCCGGTGACAGATGACATGCTGTCAGCCCAACAGCCTCCTCGCGCTGGTTTCCTGCCTGCCTGGTACAGCCTGCATCGGGAGTAATTGTTTGTGCAGGCTTCCTCTGTGGCGGCGATGGGAGGGCTGGGGAATCAACAAACGTTTTAATATTCTGGAGCGATGCTCTGGGCAGATGAGAGGCTGCTGCTGTGGCTGCCTGCATGCCAGGCGAGTCAGCGCGTCATCCCGGGGACGAGGGACACTGTCAAGGTGGGGCAAGGAGCAGCATCGCTCCCCCAAAGTGGCCATCGCAGCAAAAGCCATGGCAGGGCACCCGGCGGCTGACGTGGCCCCTTCCCTACACCCAGGTCCAAGCCGGGGGTCATGATGTGGATTTGAGCAACAGTGCTGGGAAGCTGCTCCCCACCCTAATGAAAATCTGGGGATTACTTAATTCAACATGGAAAATGCAAACTGTGCTGTGGGTTGTGAGCACGTTCGGGCTCCTTTCAGAAGGGGAGAAAGTGAAAATACTAATTAACCTCAGTTGTTGGAAGAAGGCCCTGCAGAAACATGACTCAGAATGGGTCACAAATCATAAAATAATAATAAAAAAAAAGCCACAATGCTCTGGGGACATTAAGCGATTACAGAGAGTTGTTATTTGGCTGATTTTCACACTTCATTAGCATATGCATAATTTAACAAGTGAACGTGCTGAGGGCTGGCAAGACTTAAGAGCCACTTTCTTGAAACACGAACTGTAAATTGGGACAGCCACAGTTAGGTTTTATTTTATTTTTTTCTTAATCATGACGGAAAAGTAACAGCCATCAATTCTAGGCCTTCAACAGGAGGAACCGATTTCCAGGGGCCGGGGCCGGCACAGAGCTGCTACGGGGAGGCAGCCTCGCCTCCGGAGCCCAGAGCGCCCAGCGTTACACGGCCAGGAGCCACGTAAAGCAGTTTAACGGAGAATTAGATAAATCTAGGTGAAAACACCACGCAAATCTGTGACTTTCTACAAAAAACGGTACACATGCTGCCAGTTAACGAGGGATTTAGTGCTTAAGGGCTGCGCCAACCCAGCCCGTGTCAGCGGGTCTGGCTGCTCTAAGGCAACAGCAAAACAGACTGACGCCTACTGTCCGGGTTCCCCCCACAGATTAATTGCTACTAGTAATTAATGGTGCATCACTCCCCTGTGAAATGCGGAAGCACTTTGGGAAAGCCAGAGCTCCCCTGGGGGCTGCTGGGCCCCCTGCCCAGCGCACCCCACCACACAGCATCACCCCTCCAGGGTGCCAGGTGGCGGAGAGCCCCCAAAAGGCCACGTGGCCGTAAGGGTGGGCAGAGCTGCGGGTGACCGAGGAAGTGCCACCCCCAGGCAGCCGGGCTACAGGCTGTGCAGCGCAGCCCAGGGGGGTGAGCCCCCCACGCCAGGGCACCCCAGGGTGCTGCTGCCGGGCACGAACTGCGGGGACAAGGGGGCTCGGCACAAGGAAGCTCTCCAGTCAACCTCAAGCATTTTCTTTTCCTTTATTTACACCTGTTTTTTAATCCTCCGCTTCACCAGACCCTTTCTTTGGTTTCTCTGCCTTTGATCTGCTAATTGGCTTTCACCCTCTCCAATTCATCTTACGCTGCTGCCACATGCGAATTCACTCCACTGCCCGCTGTGCCCCACCTGCCAGGCCCCCACCGCTCCCCGCTCTCCCCTGACCCACCAGCACCCAGCCGCGGGGAGCACCCCAGTGCCGGCACACAGCTCACCGCGGGCAAGAGCCTCCCTGGCACAAACTGGGGCTCCCTCCTCTAGTCCAAAAGGGGCAGGGGGAGAGAAGGGGGTTGCACAAGGCTTATGGCCAGCCGGGGAACCCACCTGCAGCCCCAGCCCCAGGGAGCAGGGCCCATGCAGAGCATGCACGGCGCAGAGCAGCTCCCATTGCCCAGCAGCAGCAGCAGGGACGGCACTTAAGCAAGGAGGCGGACAGAACTTGGGGAGTTATCAAAGCAGGAGACCTTCCAGCCTGCTTATTCTCCTTCCAGTGGAGGAGAAATGAGGGCAGGAAACGAAGACAATTCATCTGTGCCATGACCACCGTATTGACATGGAAGGGGCAATGCCAAGACGTACCAGACTGCGCAGGGCGCTGGGCTGCTGCCAGCCCCCGTTGGCGCCGTGGTGGCAGGCAGCCCGCTCCATCAGCTGTGGCACTGGGGGACCCACATTGCACCAAAGGTTGTGCAGCCGTCGAGCACATAGGACAGGCACCCCAGGGCACGCACTGCGCATCGTGGGGGTGTCCAAGCAAGCACAGACCCCACAGCGGGGGGTCCTGCAGCACCCGAACAGGGCCGTGCAGGCACGGGGAGAACGGGAGACCTGCAAGCTAAAAGCAAAAGGACTGTTCAAACGGTGGAGAGATGAGTCTTTTGCAAAAAAAAAAAATAAATCTCTCGCTCCTTTTCCCCCTCAGCAGCAGCCACATTTCTTACAACCGTTCCAGACTGTAATATCTCCGTATTTTAGCAGATGCTCTGTTTATGAAACTGCAAGAGGATTTAGGACTTATGAATAATGCCATGAGGTCTGGGAGATGTTTCTTTATATGATTAACTGACCACAGGCCATTTGTTTTACAACAAAGATGCTCAATGATCCATGTACACTGATTTATTCAGACCCTGTCTATCGTAATGGTCAACATCTCCCTGGTACCCTTCATTAGCATCCACACAACGATAGGAGGGATGCAGATCATGAGAGCAAGTCCCCACTGCTCTCCATGCTAGCCCATTAGCTAGGGCAGAATCCATTGGCAGGAAACCCAAGATCATGATGAGGCAAACCTAACAACTGGGGAACTGGGTCTGGTGGAGTCCCGCTTTCAGGGTGCCCCTGGCACTCTGCCTGCCGGGGCACTTCCGCACGTTTCACCTGCATTTCTGACTTTAGACGTAATAGTACTTGCTGCAGAGGTAACAGGTATTGCAAATAAATTGGGGGAAGCAAATCATAATCTTGTTGTACTGGAACACTCCTTGACATCGTTTGCAGCTGAAATATTGCTGCACTGAGGCAGCGTGTGAGAACTGGCAAGTGGGTCTCACTCTAAATAAAAGTGGAACTGACAAATACATTTTAATTGTCCAAATTAAAACAGCTGATGGCGAGTACCTGGCATCATCCAGGTAACACATATTTGCTTTCCATAAGCACTTAATTTTGATCAGTCTAAGTTCCAGCAAAGGCAAATCTTAATGGCTGCCGGAAAGGTTATTTTTTTTCTGACTTCAGCTCTTAATAAACGAATGCGAAATTTTATGACTACGAAAGAACTTTGCATTTCTCCATCAAATGAAACACAGCAATGCCTGGATGGCACTTAATGTTGTTTTGTTTTGCTGCACATAAATAATTACGAAAGAGGATGCAGTACTTTGAAGTTGAACTTCGGAGTATGAGCAAAGCTACAGCGAGCGTAATAAATTATGCAAAACTATTTGTGCTTGGAATGCCAATGTTTCAAGATGATGCAAATGGGCACTTTTTGAACCTCTTCTAAAAACCCAAAGAAGCCTTGGGACCAAACCATATGGTTCAAGTCAGCTACCCATAGCAAGCTTAATGCCTCCGCCAGCCAGCAAGGATTTGGTCAATTAGTTTATTAATGTGTTTATGCAAACACGAAAGAGTTGAGGACGGTCTCCTCGATTTCTCACTGCCAAACTTACAGAGCACCACAGGGCTGAGAAACTGTTAACCTAAACAAAATAATAATAAAAAAAAAGGCACACACACCCCCACCATCAGTTCCAAGCACCATGACAGGCAGAACCGCTGACCCTACCAGGCTAGAGCAGGGCTGTGTCCTACCCGAGGCCAAAGGGAACAGGCAAAACGGTCCCTTCCGACCTCGAAAGTCTAGCGAAACTTCAGCAGAAAGCTGCTGCATCCGTTAGAGTTTATTATTATACATCCTTAGCTCGGGACAAGGAATACGTAATTACACTAATTGTTTCTGGTTTGGGAACAGACCCTTTACACTCTGATGAGGGAGCCTGTAAACAACAGCGTTTCTGCCTGCTTAGGCTGTGGGTCAGGTTTTATACGCTCTGAGAAGATTAACTTTATTCCTAGTGAAGAATTTAATTACAGGAAGCGATTAGCCGAGTGCTCCCAGTCAATACAGCTGCAGCACGAGCTGCGTGGGGCATGCACGTATTCCATTGCTCAGGAAGCCCGAGAACGGTGAAATTGTAGCGAAGCCATTTGGGTTTTAAGTGGATACCAGCAAGACCTGGATCTCCACAGGCCAATTACAACATGCTGACTCAAGCAACATTCACCAGGGCTGGAAAGGGGGGAAACTAATAAAAAGACAGCAGGAGACTGAAACTCCATTTTAAAATACAGGAATAACATCATTTTATAGGCTTCTTGTTTTCTAATTGCAGCACTGCAAAAATCAATGGCTTTTGGAAAGTAAAAGAAACACACAGAGTAACCTGCTTGCAAACCCTGATAGCCAGAAAACAATGCCTGCCAGTACATGTAAATATTGTTTTCCCCATCTTTTGGAGGAGCATGGGACAACAGAATGCCTTGAATATTTCCCATCTGCATTAACATTTTTCACTACAGGTTAATAATTGTACCAGGAGCTATTCGCTAAGCAAGAAAAAACTGTAATTAAATATACCTAAAATAGACTTCCAGCCTCCAAATAGCACTGCCAAGAGCGTAACAAAAGCTAAATCTGACAACCTAGCCAAGCTGTCTGTTGGCATTCTCACGCTGGAGGTAACCGCGTGCAATGGTTAAAACAAGCTTCTATTTTACCGAACTGTCACGCAGAGGGACTATTCAAACCGCACCGGCAAAAGGCAGCCCCTGCTTCTGCTGGCAGGGCCGGAGCAGGAACCCCGAAGGAGCCGCTGCTGCAGCTGCTGGCCGTGCTGCTGGGGGGGCCACCGCGCAGAAAGGCATCCCCGCAAGGACAACCACAGGCAACGCCACGCCGAGAGCAAATGCTGCCTAACCCAAACATGAACGCTGCGGAATTCAAGTCCTTCCAAGCACTCTGCCAAGACAGGGTTTTCCCCAAAAGCTTCATCCGGATGAGGTAGTATCAGGATCCATTGGGAGCATCTTCCCGTTTAATGAGTGTGGCCGTACCCGTGTGCTCTCACACCAACCTCCCTGAAGAAGCCAAGTCACCAGCACAGGGGACAGCACTCATGGAGCCCAGCTGGGTGCTCACTGCCAAAGGTGCATCTGTGCTACCGGCGCTGAGCACCGCAGTGACCCTGCCCGTGCCACCTGCTGCCACACAAAGCTCCTGGATGCCGGGCAGATAGGAAGGAGATGCGTCTCAAGACTGACTTTGTAAAACAGCACTGGAAATTACTCCTCTTTCCAGGTGGTAATATTGCTGCAGGTTTATCCCAACCAGGCAGAAGGGGCAGGGTTTGGTGAGCAGCATCCAGCACCCAATGGAGGAAAATTTGTAAGGACAACATAACAGCGTGTTTTTCTTGTGCTAATTATTATCGCTGGCATCTCTTCCAAGGCCTTCATGTGCACTGAGAAGGTACCACTGGACCCATGGGCCACGAGACCACCAGCCCGGCGGTCACTGCCTGCATCCACTGCCCTGGACCCAGCGCACCGTGCAGCGGCACATGGGTTTTCCAGGGGGATGGTTTCACTTGAAGGTCTGAGACTGCATATGCAGTGGAGAAGAGCCTTCTTTTTCTGGCAAATCCTAGTCCACCAGATTTCATCACCTTGTCAATAACTTCGCACGTTGTCAGAAACAGATTGCAAGGAAAGAAAGAGGTTCGGCGAGGCAGTAGCTCTCAGAAGATAGAGAACAAAGTGCCACAAAAGTCAGGAATTCAGCTGTACAGTGGTACTTCAAACCAGGGCGCGTCTTCTGTCTGGAGTCATGACAATCATTTCGAGCCAGAGAAGTGAACAGCTACATATTCCTCAGCCTAGCTGCATCATCCCCTTGCAGACGGAAAAAGCCACAAAGCGGAGCTGGCAGCTGTGGTGCCCCTGTTTGGAGAGGGACACTGGCGCTGGCCATATTCACTGTGGTAATCGCTCCCTGGAGCTGAGCCACGATACACGAACACACCGAAGACTTTTGGTCAGGATGCTTTGCCCATCCCCAAGGGCAGGACCACTGGCCCAACAGGACGGACATCTCCTGTGCAGGGGGACATGAGCATCCCTAAGGATACACACCCCTCTAGAAAGTGCAAGGAGTTTTAACAGCAGGCTTCCCTCTTCAAAAGAAAGCAGAGTTCTCTCTTAATTACAGAAACAAAGCCTTTAAGAATAAAACTCCAAAGCCTCACTGGTTCCCAGGGCTGTGTGGGTCTCTGGCAAGGGGAGGCGCACCAGACGTGAACACACTTTGGAGCAATTTCTGGCAGCTTCTCTCCAAATACAGCTCTGTGCAGAGTCTCTCCTCCTGCCTCTGAAGGAGAACTCTGCCTCATCCTGCACTGCTCTCCTTCTGCTCCATCATCGGCGGGTCTGTCGCTGGACGCCCCTGCCCCGCAAGGAGCTGGAGGGCTGGGAAACGGCAGGTTTGAGTGAAGGAAAAGGGCAGGAGCCAGGTTTGGTGCCCCAGCAGCAGGAACTGCCCTTGCCTTTCTGCCGGGGACAGGACTTGGCCCCTCAGAGAAAGTCAGACAATAAACCAGGAGGACGCAGCCCACCAGCAGCAAGCCAGCAGAGCCTGTGGGGGACAACGCCGCAGGCAGGGGGGGCGGCAGCTCTCGGCGGAGGAATGGCACAGCCCTTGCTTGCATCCATGAGGACGCAACACCAAGACCCCACAATCCGGGCGCACGGTCAGCTCTGCCAGCAAGGTGCCATCGTGCCGCCTCCCGCCACGGCCGTCAGTGCCCCCCATGCCACCCGCGGTTCAGGCTCAGCTGCCAGGCTCCCCCGCTCCCTGCCGCGCCAGCCGTGTGCCAGCACCGTGGGGCCACCAGCACCAGCCACAACGGCAAAGGCAGGGGTGAGGGGGGGGCCCGCGGTGGGACACAGCCCGCGCTGGTCCGGGCTCCCTCGCCACCCGGGAGGATGCACACAAACGCGGAGGCTTCCCACCAGCTCCGCACTGGGAGGTTTTGCCAAACCAAACGCAGGCGATGAGCTCAGCCAGCCCTCTGCTATTCGCTTCAAAACAAAACTCATTTTGGTTTATATTGTTCCCATATCTACAGAAGACTTTATTCTCACACATGGCAGAAGAGAAGCTTGCTATTTTGGTTAGGAAAGCAGTAAAATACGCAGGCTGCCATTTGAGAAGGCAGAGCAGAATTTGTAGCAAAACTCTCAGTTCTCAGTCTGGGATGAGACACCTCAAGCCCAAACCACAAACTTTTTATCTTCTTCCCGGACCACATTTGTGTTTTAAGCTACTCCTGTTTGCCACAAATATTACGCCACAGAAACTTTGCAGAGCTCTCAGGCACAGTAGATTAAACCCTGATGAAATATGCATTATCAGTTACTTCGCAAAGTTCCCGACTCCCCTACAGGAAGGATTTCCACAGATTTGGTAGATTTTTCCATGTTTTCATAGAAATACTTTAAGGAACTTGTTCATGAGTGCCCCACCTCTCCTGCTTTTGCAACTTGGGACTGTTGTACTGGACCCATGAACTTGTTATACGCCAGGCAGGGGAGGAGGAGGGTTGGGGGTGCTGCTTGGCAGCGGATGTGAGGACAGACCCCAGCCACAGACAGCGAGGACAGAGTCACATCTTTGTTCACTCCACTTGATGGTGCTGTGGAAGTAAATGGCCTAATCCTGCCATTGGGTCAGTTGAGGAGATGCTCACCACTGCTTTGGGTGGGCCAGAGCCCCCTCAGAAGAAACAGCCATGGAGATGCCTTTGGGCGAGGATACTCTCCAGGCTCCTGAGCAGCTCAGGGAGGGGTGAAAGTCAAGTGATGGATCCATGAATGATCTATAGAATAATGCCACAGGTTTGTAACTTTAGCAACAGATTGGTACAGTTCTGGAAAGGCGAGGCAAAATGCGATCTGGGGAATAAAATTAACTAGAGTTCCCAAGACTCCAAGCAGAACAACGGTACATGCAGAAGTCCACAGCTTTGGCTCTGCCCCATTACCAGCCACCGGTGCTTGAAGCGGGCACTGCTGCTGCCCTGCTGTGCCCTCCATGCACATCGCTGCAAGCTGCCTGCAGCTGCACACCCAGCTGCAGGGATGGAGCCCTGCCTGGGAACCTGCCACGGGGGTTAGAGTCACAGAATTGGTTGCAAAAGATCTTTAAGATCATCGAGTCCAACTGTTAATGAAGCACTGCCAGCGTTCATGACATGACTAAACCATGTCCCCCAGCACCACATCTACAGGTCTGTTAAACACACCCCGGGACGGTGACCCCACCACTCCCCGGGCAGCCGGGTCCAGCACTGCACAACCCTTTCCGTGAAGAAATTCCTCCTGCTCCCCCACCTGAACCTCCCCTGGCGCAACTTGAGGCCGTTCCCTCCTGTCCTGTCGCTGGTTACT
>JAVJGJ010000061.1:64168498-64183319 GCA_035590215.1 Microhierax caerulescens | reverse complement strand
TACAAATTAAAAACCCCCCCCCCCCCCCGGCAGTGTCTGTGCTGCTGCAAAAACCCGGGCAGCTGCACCCAGCTGGCCTGCACACGGCACGGGGGGGGCGAGCCTTGCCCTCGCACCCAGCCCCCAAACAGCCTCGGTGGTCTGCAGCAGCACTGCGGCGCTGACTGACCTTCACCTCTGTGCAACACCCTGAGTTAACAGCGCCCCGAGCACCGTGAGGTGTCCGGGACTGCCTACGGGATGCTGCTGACAGCCCTTACGGCGAGCACTCGGTTGGATGCTTAAAAAGAACAAGAGGGACAGGAGGGAAGAGAGGGTTCTTCTGAGGACAGACGAAGAAATTGGAAATCCTGGCAACCTTGTTGCCAGGGGCAGATCTAGAAGAAAGCCCGGTCCATCTGGACACAGCAGCTCTGTGCCGTGGTCCAAAGTCCTGCCGTGTGGGAGCGGCTCGTAGCTCCGTCTTGCCTGGTAGTCTCTAAAGCACCTAATGCTGCTGATAAGGTGTAAAGTAAACAGCCCCTGTGCTGCTCCCCTCCGTGTGCCCATCTCTTTACAAGCAAAGAGGAGAAAATGTACATGAGTGATTAAAACAAAAACCTAGCGCAAGCAGCTGGAGCCTGCTGCCTCCGATTCTGTCTTCCACAGCACCGAAAAGTAGCAAAGGTAGCAGCAGGGTGGGACAACTGATCTTTGCTGCCCGATGTGCCTTGGAGTCGCCTGTCTCATGGCTTGAATGGATGGAAACCCAGTCCATTTCACTGCGGAAAGCAGCTGTAGGGATGCTACTAAATCAAGGGGAAGTAATTTAATGCGTATTCTGTAACTTGATTGCTCTCATACCTGTTTAAGTACCTTGCCAACCTACAGGAACAGTAAAATCTTGTTTTCGGTTCCATCGTTCTTCTGTCTGTTACCATGTTCAGTATAGTACACGGCTCTGAACTGCTGCTACCCTGAGGGCTGGGTCTGTCTTGCCACTGCCAGACCCACTGTCCTGTGCACTGATTCAGCTTCACTTGAGACAAGGAGAGAGCAGGTAGCAGATCTGACAAGATGCATTATGATGGATCAGAACAATGGGCTCACAGTGCATCACTGAAATGTCTTTGAATCACATCTAGTAGTATAATGCATTATTAAAGTTACTCACTTTTTTTATGTTCCTGTCTCTGAAAAAAATTAGACTTAAGGTAGTAGAGCAGTGCTGTTCTAAGGAGCTCCTTTCTTCCCTTGAGGAAATATTGTGGCTTTCCTTTTACAAATAATTTTTCTTCTGAGCTACTCATGACTTGGATGGCTTTTGAACCTGCCACCCAAGCATGCACACGTTAACCATTGCCTTGACTAGCTGACGGGAAGGGACTTAGCCCCTAACCCCAAACCCGTGTGCTAGGCAGTACGACAGCCGACACAAGAGCGAGTCAGCTGTGGCTTTTTCTGCAAGTTTGGATACAGAATCTAACACAACTCTGGGTAACCAGTTCTAGCACTGCGCCAGCTTCCAAGCAAAAAAGTTTTTCATAGTATCCAGCCAGAACAGCCCAAGCTGGAAACTGTGGCCATCATCACTTCTCACATCACCTGCCGTTGTCAACATGGGTTTGGGTTTGTCAGCTTTGCAGCCTTCAGGTAGCTGTAGGTTGGTAACAGAGCACCCCTGTAACTTGCTTTGCCAAGCAAACGAGCCCACTCTGTTAACCTCATTGCAGGTCACATCTTGGTGTCCCTCCCTGGGACTGTCTCTAGTTCTTCCACACCCCTCTGGAACTTCAGGGGACGGGACCTGTGCACAGGAGTCCAGGTGTGGCCACACCACTGCTGAGTAGATGGGAATAACCTCCTTCAGTCTCTGGCCACAATCATCCTAATACAGCATGGTGTGGGGGTTGTCTTACTCAGGATCAGCACTTACTGGTATCCATGGCAGCTTCCCAGTCCTTCCAGTGGGATTGCCCCTCAGCCAGTCAATCCCAGGCCAGACCAGGTGCACAGGGTCACTCTGCCCTGTTACAGAACTCCCCTCTCCTCCCTAAACTTCGCAAGGTGCCTGGTGACCCAGCCTGCTCATTCCTCACTGTCCTTCTGTTGTTCAGCATGTCAGCTGCTCACCCTAAACTATCATCTTAAATTTACCAGTTCCTTTTTCCTGTAGGATGACTTACTTCACCAAAGAGATAGTCTATCCATGAAGCTATGTGACTTTGTACCTATCCAGACAGACACCTAAGCCTCTGATCTTCCTGCTGCGAACCACACTGAGGCTACAATACAAGAGCAGCTTTGAGTGCTTTATTCATAGGAACAAAAGAATAAAACCAAGCCAGAAGTGGCCAAATGCCACAGGCACTGAAGCAGAAAGTTATGGGTAGCTGCCGTATATGTCAGAGCTCTGAACCTCCTTTGGCAATGAGCAGCCAGAGCTGTTCAGGGCACTAACACTCATGCTAGGAAATGAAAGAGGTTTTTATTTGGTTTTCTATGAATATAGACATTAACTTCTGCTGGGCTGTTTGCATTAGGTTAATATTTCTGGAGTGTACAGGTGTTAATATGAGCTGTGAGTGTCTGCTGTCTGTCTCTAGCCCTGTAAAGAGCAGTGTGGCGCTGTAAATATTAGCCCGGGCAGAGAAGTGTTTGCGCAGCCCTCCTCTGTGCTGCCTTCTGGGGTAGCGCTCCAACAGAACTCCCTACAAATGACCCAGGCTCAGCCATCAGAGCCTCAGCATCTTCTGCACTGTGCAGTAACATGCTCTGGTTTTGACTCAGGAAGGGTTGTAGTGACCAAATCCCCAAAAAGGTGGCAGAAGCACCCGTGTGCTATAATCTTCATAAGATTAGTACTAGACAAAATGAGGTACAACTAAGTAACTCAGCACATACTGGTAAAAAAATGCTTGCTTGGTCAAACCCACTCTTTGCTGGCTGTGGCAGTCGCAGATGTAGAGACGCCTAGCACATCACTGGGGCTGCTACTTGCTTTAATACAGTGACACACAGTCATTTCAGAGGGAAGCAAATGATGTGTGCTCTCGGATTGTTTGTTCAGAAGGGCTCCCCAGCAATGGAAAGGACTGTCCATCACTGTGGGTTTGAACAGAAGAGCAAACGGAAACGATCCTCCTACAGCTGCTGTGGGGATCTTCCTGCCGTCACCACAGAGAGGAAAGCACCAGCACAGGGAATGGATTTCTTGTTTCACGGGGGATCCTGTGTGCACCTCACACACAGCCTATGATAAGACACAACATAGATGCACCCTGCCATGCGTCCAAAACTGCAGAATGAGTTCTTAATGTCTTAGAGGATAATCTCTTCATGTACTGTATCAAGTCCGTCGTAGCCTGAAAGCAATATGAAGAAGATGAACTGCAATGGCTCCAATGAATTTCAAGAACGTGAGGTTTGGTGCTAATGTTTTCCATCAGGGGCAGCTGGCCTGTAATCTGCACTGCAAGGACCAGAGGATCCAGACTTATAAATGATAAAACAACAGCACGGCCCCCCCAGTGCCCAGCACAGGGGGACGGTCACTGCCCTGGGCCTGCTGGCCACACCATTTCGGGTACCAGCCAGGATGCTGTTGGCCTCCTCAGGCACCTGCTTCATCTCAGCTGTCCCAGGTACACTCAGCACGGCCTCCTGCCTCCCCCCAGGCCAGCGCGGTTCATCTTCGCTCTCCCCCGCTCCCACCACGGAGCGCGGAGCCCGGCAGGCAGGGGCAGGTTCGCGAGCGGCAGCGAGGCGCGCGTGTGCGTGCAGTCAAGCAGATGGGTACGCAAGGTGACAAGTGAAGACACAACCAACTGCCGTCAGCCATTCGAGCTGTTGGATTCGCAGCTGCTCGCCCCTCAAGAAAGGGGGTCCCAGAAATGCTTGTGAATGTTCCCCTGCCCTTCTGCCACCTCCCGCAGGTGAAATGCCCCCACCAGGAGGGGAGAATTGGCTTCTACCTGCCACCCAGAAAACCCTCGTGCCACGAGGGCAACTTGCACTTTGACTGGTCTCAGGCGTTGCAGGAGATGGCTGGAAAGGCGACAACGCGAGGCCCTCAGCAGCCAGCATCCTCGAGCAACACGGACAAGCTGTGGAGCAACAATTCTCCTGTCCCGGTACCACAAACCACACGGGACACCGGGGCTGCCCACCAGAGGTGTCAGCTCCAGGGGTGCACAGCTGTGTGTAACCGGCAGCCGGTGCCAAAGCACGCAGCCGCATCGCCAGCTTCGTGGGGACGAGGGGGCTTGCCGGCCGGGATCGGCGGGCCAGGGCACCAAGGGGCAGCAGAAACTGAGGGTGGCATTTGGCCCTGAGAACCTAACTTATAGCAAGCCTAATGGCATTAAGGACCACACAGCGTATTGCTTTATTTGTAATGAGTTTTAGGCTTCAGAAGCTGAGGATCCCATCTGCAAGAGCAGACTGTTGCAGGATTCAGCTATTAATAGCCACTGGTACGCACTTACTTCCAGCTGAGGGACACGGGGGGGGGGAGGAGACAACCAGATGGAGATAATGCATTAGGGTGACACAAAGCCAGAATAAGGATGATCCACTTCCCCACATCCTCACACACATCTCAGGCTTGCAGCAGGGAGCAAACAAAGTGTCACATGTAATTAACTCATAAACATCCTAATTAGAAAGTTCTTACATTGGATCCAATGTCCAAACAGGGCAAGACTTCACTGTCTCCTCCTAAGAGCCCCATACAGACGCGGTAACGCTGCAGATTTCAGCTCCAGCTTCAAAGCAGCATCACCCAAAACCAGTGCCCATCCTGGAAGTGCCCTAACAGTAAGAACCAGTAGATACATCTGCAAAATACGAGCAGAAGCCTCATCCTATTCATGAAGTGCTTTGCAACCTGCCTGTAAAGGCGTGCTGGATGAGAACCAGGAGCTGCTGTGTTCTTGTCAGCATCGCAGCCGGGTGCGGATCCCCAAGCACCCGCTCGGGCCGGAGCCCCGAACCAGTCTGGCAGTTGGAGTGTTGCCACCCAGCAGGTACCGCACCGACGGCGAACATCGGTCATCCCTTCGGGGAGAAACGGATCTGGCTCCGCTGCCACCGGGGACAGCCCCCACTACAAGGTGATCTCTGCGTGGCATCACAAACACAATCTGGGCGAACTAAACCAGTCAGCGTGGCAAGTATTGACCCTTGGCTTTATTTTTATGCCCGGTGACTAACAAAGGATGCGTCTTCATTACCTCCGTGGCTGAAAAAAGCTTAATAACCTGTTATGAGCTGGAGGCGCTTCATCAGTAACACCGAGTTGCTGCATTTTGCAGGACTCCTAATGAAAATATTACATCAAGGTGTCAAACAACAGTATGAAACAGGATCCACAACCAAAATGCTCTGGCTGCAGGGAAACTCAGCCCTAGCTGGTACTGGGGAGAGGGGCTTCCAGCCCACTTTGCTGGCTGCGACAAACCAGTAGATACCTTCAGGGTACCAGCAGCGTGACAGCCCACCTGGTGCTGGGCTAGGCTGGCTGAGAGGTGGCTTCTCTCTGGCTTTCTCACCACAGCCTAACACGGCTGCTAGTAACAGTCCAGAGACTCCCCACAGCAACTGTGCCTCCCGCTCTCTCTCACCGCCCCACCCCAGGCTGCTTCCTACTCCCACACAAAGAGCACAGCAGGTGCAAAAGTGCTCAGAGCATCCTTCAGCGCGCTTTCCAGCCTAGCAAAACTCCTGGGACCCGCAGGCACTGCCGGGGTGGGCAGGGCCCCACCGCTGCATGACTCCAGCCGCGTTCCGCACATGGCCACGACTCAGTAGACTGAAATCATGCTGGGTCTGGGGGCTGCACGAACCCCCAGCCCAGAGGTCACAACTAAGGCTGGGATGGAGGGGCACCTGCTCCAGAACTTAGCCAAAATTCAGCAGTATGTCACTGCCTGGAGACATGCAGATCCCTGTTCGCTCCAGTGAACATAACGACTTTTTGCAGAAGGCAATTGCTGCAGAGATGCTTGCAAAGATTTCTGACGGGGCTATGCGATCGGACTCTGGCTTCTGCCCAGAAAGCAGGCAAGCACAGCAGGCCTCCCCCGCATACCTGCATTATTTGTATCTTCCAGCTGATCGCGTTACCCCTGAACCGATCCTCACAACCAGCGGCGATCACGAGCAGACATCTGGCACACTCCTGCTCGCCAGATATTTTCAGTGGGGAACCAGTTACGAAGCAGCACTGCTCATGCTGTTATTATAATTAAGGGTCTGTCAGCCTACTGCAAGCCAGGCCAAGTTTATTTAGGGATTGTGAAGGAGGGCTCCCAGGAACCACCTCTCTAATTCTCCCTCTTCCATTCCCCGCTCCCACACAGACGTGCCTGTGTTTCCAAGGACAACTCGCCAGCCGAGGTCGGAGCAGCCTCTACCGCTGCCCACACGTACCCGCCGGCAGCGGAGCGCATCTCCTGCCCCGAAACAGCAAGTGAAGGGTCCCCAGTCAGGAGTCACGAAATAATCTGCTCATGACGGAGGATTCCTCTACCTGCCAGACAGGTGGAAATTGGTTGATACACACAGGGTTGGAAAGGAATTCATTTTATGTGTATCCACCTCTAAGTGTTCAGAAAATTCAGATTAAGGGTGTGAAACGTTTAGCTCCCTTTTGTTATGGCTCAAGTGAATTACGCACCCCTCTAAAACACTCTGCTTAAGATCATCTCCTGCTGCAGGTGGCCGGGTGACCATCCCTTCCCATCCCCTGGACAACCCTGTTGGCTCAGTGGAACAAAGACTGTGGGTGCGAGAGCCATTTCACTCACTCTGGAAACCTCAAGCATCCCTCATTTTCCCAGCACAGAGCTCTCACCCTGACACCCAGAGAGCTCACCCAAGCTGTGCAGCCCAGCTACCTGCACCCAGGACCCACAACAGTATTTTATGACAGAACATTGTAAAGCATTTCCCTTAAAATTAAGTGGCTAAAGAGGAGAAAGATTTTTTCTGAGCCCCACACAAGGGACCTTGTGTGCCTGAAGGGCTGCAGGGACATCTGGGTTGTTTATTGCTCTATCACAGTTTTATCACAACCTTTAAACCAGAGGAATCGCCACAGCTGAACACCAGCAGCATGACCTCTCCACGGATTCCTAAGCACCCAGAGAGCAGGATGGTGACAAAACCACATAAAAAGGAAGCTGGGCTCTCCGATTAGCCCCCCGCCCCCAGCCATTATAGAGGTTTCCAGTGAGACTGGAAGCAGCGGGCAGATGCCCTGTCTGGAGGCAGGTGTGCAGTGGCAGAGCCGTCACCACTGCTCCCCTCGCACCGCCACGCTGCTCACCGGACTTCCCAGACACCACCTCCGGCAGCAGCAGGGCCAGGGCCCCAGGGAAGCAAAGCTCATTTTCCTGCAGGCAGTTTCATGCTGGCTGAACAGCCCCACACCTGCACACGGCAGCTCTTGAGGCATTTTCCGTAGGGCTACCATGCCCCTGCAACGCCACGCTCAGAGACGGGCACTCTTCCTGGCGGCAGGTTTTTGCAGGAGCCGCACCATGAACACCAGAGTACAAGCACTCCGTGTTCCACACCGAGCATCCAAGCAAGTTTAATGGGTAGGAGCCAGGTGTTAAACAAGCTACAGCCTCCCCCCGAAACAGTCGGCATCTGGCGCCCATCAGTCTGAGCTCCACGGTGAGAGATGCATCAGTGTGCGCCGTAAACAACGCAAGGTGCAAGGACTGGCTCCTCTGCTCCCCTGACCTCCCTCCCCTTCTCACTTGGTAAAATTTACTCAGCCTGCAAGTGCAGCAATCTGTCATCCCCAGCCAATGCTGCTCATCAGCCGCTAACTGCTACGAGACTGGTGGCAGAAATTAATTGTCAATAGCCAGTACTCAATATTTGGTCAAACGCCTGCGTCCATCAGACAGGTTGCTTTTCATCACAGTCAGATCGCTTCTCCTTTACTCACAGAGCTAACAAAGGGGACGCAAGGAAATGCCTCACGACTCACCACCGAGGCCGTGCTGCTCATTTGGGGGCTGCCTGGTGACACAGCGGCACGTGGGCAGTGTCCCGAAGGCTGCCCTCGGCTCTGCCAAGGCTGGCGAGGCAGGCGACACAGCCGGGGGCTGGCCGAGGGACACGGTGGCACCCCGCGCCAGGCACGCAGTGCCACTCCAAAGCCGCTGTCCCCGTGTGCTGCTGCCGCGGGGCATCGCTCCATCCCCCGTGAGGCCGGTGCCAGGGCTGGGCAAGGGCATTGCCCGAATTGGGGCTGACCGCCGGGCGTGCCGGCTCAGGGCACACCTTAAATAACGACCGAAACACGGCTACCCTGCTATCGGCGTGGCCACCGCTGAGGGCTTTGGTATATCAAGAATGAAAACACCAAGATGAAGCTTAAAAAAAACCCAGTGGTCTTCCAAAGCCTACGAAACCTTGGAAAAAAGCACATTTGGGAAGGCACACGTGCAGGGCTGGGGGCACTGATGCTGCAGCTGATAGTGGCTGTTTCAGGACTGGGGGCTTCTTCCATAGCCATACTTCTTGGGGAGCTTGTTAGCAGCATTTTGGAGTTTCCACTTGGATACCTCTGCACTAAAATGAGATGCAGATCAAACCAGGCAGCCAACAGAATTTTTAAATTAAACTACAAAATTATTTGAAATCCCCTTTGAGGATGTTACCACAGGGTTAACACCCACTCTGGCTTCAGATAATATAGCAGCAATAAATGGTAATGTGCGCTATAGAACATGATTTATTTTTGCAGAGCAGGCTTGGCATATATAAATCTTAGCGCTCTTAACATTTAAAGTTGTTATTCCAGTGACAAAATAGACATGAGGGAGATAACAGTCTTTATCTCCATTAACGTTTTATTGTTATTCAGAGAATATGGATATGGACGGATCCAAGGGTAGGAAAATCACAGCAATTTGTTTGCATACTCGGGAAGCTGAGATAATGGTCGTGTTTTATGACTGCACTAGGGAATCAACTGAAATGCAGGACGGAGGAGATCGAAATGGGAGATTAGTTGCCTATTTTGGTTTCTGGTTTCTATTTCAGTTACCTTTCCATTCACAGGATCTGCTTTAGCATGGCATTAGGAGAGACGGCCCATCGCACGCCGCTGAACAGCTGACTCGCTGCACACCAGCAAGCGAGGAAACAGTTTTTAAAGGAAACAAAAAGGCTGCAGAACAATTCTGTGCAATGCAGACAAACAGCATTGCAAAGGAGGCAGGATCTTTCTGGATACGCCAGCTGCCTGGAAACAACTCTCCGTTCTCCCCTAGCCAGGCTGCCCAGACTCCTGTGATGTATTGCAGCCTCGTGGGGGGCTGCAGGAAAAGCTCCTAACCTGGGTTTTTTTCTCTTCCTTCCTCAAGGTACATATCACACCTCAAAGTACTGACCCCAAAACAAAGTGAGCTGAAGCTGCAGTGAGGGCTTGATCACGGGAGGCTGAAGCAGTTAAAAGACTGAAACCCAAACCAAAACAGAAAAAGCACACAAATCACACAGCCACCTGCATGGTCCCGGGACCCGCTCCGCTTCTGGCTCCAGAGTCATCTCCTGCACAGAAACAGCCTGGGGGTCACAGCCCCGTCCCCCTCCTCCCAGCCCCTGTCACCCACCTTTGCTGCACACAAAAAGGCGATGGAAGTAGTGTGGGCCACCCCTCAGCAGGGCTGCTCCAGCTCCAAACCATGGTCCCAGTGCTGTTTGCGGGGTCTCGTGCTGACCCGGAGCGGCTACGACACCGAGAGGGGCGGCTGCCTTGGGCTTCCCCTCACAGGCGCCTGGCAGGGCTCCAGGCAGAGCCTCCATCGCACAGACAAGGCACGGGTGGCTCCTGGGGGCATCCCCCAGCACCAGCAGGGACACTCCTCCACCAGCCAACACCAGCACTTGCAACAAAAACCCGGGTCCTCACAATAAAACCGGGGTCTGAGACCAGTGCCTAGGCAGCACAGCCACCGGGCAGATGCACAGGACCAAAGAGCTTCGGACAAGCTTGCACTTGGCACAGGGAAAGCACTGGGAGCACCGCATCGCTCACAGAAAACACCCAGGTTAAAAGCCTCAACAAAAATGCAAATATCCTGATAGGTGCTGCCTCAGATTGTTTCACCTGCCTGTCACCTTGCTGTGCTCACCCACGCTGTGCCTAGCGGGCAGAGGGGCAGCAGCTCACTCGGGTCAGGAGCTGTCTGCTGCACTGGGTCATCAAGGGCAAAGCAAAAGATCATCCCAGCTCACTTAACTGCTGGATGCAACTGGAAACCTGACAGGGAATGACACAAAGGCGTCGAGGATGACAACAGCACCCAGGTCTCCCTTCGCTCACTGCCACGCTGAGCGAGGTCCCTCTGATCCGTGCCTGTGCCTCCAGACTGTCCGGAGCGATGCAAAGGGCAGCAGCACAGTGCAAGAGGCAACAGCACCATTCCCTGCCCCGGCCGCGACTGCAGCTGCTACAGGAGAACAAAACCCCTCAATCAAAGACCCTTCAAATGTTTCCCCTCAAGAAATGAGGCTCACAATGCATCAGGAGAAAAATAACGAGCGGTGCTGGAACAACTGCTCTGAATGGAGACATTGACTCTAATGGCTCAATTATGCCTTTACTGGGGAGGGCGGCAGGGACACAAGCTGTGCACAGCGTTTCTGACAAGGTACGAACAACGCGCCGACTGTCTGCACACCTGGGCTCCCATGCCCAGGCGCGGGGGCAGGACGGCTGCAGTTGCCCCTCACCCTTCCCAGAGCACTGGGGCACGGCCGGGCTGCTCCCAGGTTTGCTCTGCCCCAGCTCCCCAGAGCCAGGGCAGGACAGTCACCAGTCCCCCAACTCCCGGGGACTTCGGGAGGGCCACAGGGAGCTCCGGTGCCGCCACACAGGGCTGCCGGGTATCCAGGAGCCATGGCAGCACTAGGCAGAGATGCCAAGGTGAGAAGTCAGTGGTGTTTTGGTGTTCACCCACCAGCCGCAGACAGACCTGCCATGCAGCACTATCGCTGGGCACCCCCGATGCCCACCCCAGCCCCGCGGTGGCAGGCGCCTGCGTGGCACTGCCCAGTGTGCTCCCTGCGGTACCCGAGCTCCGTGCCGGCCCCGACTGCAGCTGGGGCTTTGTGCCTGCTCAGCACATCGGCATAAGCGCTTCCAGCTCCCGGTTGCAGCCACACAGCCGAGATCGGGAGGAGTGGGGAGGAAGCAGATGCTATTTTTAACCTGCCTGATCAGCATCCTGCCACGTCAACACGCCTCGGCTCTGCTACGTGTGCGCGGCCCTGCGGGTCTCACCTCTGCGCGAGCCGGCACACCTCGCACGGCGGTTACCAGAGTCCCCAGCCCACACCAGTGGCACTTCCAGCAACCCCAGCAGCTGGGACTTACATTCTCAAAGGATCTCTTCCACAACCTTTATTCCCACAGCCGGCCACCACCGAGCCTGCTGGCAGGGCTGTGCCTCTGCCCTGTCTCCCAGAGTTCAGGGCAGCTGATGATGACCCGGTCTGCCACAACGTTTGCCATTAAGCCCTGCTGCTTACTGACTTCCCAGGCACAGGATCTTGCCAGCGCTTTGGGGAGGAGGTGTTAGGGGTCTAGCAGAGTCCTGCAGAGTCTTGTTCACACAAGTGACCCACCACAAGAACCCTGCCCAGGAGCAAGGCCATGCCAGGTCAAACCCAGAGCACACCCAGCCCAGTATCCCATCTCCAGCAAACAGGAGATGCACACAAGCAGGGCAACCACTAATGTGTTTGCACTTAAATTCTCCCACCCTCTACCAATGCCCAGCTCGGGGGCCTCCTGAAGGCAGAAGCGGTCCCTCTGCCTTTAGTAAACCTTTACACCTTTCATGCCCTTGTCCAGGCTCCTCTTGCAGACGCTGGAAGATCACAAGGGTCAACTAACCCACGGGAAGTTTCTCAAGTGTGCTCCCCTTCGCACAACTGCTGCTCCCTCGGACCTTCAGCAGTTTCCCCGCCAGAGCTCCCCGTGCCTCTGCCCACGTGGCCCAAGGCAGAGCCCTGCCACGACCCGCAGCCCCACACACATGCCAATGGACAGCACAAACCGCTTTATATCACCTGCCAGCCTCCTCGTGGCTGCAGCACAAGTGCAGCAAGGTCGCTCTGACCCAGAGAGATCACACCAGCTGCCCAACAAGCCCCTGATGAGACACAGCGGTCTACAGAGACTGGACATCACTGCGGGAGTTGGCTGAGGAGCAAGCAAGTCCAAGGGCAGGCACAAAAGGGAGGTAGGTGCAGAGGGGACGGGGCAGGAGGGGCATGGGGAAAGCTGTTGTGTTACCCCTGGGGCCTCCACCACCACTTCACCGAGTCCCACAGTCCCATTTGGAAACTCGAGGATGGGGCTGTCCTGGCACCCCGACACTCACCGTGCGAGCACCCACCGTGTGCCGCAGGGCTGTGGGCTTGAGGGAAGGACTGGTGGTTGGGTTTCAACCTGAGGCAGCTGGTCCCCAGAGCAGACAGGCCCCTACATCCACAGGGACCCAGGCAACGCTGGGCTTTAAGCCCAGACCACCCCACATTGCTGTTGGTGCCTGCTGGCTTTGCCCGGCATCAGAGAGGGAGCAGCTCCCAAACCCGTCCTTGCACAGAGATGGGGAGGGGGAGATGCTGAGCCCCATCCCCTGCAGATGGGTGCGACCCCGCGAATGCCATCATCAGTGACCCAGCACTCTCACAGCCCATCTGCAGGGGGTCAGAGTCACATCATTACCTGCTCCCGGTCCTCTCAGTAATCCCTAGATTACAGAGTCCCCAGGCGCATCTATTCTCTCATTAATCGGTGGATTTAAGTAACCTCAAGTCGGCTTTGACGCAGTGCACTACGAACAGCTGGGTTACACTGCTCTCCTCCCAGTGATCTCCGGATTAGACAGCAGGCGTGTCTGTGGGTCCTTCCGACCCGGCTGGAGCTCAGGCTCAGGGAGAGGAAGGGATCTCTAAACATAGTACATGTATATAAATAAAAAGTGTAAAGGATGGGATTGTGTTTTGTAATCAAAGTACTTATGTGATGAAACAATAACTTCAAGGAAGTTCCCGGATTAATTAAATCCCAATCCAGATGATCCCCAAACAGCAACTCACATCATTCACAACAACAAAATACACAACAGCTTTCACCCTGAACCCAGCACTGGGAGAAAACATCTCACTTTGTGCTTTTCTGGGGACTACACATAGATATATATTTTTAAAAAAGTCACTGTAGCTGCCACAGAGAGCTCTTAGCAAACTGACCCAGAAAATGAAAAAGCTTTTAGGGACCCAGTACTGCACAACCAAGGCTGTAGGTTAGGTGCAGCCCCCGGCTTTTTCTGAAACTCTGCCTGTGTAAGGACAAGTCAGGAATGCTTGGAAGTGTCACCAAAATCGGGAATAAGAAAACTCCTTAACAGCAGCATCGCATGGAGAAGCAGGCGCTCCTCTACTGCAGTGCAATATTTATATACACGTTAGGTGCAACAACCCCCCGTGCATCCAGCACTGCAATAAAGGAGTGCCTGCTGCTCCACACTACACTGGGGTTAAGGAGTTTCCTTGTTCCCAGTTTCGGTGACAGAAGGGCTGTGGGGCTCTTCAGCCCAGACAAGCAGAGGGAGAGAGGGATGGGAAAGCCCCTGGGGAACAGATGTGCACCCAGCCACCCAGGGTAAGGTTTTAATTGCACAGATTGCTTCTCTCTCCCCAAAACAGAACAAAAGAGCCTGAACTTGTCCTCTGCTGGACGTGGAGACTGCTTACACATCCCACAGCTCTGGGGTACCCAAAGGCCCTGCTGAGGTGCTGGTGGGCGCACTCGCAAGGCCATGTCCTTGGTGTCAGGGCAGGGGGGAACTGGCATCGGCTCCTTCCCATGGCACAGCAGCGAGGCAGGGATAAAGGCAGTATGGGAATGACTGAGAGAGGTAAGGGGGTTACAGCTGGAAGTAACAAGATTAATCTAGGAAAAGGAAATGAAGGCTTAAGGACAGATTTCTCAACAGCAAAACTATTCAGTTTGGGAAACACTCCTCAAGGAGATCAAAGACTTGCCAGGGCATCAACCAGTGCCCAGGAAACGGGGTGCGGGGTACAGCTGAGTGGCCACAGGGTGCCATGGCCTTCCTGCCCTGGGGCTCGGGAGTCCCCAAGTCCATGCAGCCCCAGCCTGCTACGCTCCGTGCCCGCCAGGCAGACGTTGCCTTGGCAGAACCACTGGGAGACAGGGATGTCCCTCTGCAGGGGGCCGGGATGGCCCCAGGACACAGCTGGCTCACACTACGGCTGTGGGATGAGGGTCCTACCAGGGGTCCTCTTCCAACAGCACAACCACCTGGCAATGGGCCACTTCCCCAGGCAGCCCCAGGTGAGGCCACTGCTCCTCCTCCAGGTGCGCTGCTGGGAACCGCAGGTCCCAGGGGAGCACCCACATCACCTACAGCCATTGCTGGGCCTGGGGGCATTTGCACATGTACCCCCCCCGAATGCACACCCTGAAACCCCACACACTCCACCCAAAGACTCCTCCCGGTGCCTTCCACAGGGCAGGGGTGGGAGAGGACCCCCGTGGAGCAGCCCGATGGCACCTGGGGTGCAGGGCATCCATCACACCCTGTAAGATTTCCATGCCTGCTGTACCAAACCAGCGGGAAGGGACACGTCTCCATGCCAAAGGGTCACCCAGCCATGGGTACAGCAGGTCCAGACCCTCCATGCCAGAGCCCAGGACATCCTGTCAATTTCTTACAGAAACAAATTTTGCAAAAATAGCTGAAGCTGACTTGAAGAGTCATCTAAATAGTCTATTTTG
>JAVJGJ010000061.1:64128704-64144225 GCA_035590215.1 Microhierax caerulescens | reverse complement strand
CGTGCATGGCTTTTGCTTTACCTATTAAATTGTTCTAATCTCAACCCTTGAGTTTTACATTCCTTTCCAATCCTCCTCCCCATCCCTCTGGGTGAGGGGGAGTGAGCAAGCGGCTGTGTGGTGCTTGGCTGCTGGATGGGGTAAAAGCACGACTCACCGTAAGTTAAAAGTACTGAATGATATTATCTGGATGAAAATGTGAAACACAGATGAAGCAAAATCACAATAGATTACCTTGATTGCTAGGTAAGTCAAACCACAAATTCAGGGATTTGGATGCTTTTAAGAAGGTTTAAATAAGTGATTCTAAAAAAAATTATTAAAATACCATCCTTTATAGTGAAATTTCTTCTTTGCCATAGGGCAAAGTGATTTGTCAGAAATTAACATTAAGACTGACGAATACAAACTGGATTGTCAGAAAATGATTGTATAAGGGACTGACTTTATAACCTGTCCTGAGAATAACATGATTTTTATTGATTCTTATTTAGCCTTTGTGCAGTCCCTCCATCCCTTTGCTTTGAATGTTGACATTCATTTGTTACAGAATATAATATCATTCTGGATAGGTAGCATTTTCAGAGTTGGGCACATAAATCCTATCTGGCAATCACCCTCTGCATCTGTCATACTGGTGTCAAGATTCTCATTGATTTTAGTGATACAGGTTTAGGAACAAAATGGCATGTATTATGCAGTATAAGGTGCAGGTTAGCGGGTTTAATTCAAACTTTACTATCTGTCTGTAGAAAAAATTTATAACCAAACTGAAAACTTGTTAAGGTTAGTCACAACTTCACATTCACTTCTCTTTTTGTATCAGTGGCATTTTTCTGCTTATTGGATCTGAGAATCTCTTGATGGACTTGGCGGTAGTTTCATGTCTGAAAGTGGATCTCAGTTTTTACCATGGAAAGATACTTTTGGATACTACCCTAGGAGTGTTGTTTTCTCTTAACATATTTAGCAACCTTGTGATGCATTAGCCTTAGTTAACAGCCAAGCTTCCACCCAGAAGCTTGCCACCTCCCCACCAGTAGGTCAGGGGAATGAGAAAGCTCACGGGTTAAGATAAAAGCAGGGATATTGTTGCTGACAAAACAGACTTGACTTGGAGAAGATTAATTTATTGTTACTTAAAATGAAAATGTAATTGCAGATTTTGATAGTGGAAAACAAGAAGATGCATGTTAAAAAAGCACCTTTTCTCTCCCCCTTCCCAGGCTCAACTTCATTCCAGACTCCTCTCCCTGACCAGCACAGGGGGAATCGAGGGAGGGTACATTCCGTATATAATGGCTTTTTTTTTTTTTTTTCCACTGCTCCTTCATGGCTTCTCCATGACTGTAGTCCAGGAAAATGCACCCCAGGGTGGGCTCGCCACAGTTCCTTTGGGCAAATCCATTTGCTCTGGTGTGGGTCTTCCAGGTGCTGCAGTGCTCTACCATTGGGCATCTCATCCTCTCTTTCTGACCCTGGTGCTTCCTCTTGCTTCTTACTGCTTTTGTTCTCGCCTCTCTCCACACAGCATTTCTGCCCTTTCTTAGCTATGCTTTCGCAGAGGCACCACCAGCTTTGCTGATGTGCTCGGCTGCGGCTGCAGTGGCCGGCAGGAACCAGCCGTCCCCAACACGGGGCAGCCCCGTCCCCCTTCCCACAGAGGCCACCCCTGCAGCCCCTGCCCCCCTCCGCGACCAGAGCCCTGCGGCACGCAGCCAGTGGAAACCTAAAGAGCAGAGTGTTACTCAAGTCCAGGGAATAAAACTAACATTACAAAATCAGATGAATTAGGTCAACTGGATGGCAGATGGGAGTTTGAAATTAAATACGGAATCAGCTATGCTGGAAAGGTAATTGAAATATTTATGCACCTTGCTCATTTCTATATTAAATTTAACTAATTTGGGAAAGAAACCGGATGTCGCTGAATGACTTGAGTTAATATACAGCTGCAGTTTAGAAGACAAAAAGCCAGAAAGGGGCAGGAGCACGATTCCTACAAGAGGGAGTTGCACGGGCGGCATTACAGTGCCGGCGCGTTCCTAAATCAGCATTCAGAGGCGACGTGGGAGCTGGCGTGTCGCCTTTTCCCTAAGGTACGGGAACTTTTATCTGGAAGTTACTGGGAGTCATGAGAGATTGTATCCTGCTAGGGATTTTCGCAGACTTAACTTGGGGCACGGGGAGCCAACACGGCGGTGGAAAAGTTCCAGCGGTTTGCACCCCCACCTGGAGCTGGAGGTGCCGGCGGCGCGACGAGGGTGGCCCGTGCGACCGGTCCCGCTGCCGCGGCGGGCGGCGGAGCTGCAGGGCCGAGGCCCGGCCCGGCACGGCCCGGCGGGGCTCGGCACGGCCCGACCCGCCCCGCCAACTTCGGGCCAATCCGCGCCGCGCCGCCGCCCGGCAACTTCCCCGAGTGCCATTAACCCTTGGGGGGCGGCATCCCGGCACCGGCACCGCCGACACGCACCGGGACCGGCGGCCCCGCCCCAACCCGGCACCGGGACCGGCACCAGTACCCCTGAGCCCGCCTGGTGTCCCGGCACTGGGACCCCCGAGCCCACCCAGTACCCGGCACCAGCAACACGCATCGGCACCGGCGGCCCCGCCCCAATCCGGCAGCGGGACAGGCACCAGTACCCCTGAGCCCGCCCGGTGTCCCGGCACCGGCGACATGCTCCTGTACCGGCGGCCCCGCTCCAATCCAGCATTGGGACCGCTGACATCCACCGGCACCGGGGCCGGTACCTCCATCAACCAGGACCGAGACCGGCGGCCCCGCGCCAGTCCAGCACCCTGGTACCGGTACCCCTGAGCCCGCCCGGCACCGGGACCTCCGACGTCAGCTGGGACCGGCGGCCCCGCCACAATCTGGCACCGGTACCTCCGACATCCACTAGCACCGGCACCCCAGAGCCCGCCCGATACACCGACACCGCCGACATCCACCGGCACCGGCGCCCCGCCCGGCCCGGCGGCGGGCGGCCCAGGGTCCCGCCGTGCGCACCGCCGCCCCCTGGGCAGGGGCCTCCCACCGGGCATCGCCGGTCCCACGAGGCGCGGCCGCCCCTCGCCGCACTGACGCCTCTGTTAAACACCCCCAAGGGCGGTGCCTCCCCCCTCCCGGGAGGCCGGGTCCAGCACTGCACAACCCTTTCAGCGAAGAAATTCTTCCTGCTCCCCCTTCTCAGCCCGTCCTGGCGCAACTTGAGGCCGTTTCCCTGACGCTGGTTACTTGGGAGAAGAGCCCGACCCCCCCTGCCCACACCCTCCTGTCAGGTGGCCGTAGGGAGCCATCAGCCCCCCCGAGCAAAGCACCCCCAACCGCTCCCATCGGACCCGTCACTCACCATTGACACCGTGTCCCCAGGGTGCTGCCCCGGACAAGGGGCTTCCCAACCAGGCACAGGCGAGCTGGGTGCTCCCCTGGAACCCTCCACTGCCCCACGCCCCCCCGAGGGGCACAGGGGGGTGCTGCCTCTTACCAGCATCCAGGATGGCTTCTGTCCCTCCCCAGCTTCTCCAGTCCTCACCCTGTTGTCACCCAGTAACACATCCCAAACAGAACCCGCGCTGCTGGAAGGTCTCAGTGAGAGAGGGAATAAAGACTCATGGGGGAGAGGGAAACCTGTTCGTCTCTAGCAAATAAGTAATATCTCTTTTTATCTTTTTTAACAAGAGGAAATATGCAGCTACAAAGCTTCAGAAGAAATCCTGTGCAAAATTTATGAGCTGTTTAAGAAAACAGCATGCAACTCTACCAACCACCTCGCCTGGCAGCACTAATCTAGATCCATCGTCTCAATTGCATTTTAATTAAAACTTTTAAAACTCCAAACTCAGCAGAATCACCTCCTGCTCAACATTCCTTCCCACTTACTATAATGAACTTTGTGGTCAGGGATTTTCCCATTCTTGGCCCTCTGGAATGAAAAGGGCATTGCTAAAAAGCAAAACTTGGGACGGAGAGACGGGTCCCTGTTTACTTCACCCGAGATGCACAGCCCCACGAGCCAGCCCACACAGCACCCTTATCCCGCACCAATAATCACCAAAGTTTGATCAAAGATAACCTCGGGGTCTCGGCAGGAACCCCGTGGGACTGCCCGCAGCCCACCCAAAGGGAACCACAGGCAAAACCTGAACAACCTCCTCAACTGTGTTTATTCAGATAGCTTGGAAGGGTCCCAGTAGGATATCAAGATTAATTCATTTCAAATAGCAGCTTAACGTCATGCCCATGAGAATTTAAAACCAAATTCAATCCCACTCTCTACCCAATAGCTTTGAGAAAATACAAATGAGGTCATGTTTCAGCCTGGGAAATTAGTGTAAATGCATGTACTTTTGTAATAATAAAGCCAATCTCCAGCTTGGGCCTTGTCTGAGCCTAGCAGCTACTAGGCTTTTTTTTCTTCTTCTTCTTCTAAAAAAAAAAAATACTTCAGTATAGTCATATCATTTATGGCTGTAAACTTACAGTAGTGTAAGATCATGTGAGGAATCATGACCTTGATATAGAAATGCTTATACTATCAGGGCTTATTTACAGACACAAAGCACTTACATTGCATTAAGAGGTTTAGAAATGCCACTGGCTAGAACGAAAAAATTCCACCCTTAACCGAGGAGAGCATCGCGTGCGGCTTAGACCTCTGTCCTCGTTTATACCGGCTTTCTGCAAGGCCTGCAATTAGCTCCCGGCTCGGAGCGCAGCGTACCCCGGGGCAGGGAGCGCTTCCACCGGGAGCGGCCAGCCTGCTCCTCCGGCCGGGGCAGCAGCCCACCATGGGGAAGGCGGGCAGGGGGTCTCTCCCAGTCGAGGTGTCCATGGGACACCAAGCCAGATGCTTACACAGATGGGGCAAGGGTCTGTGGGGTCCTGAGGAGCCCCGACTGTGGTGGAGCTGAGACAAGAGGAGGGAGGATGGGCTGCGGGGCAGCTGAGGGCAGTGGGGCGGTGCGGCCAGGGGCTGTCGGTGTGGTGGGAAGAGGCTCCCTGCTGCTGCCCACCGACCAGCACGGCTCCCCCAGCCCGCTGCCCTCTGCGCCAGCCCAGCTGGCCACCGCCACAGCAGCAGCCCTGACCCACAGGCTGTGCATGGGCTTTTCCGGAGCACACACCACAAAAGACAGTTTTTTATTTTCTCCAACATCTGGTTTTCGCACAGTCTCTGGGGTCTGCAGGGCCTCAGGCACCAGGGTAGGTACCATTTAGAAGCACAAGCCATGAGATCAGCCGCAGCATGCCCCGAGAGCTGCCCTCCGCGGCAGAGGCTGGCCCGGTGCTGGCACGTCACGCTCGCTCCCGAGTGCGGGGAGAGGCTGAGGAACGACGGCCGCAGCCGCCGGTCCCAAGTGCCTGAGCACCCAGCAGTGACCACCCTCCCTGGGCTGCAGGGTGCCACGCTGCTCCCCCAGCCTCCTCCCACCGCAGCCCCCGGCTGAGCAGCCCCCGCCACAGGCAGCTGGGGCCAGGGGCTCCCTGCCTGCCTGGGTACCCCTCACCGCCACAGGGGAGGCAGCGAGGGGGCTTGGGGAGGGATCGCTGCTCCCCAGAGCTGGGGTCATCCCTCCTAGGGACACGGAGAGCTGGAGCGCGTGACCGAGTAACAAAGCAGAGGAATCATCCGGAGTGAGTTTTCCCTCATCATTAACTCTCTGCCCCTTAAAGGACACAATTTAGCATATCATGAAGGACAGAGACTTCAGGCGGAGTTCTTAATGAAACGGTAACATCTTTCAAGGAGGCTTGTATACTTCCCCCCCCAAGTGAAAGTGCTCCTAGGGCATCACCCCTCAGACAAAAAGCACGGATCTTATCATTACTGTATTCTGCAGCAAAAAATCATACTGAAAGAGTATAATCATAAGAAGAAAGCTCTGTGACAGCTGAAAAAGCCTTCTTCCTCTTTATAAATCCCTGAAGCTAATAGAGAGCAAAAGAAAACCCTGTAAGTGTGTATGTATATACATACAAAAATGTTATTTTTTCCTAAAAGGCCTTGAAATGGACAGAGTAAGACAAAATGCAAAGGAAATGCAACGAGTACAGCCAAGGGAAGGTATCTCCAGCTCCTGAGCTACCACAACAAAAATGCAGGTGCACCAGTCATCCCTAATGAAGAAAATCGACCCATCTGCAGCACCGAGACGCCTCAATACCAGCAACCGAACCTGTCAGCTGGAGGGCTGGGCATCGGCAGCCTGCGGCCAGAGCTCACCCATCACACCGGCCACGACGAAGTCTCTGCCATTAAAGCAGCGCCGAGGTGTGCCTGCGGCTTCCCGGCTCTGGGGACACCTGCCCCCCCACCGGGCAGGGGGCTGGCCAGTGCCCTCTGACTCTGCGATGCCTCCGTCACCTCCTCCGAGCAGCCGGGAACGAACAAAGAGAAACGGGTGTAGCCGAGCCAAGGCCCTGAGCTCACCGGGAGGAGAAACACGGTGAAACGCTTCGTTTGGACATTCTGCCTCGTTGTCTTGGGCAGGGAATTTGCCTCTTTTTTCCCCCAGCAACAACCCATTCCTTCGTGGCCGCACAATGTCAGCCTCATTTACTGTGAGGGAAAGAACAAACCAGGCGGCTGGATTCCTGCACGTGGTGCAGGTTCTGATAAATGCAAGAACTGAGATGAGGCAGAGCAAGCCTGGTGTTCTTCACTAAAAAGCAACGGCTGATACGGCATTCAGGCCGAGAAATTAAAGAACAGCTAAATCAGGAAATGCAATTATTGTAGAAAGCTCAATGTTAACTCGGTGTTCTCCTCCACCAGCCTCAAACTAATGGCCTCTCTTCATGTAATTATAGACTATTAGTTACACCAAACCATATTTGCATACTTACACAATCTTACTGTACCCCTAATGCACATAACATTCTGTAGTATTAGCGCTGTTTCAAATCTAATTTATGTGGGTTTTACTCCAGGGTAATTCAGGACTTTAGTGGAGCTCCCAACTGCCGGTGCCTGATTAACTTGGGTCGAAGACGATGGAACGACCCACCAGAAAAATAAACCCACTTGCGGTCCACAGAGCAGGGGCAAAACTGACAGGCTGATGGTAAGTATACAGGTTTATATATCACAAAACAAAGTTAAAGTCTTCGAAAAACGACGTGCAACAAACTGGCAGGGTTAGGTTCACACCAGGCCAAGGATCTCGGCTGTGGGGTGCTGCCACCCCGAGAGCTCCCCAGCACCCAGCCCCGGGTTTGCTCCGCCAAGCAGCGTGCAGACCGAGCACAGTGGGTCAGCCCCCGCCAGCGGCTCCCCGCGGCTGCTCGGGTCCGTGGGCGGCGTAATGCCCGGGATCAGGGGCCTTAAGACATATTTTAAACAGATCCCAAGCGGACTTCCCTTCACTTCGTTAATTGGCCTATTCCACTGATCCAAATACACTAAGAAGCAAAACCTGAACATACTTTCTGTGGTCACCCATAGAACAACCCACTGTCTGAAGTGTATGAGGAAATAATTATTTTATTTTTTTTTACATGCATCACTCAAAATTATTCCAAAGGCCAAAAGCTTAGCCTAGAGGAGCCCCTAAGGTAAAGAGCTTAGTTTTAAGGTGCCTCTGGCTGAGCTTTCATGTTAAAGACCCCTAAAAAGCTAACCCTCTAGCTTAAGGGCATCTTTGAGCTAAGCTTTAAAATCTGCCCAAAGGTAAGTGATTAAACACCCCAGCCTTTGTGTCACCTCTGCTGGAACCTCCAAAAATGCTAGTGCAAAGCTTGGACGCAAACTGGGGAATGTGTGAAAACAGCAAACAGTGAAAGGCTTAGGGAAAACAAGAAGAGAGTTACCTCGGGGTTACTTACACACTGGAACTGCTCCACTCCTTGGCTGCCTTTCTGAGCCAGGGATATCATACAGGTACCCTGGGAATTATTACAACTTCAAAATCCTTTATTTTAAAGGAAAGTCACATTTTGGTCTTTCAAGGACCCCAAATCTTGTGAGTATTGAGCTATTCAGGAAATCATCAGTCTGATTAAAGGTCTGATTAATTACTGTAGTTTTTTCCCCCACTAAACCAGTATTTAAGTTTGAGCTAAAAGTTGGTTTCGCTTACAGCACCGATTCCAAGTGGTGCTGGTTGCTTACCTTGCCACTGAGAAGTTTCTAAATCAGGCACTGGACAGTCTGATCACTTAGCATTAATAAACTAAAGGTGAAGGTATTTCTTAAAGCAATACATTAACTTCCTTAGAGTAATCGCATTAAATGAACCAAGTTAGCTCCAGGCCTCGCGCACCAACGCAGACACTATGACCTTTCCCAGCTTAGCCTTTGGCAAAACACTGATGCTGACCAGAGCGTGCAGGATCCACGTTTGGAGCACGTATTTGCATAGGCTCGTACAAACGAGCGAGGAGCAGAGCCCACGCACACCTGACGACAAGGAGGCTCACAAGGACACGCGAGGACTTGCCACGTGCTCCAGGCTGGAGCAGCGTCACGGTGCAAGCGTGTTCAGCAGTGGGCTCATAACAAGCAGTTGTGCTTTTTGCGTGACTCCCACTGCCCACAGAGGCAACGAGGCCAAACTGGGGACGGCCCGGGGTCAGGGCAACCCAGGAGCCACTTAACAAAAGACAGAGGCGTTGCTGTGACTTATCAAGCAGCAGAGATCATGCCCTCCCCTGCCCCCTGCATGCACACTCGGTGATTTGGTAGCGCAGGTAATTTCTGCAGATCAAACGAGAGATGCTTTCTGCTTGTCCCCCCTGCGGGACAGACCCCAACTGCTGCAGGAGGAGAGCGCTCGGCTGCTGACCGGGCTCCCCGTGCATTCACGGCTGGTACAGCAGCGGCGGCGGGCACCACGCTGGCACCGGGCTGGGAGCCGCTGGTCATCCCGAGTCCCCTGGGGATAACGCCGGCAGGCTCTGCCCTCTCTCGCGACATGACGGGGACAAGGGCTTTCTGTGCCCGGTGGCTGGGTGGAGCTGGTGCCCACCCTCGCCGCAGACAGTCGCTGCCCTGTGCCTCTGCTGCAGCTGCAGCCCCGGCAGAGCCCCCGGGCACTGGTGCCAGCCATTCTTTGGAGGCCTTGAAAGGAACACTCATTTTCAAATACGTAATATTTACCCCACTGATTTTTAAAAATCTATTTATTAAACTGCCTTCCCATTTCTTTTCCTCCGCTCAGCAGCACAGCTGCCCGCACCCAGCACGGCTCCGCAGGGAATGTGGCCGAGCCAGGGCGGCAGGGGCGGTGTGACTGGTGTCACCGGGGCAGCTGCCACCGAGAGCAGCACTGGCAGCACAACACACGGGGCACCCATGGAGGCCCTTCAAAGCCAGGTAACCCATCCCACTGCCAAGGGCTCTGCCCACAACACAGGAAGGTCCCAGCGCACCAGCTCAGCACGAGGGGCCCAAAATACCAGTTTGGCACGAGGGTCCCAGTACACTGGCTTGGCACAAGGACCCCAACATACCAGCTCAGGGTGAGGGTCCCAGCACACCAGCTCGGCACAAGGGCTGCGTGGCTCCTGCTTGTCCAGCCCCTGCGGGAGCCCTGAGCATGTCCCCCACAGCCCAGCCCACATGGGCACCAGTGGGCTCCTCTGCTCCCACTGGGAAACCTGGCGCAGCTCCAGCGACTGCCTGCAACTGCAGCAGTTTTACAGAGCCGACCCAGCCACGTCAGAGAGAATTCCTTGTTCTGGGCATGCTTTTTAATTAATCTTACCCTACACATTAACACTAAAAGGCGTGCTGAAGGATCAGAGATTCTCCCCAGAGGAAAAGAAGGGAGGGAAAACGACAAACAGCTTGTCTTTAAAACAACATTTTCAGGAGGGTGGAAGTGAGGAAGGCTGAAAGCTTAACCCTTAGCAGATCTTCATTTTCCAGTCTAGGGTATTGCCAGACACAGCCACAACCGACTACCTTCAGCGATCAGAAACCCACGGCTTAAGCCAGAATTCCTCTACTATGCACAGAAAACTCAGGGCAGCGGAGGCCACGGACGCACTGAAGAGCACAAACTGCATTTCAGTTAACCCCACCGTTAGCCCCACGGTCGTTCAGAGCCAACAGATCCGCAGCTGCCGCTCAGTAAATACATGAAACACGTTCTCTACTAAGGACGGATGATTTTCTTAGTTACCTTGCCGGTTTCCTTCCTGGCTATCCCACATTAAGGGAAAATAAAAGGGCCCAACAAGAGTAGTAAGAGGTTCAGAAAGCTTCATTTGTAAGGACGGGCTCAGCCAGGGAATTTAACTGAACAGATACAGCATCACAATAAGGCCAATGCTGAGCAATTCTTCTGCAGGCTACATAGTGGAGACTGAGAATCATTTTAACTTGCAGATATTTTTGTTAAGAGATAAATGAACACAAGCCATGAAGACAGCTCAGCAACAGAACGGATTACCAGCAAAGATACCAATTTGGCATCCTTTGAGGACTGAGTCAAGGTTGACAAGAACCTGTTAAGTACCTGCTTTATTCGATCCTGTGGCAAACAGAAAGGTGATCTAAGAGACCTCCCTAGGTAAGGTCTTACCAGCCCTCCAGCCACTCATCGCTTCTCTGATTGTATGTTTCCACGCTAACTGTAATAACTCTCACTTAAAATCACTTACATGTTGGCACATAAATCTTGGGAGAAGCAATACAGCATGATGGCTTTCTCCCGTATATCTCCCCATTCAAAAATCTCGAGTCTTAATTCATTTACTGCTAAATTAGAAGAGCCTAGAATGCAGCTGGATGGGAGTAAGATTCCAAGCCAAACCTGGGACGGACAAAGATCTTTCGTAAGAATCCCTGTACTATGTCAATACTGCCAATAAGTACAGTTAATCCCTCTAGATGACTCCCAAAAGACTTTTCAGTGCCTTTTTTTTTTTTGATTCCTTCCAAAATGCCACTAAGACATCTACCCATATTTTCTTCCAACCTTGACCCAATACATTGATTTTGGAGGAATGTGTGCAATCCCAGGTGGCTGTGCCAGGGAGCACAGATCTGAATAGGTGAAATACCAACAGCACCCTCTCCCAGGAGGGCCAGGGCTCCCCAGAGCCACCCCAGCTGCACAGCCGGGAGGGCAGCAACCGCAGCCACCACGATAACAATAATGGAAGAAAGGCTGCTGAGATGCTAACGAGACACAGAGCAGGGGCACGGCCAGCCCATTGTTTTTCGGCCCTGCAGCTGGGACTCAAGACCCTCCCGCGCTCCCCCTGCACTTGTTCTCCAGCGTGAGTCACATCCGAGCAGCATCGCCCCGTGCACATCTGCCTCTGGCAGCAGCTAGGGTGAAGCATGGCAGGGTTTCAAAGCCCTTGGCCACCACCAGCGGCTCCTCCCTGTCCGTGCGGCACACACAGACCCACCGTACCTGTCGTGCACTCTCTCGGTTGTGGGTACGCTGGCCGTACAGAGTTTTATTTCTATGGTTTCTATTTCCCAAGCAAACAGGAATCTATCCACAGTACAGTGTGAAGCTGGTTTTTTTTTTCCCACATGAGAAAGAAAACCAGCCAGCATCAGAATTCCACATCAATGATTACAAACCTTGTGCTTGGCCCCTACTACTGCTCATACTGCACTACTGCCAGAACTTTCTATAAGCTACTGATTTAGTCATTCTAACTTGTTTGCATGAATACTGAATGTGCAGGAATGAACTGCAGAGTAATACCAAGCTCCTGGTGGGCTCTTCAAAGCAAGAAATACTGAGACTTGCTGGTGCAGAACAAACAGTGAGTTTATTGCTTCTATCTGTACAGCTTGACCCCACTCACAGCAATCACCGAACTCCAGACCTTTGCCCTAACATGGCTTACACTCAGCCAACATTTTCTTTTGGTCCTCACAAAAGTGGTAAGTATAAAAGAAGTGCTAAAGGTTCTTATTACATTGTTATGGTGATTAGACAATAAAATAGTACAAAACCTATAGCGTATATTTGTTTTGAACGTAGCTCAAGTAGCAGCAGTGCTTCTGTGACAGGTACCTCTTATGTGTTTTCATCGTATTGTCCAGATTTTGTGTGGCAGTATCAAATGTGCATCATTGTTTTTCTGTTACAATTAAAAAAGCGTATCTAGATCTTAGTAAATTCAGGTATCGAATAAAGTATTAAATAAATACTCATATTTAAATGATCCCTATGAATTGCAATGGGAGTGAACTGAAAGCAGATGCATTTTCATTGTTGGCGGGTTTGTATCTGCACCAGACTCATATACAATCGCACAGAGATCCCAAAACTGCAGCAATGAACAGCTGAAGCGATTCAAGACCTTCAGCCAACATAATGTCAACCAAATTTGGAAGTTACTGAAAATGTATTGAAGTTGTTGGCCTGTCAAATTAATAAAGTGGTTAAAGATCTCCTTAAGCATGATAACAGATCTTAAGGATAGGAAATAACCATTACACATCTAAACATTAATTAAAGTAGCCAAAGAAATTAATGCTTCTGCAGAACAACCAGCATTTCAAACCCTGCACAGGCAAGTGCACAAAAATGCATTTCTGTTTAAATTCTGGATGAAAAAGTTTGGTGACTGTATGACCTCAGAGAACTCACTTCCCACCTTTGTGCGGCTTCCTCATCTACAGGAAAGGATATTGTTTTCTTAATTCAAAGGCTTTTTTTTTTTTTTCTGAGGGTTACTTAGCTAAGGATTTACATGATCTTTCATATCCCCGAGTCCACAGCACATTGTAGAACTAAAAAATAAAAGTTTACATTTGAAAAAACAGGCAGTTGTTTTGATTAGCATATATGTATCCATTCTGAAGTGGTTTATTTTGTAAACATACATGGCAAGTGTGCCAGTTGCTGCCCTATCCACAGTTCTCAGCAAGCCTGACACTGACACAGTCACATACTTGTTAGGGCACCTCGGTCATTTAACCCTTTTTTAGCAAATAATAAATGATAGAAAGCCCACAGTGCACATTTCACATGGAAAGATGTATTTGGATCAATTTTCAGCGCACACCCCACCACAAGAACATGGCAGACCCAAATACCCGTTTTGCATCTGAAGTGATAGGTAAGAAATGCTTTTCTCCAGCAGTTTTCCTCACTCAAACGCAGGTCAAGAGTAGCAGTCAGGCTGCAAACGATAGAACCATGAGCTCAAATTCTGTCAAACCGCTACCGTGTGCCCAGGCTAAGGCGTACCTTTACGGTCAACGGGACAGCAGGCTGCACTCCTACGTGCTGCTGAGCGGGACTGAATCCAACCGTGTGATGCCAACCCCGCGTCCCGCTGCGCCGCGGAGCTGGGCCAGGATCTCAAGGCACACGAGCTACCCTGCGCCCTCAGCCACACGCCTCGGGACGAGGAGGGCTGGCGTTTCTGGACCACAACAAGTGCGACGGCAACAAGGGAAGCCGACAGGTCACCTGCTCAGCCACACCGCATCCACCACCTACAGCACTGCACCCACACCAGCTTGCTCCAGTTGCACCCTCTCCTTCCCATTCATTACCATGATCCCACACCTCCACAGTAACGATAACGATGCTGGATCATTTCCATGGGCACTGCAACTCAAGGACTGTAACTTCACAGCAAAGCAGAGCCAAACAACAAACCGGTCTGTGATGAAATCAATGAGAGCTCAGCTGCAACCACCTAGAACCATTTCATAGGCAGTGCCAGAAGAGGATAAACAAGCATACTTGAATTTCAGGTTTATTCCACCTTGGTGCACAGTCTCGTTCTCTCTTCCAGCAGTCAGGCTCTTGCCTGAGTTCTCCTCCCAGTTCTGCTAGTGATTTAGCCTATAACAGAGTCATCTAAACTCTCCAGAGCTCAGTTTCACCCCGTGTTAACAATATGCAGATAGTAATTGGTCTGAGAAACAGTTCTGTACGAGTTTCATTCTTTGTATGTTGTTTGCAGCGGAGAAGAATAGACAGCACACTGGTGGGGCATTCTTTCTTTGGGTTTTTTTCCCCTCAGCAGTCTCGTATGACCTCCCCTAAAACGGTGAGAACTTCTCCATTGAATTACTTATTCCAGTAGAACAATCCAAAAGTTACTTATTCAGCATATCTTAAGGTGCTGTGACTTTGGACAAAGTCAACATGAAAACAAAAAGAAACGTTCAAAGAAATTTTCAAAGAAAGGACTCCAGAGTTAGTCTGAGTTATCTGTTGGAATAATTTTCTCCACTTAGAACTTCAGAGAAATTAAATAACAATTTTCAGAAGTCCATACTGTCTGCTTGACTAAAAAATAGCAATTATATTGTGTGTGCGTATATATATTAGATGTAGCAATTTAGCCTGGAGTGTCATCATCGCCCAGTCCTTCCTGCTTGACCCTTCCACTCCGGACCTTCAGCCTTACGGCTTTCTTGGTCAGGGTGCCGGGAGCCGCGGCGAGGTGCTCCCCACGGTGCTTCTCTTTGCCAGCCACATGCAGTGGGCAGAGCCTGAAGCCGTTCATCTCCGAAACAGCTGTAAGCGTGCTTCCCTGCAGCCTGCCTGGGTTCCCCCACGGCTCCCGGCTGGTCACTCAGCCCGTGCACGCAACTTGGATGCCGGAGTCTGTAGAAAGCCGGGTGACTGGGGAGGGGGTTTTCCTCATTGACTAACTCTGGTTAGGGTGCATGAGGAAAACTGCTGTGGTCCCACACTGGAGAGAGCAGTGGTATGAAATTTTGATCGTGCAGAGCTGTTTGGACTGCAGAGGACTGCCAGAACCACTCAACAGCTCACACCCAGCAAACGTGCACGCAGTCGCATCACACGGGTTGTAAACTGGCACGAACAAGCGCTCCCCATGGGAACAGTCCCACCGAAACCTCCGTGACCACAGACCCACCCCGGCAACACAAACGCTGCTGAGAACATTTCATTTTTCCCAAATAGCTGCAGAGCTGTTTTGCCAGGACCTGACAACAGGCTTCACTGAACGAGGGAAAGGGCACAGACAACCAAGCGTGTGCACTGCCCGACAGCATCGCCGCATTTTCATGGGATCATGCAGATGAACTGAGGCCACATTCACGAACTACATAAACGTGAGAACCGTGTGACAGCACTGCGAGAAAGCCTTCCTTCAGCCGGTCCTGCTGCTTGCTTATTTGCACAATTAGTGCAGAGTTAACAGTAAAGCAAGAAGCAGCGCCAGGAATAAACAAAATCGTTTTCTCCTAAGGCTTCGCACGCCCTCCCAGACGGTTCCTGCCTCCGCAGCCTTGGGCACCACGGCGCAGCCGCCCACCCCGCTGCCCGGCCCGGGGGGCTCTGCCCGGCTGGAGGGGTTCAGCCCGGCCAGGGGGACGGCTGTGCCAGGCTAGAGGGGCTCTGCGCCAGGTTGGAGAGGCTCAGCCGGGCCGGGGGGGCTCAGCCGGGCCGGGGGGGAGGGGGAAGGGGTCTGTGCCCGGCTGGAGGGGCTCAGCCCGGCCGGGGGGGCTCAGCCCGGTGCCCGCGCCCCCGCCCGCCGCCGCGGACCTTCCGCGTGGCAGCTGGAGGCGAGGATGGCGCTCGGCGGTCTGAAGATATACGGCGGATAGCGC
>JAVJGJ010000061.1:64083324-64116353 GCA_035590215.1 Microhierax caerulescens | reverse complement strand
GGGGCAAGGTCCGCGGGGCGGGCAGCGGCGGCGGGGCCAGTCCTGCTGCTCCGGCTCCCGGGCAGCTCCGGCTCCCGGGCTGCGCTGCTCCGGCTGCTCCGGTTCCCGGGCTGCTCCGGCTCCGGCTCCCGGGCTGTGCTGCTCCGGCTGCTCCGGTTCCCGGGCTGCTCCGGCTGCGGGCCCCCTCCTCCGGCCGCCACCGGCTGCTGCCGCCCGGGCAGGTGCTGCTCGGTCCCCCCCGCGGCCCCCCGCCCCTCCCGAGGTAGGTGCCTTCCTCGGTTGCGCCCCGCAGACGGGGCTCCGCATTCAGCCCCGTGGTTGATCTGCTTGCCCCGCGGCTCGCGTTGGTGGTGGTGGGGGGGCTGCTTACTGCTGCGACAGCTTGTTTGGGGGGGGGGGGTCTCGGGCAGTAACCGTCCCTGCCAGCAGGAGGGCGACCGTCGGGAGGTCGCATGGCCGCGCTGCCAGAGGGGCTCCAGCGGGGTGAGAACCGAAGGTGACAGCGGTGGTACCTGCCCTTGTCCTTCCTGAGCTTCACAGAATCATTTAGGTTGGAAAAAACCTTTAAGATCATCAAGTCCGACCGTTTGCTCGGGACTGCCACGCCTGCGGAAGGGTCCCGAACGGTCCTTGGTTTCCCTGGCACAGAAGTGGCCAGGCAGTGTCCTGTGGTGCTGGTACTGCCCAGCTGCAGTTGTTGAGCAGAGCGGCAGCAGCACCCGCCCCTGAGCAATGAAGAGAAACTGTCTGTGAGCCCCTCGGAGTTAGTGGTCCCCCATCAGTGGTAATGCAGCGGTGCGGGCGGTGCTGGCCGTCGGTGTGAACATCCAGCCCGTTCCTCAGCCCTGCCGAGCATCTCCAAGAGCAGAGCCTGCACGCAGGGCGAGTGCCAGGCCCTGGCACAGGCACTCGAGGGGTTACGTGCCCTCTGCTTTGCTTGGCTTTTGCCCTTATCTGTTGAGGACAAAACATGCTTGGCGATGTGATGGTGGGCTGCCTGGCTGGGGTGGGAGCCTGGGCATCCCCAAGCAACTGCTTTCTCATGCCTGTAAAATTTCCACTGTGGCTGCTGGAGTGGCTGATGAGACCCCTGGGACCACTGCCGGGTGGAGCCGCTCCTGGCACAGCGAGTGCTCCAGCCGAGCGTCAAGTTCATGTGGAAGCATTAGTAGTTGTGGCCCAAGGGAAAGTAATAATTTTAATAATTTTGTGACTTTGCAGTGTGAAACAGGAAGAGATGTATCCTTGTCATGCCTTGGGTGCACTTTATAAAGATACAAATCCTAGTAATTATTACTCAGATTAGCTTAACTTCAAGGAATACCTATGTTCCTTCCTCATAGCTTTTATGTATTGATAAATTTTCAAAAATAAATTCAGCTGCAGACTCCTATACAAGAAAATATCTTTGAGCAGCTGACCTAGGTTGACATCAGTAAGACCAGTGTGATGTAGAAGCATCAGTATGCAAACCTGATTTATGGCTATTACCTCTGAAAGTGTGGTTTTCCTCTAAAGGGTAAGTTTTGGGGCTTGAAAAGAGATACTGGTGTGGCTTTGTGTCAGACTGAAGGCTCAGTCCGGTCCCTTCAGAGGCACTGATGGGGATCATAAACATTTGCTGCTTCATTTGTTTTATTGTTGGATCTTGTTACAGGTCTCTGAGATGAGAAAGCAAGATTTTAGGTTTTTTAATAGTTTGCTCTGAGTTTTCTTTGCCTTTTGAGAAACGCAAACTCCCCTGCTCTTTGCTGGGAACAGTGAGCTCTATGTAAACCACAGCAGCAGCGTGAGTGGGTTGTGGCTGAGATTGTGAAATGCCTTGGAGAGAGGGTGCCCCATGTGCTGCCTCTGATCCGTTCTGGATGCCTCTTGGTAGTGCTGGGAGAGACTGGGGTGTGCTGGGGGCCGTGGGGAGGATGGATGCCATTGGATACCATTGCAGTCAGCTGGACTTGGCTTTGGCAGCTCCTGCAGTTCGATCCACAGTTGGATTCCCAGGATTGTCATATTGGGGGTGAACGTTACATCACTGCAGCCCTGTTCAGGCAGACACCCAAATATAGGGATTGCTTTTAAACTTCGGGCAAGCTTTGGCACTTGCTCTGGAGTAATTGTCCTAATGGAGGGTGTGATGTTAGAGCTGAGTTCTTGGCTGAGTGGTGGAGATAAAGTTAGCTGGAGAGAATGAGCTGAGCGTGCTGGTGTGGGGAACACACAGCATCGCAAGGCAGTCCCAGTTCCCAAGACTGTCCCAGTAATTTTTCTGGGACATTTAGAAAACATTTAGAAAATGTTTTCTCCAACGTTTTTCTAATGGTTCATCCCTTTTGTGCTTCAATAACATTATTTTGTTATTTAAAGTAAAAACGTGAAGCTGCTCAATTTGCTGTGTTTCCAGAGTGTAGATCTGAGAAAAATGAGTAAGGCTGCATTGCATCCTTAAACGTTCAATGAAAATACGAATGCTCTGGAAAACACTCCAGGCTGGACAAAGTCCAGGTTGTGCTGCACTGTTACTCTCTCATTTTATTCCTTTAGGGCTTTGTACTTCCAATAACAAATAAATGTGTATTTCACAGGGATGTCAGTATCAAAATAATCATATAAAGGTGCTTTGCATGTAAATGCTTCAAAAATAAAACTGCTGCTGTTCCCATATAAGACTGTTCAAGCTATCTTGCATGTCACTAAACTGTACAGAGTCGTATGCTGCAGTACACATATACGTGTTCAGGGGAGAACTGGAAGATTAAAACCTGTGTTGTCTGCTAATGAACAGACCTGTCCTTCCGCAGTGTAAGAGGAAAACCAGCTGCTGCAGCCAGCACTGAACCATGAATCAGAAGGTTTTCATTTTTGTTTATAACTCACATCCAAAAAGTTTTTTGAAGAAACTGATTGGGAACTACACCTTCATTTTCCATGATTTTTTTTCATTTAAAAAAAAAAAGAAAAAAAGGTCATGAATTTTGTCCCAAATGACAGACTTCTGTCACAGCTTAAATCAAATAGTTGACATTTGGAATTTCTTCCTATATAGCTTTTACACTTCCATGTGACCTTAGTAGTCAAAAATGCCTTTCTGATCTTATCAAGCCAAGTCATCACTGCTTGTGTTTATTTTGGATATTGACCTCACTACAATTAATCACTGAAGCTACAAAATATAATATGTTGGATGATACAGCAAACATGAGCCAGATCCTCAGATCTTTTTTCTGTGAGTCTATTTCTACACTTCCCTTAGTGGGGAGCAGTCCTGGTTGAGGTTACAAGGTTTGATGTTCCTGGGTTTCTCTAGAAAACTCCATTGTAATGTGCTTTTCCCCTGATACTTGGTTTTACCTCCACTGAGAAATCTGCTGGCAGAAAAATGCTTCTTAATCCTGAACGATGAATTTTTGCCTCCAGCCTTCTCCAGGATGCGCCGGCAGAACACGGTGCAGGTCTGCTGGGAGTGACCCGTGGATAGCACCGTCCTGGAGGCACTGGCTCTGAGGGTGCTGGTGTAATTGGGAGGAGTGGAGAGAGCTGTGCCTGGGCTGAACAGACCATGGGAGCCAACACCTCCAGCAAGTCAGCACCCTTCGATGAAAACGAAGATGGTAAGAGCTTTTCCTAGTTGTTGTCTGGGACTGCAAAGCCCACGAGTGCAGGGACTGTGACTCTGGGAGCTGCCGCCAGCTCCTGTGCTGGGCTTGCCAGTAGCCAGACGACGTGGTTAGGCAAAGGGGTGTCCCGGTCTGCAGCAGCAGCGTGCCCTTGGTCTCCTGCAGAGCTCTGGTCAGGTGTCAGCTGGCCCCTTTCCTCCTCTCTCTGTGGCTGGGCACGGGGACAATAACTGTCAGCAGAGGTTTGGTTTTGAGGTGTCCCGGGGACACTGTGAGGTGCTTCGAAGGCAGGGTAGAAATGCTGCTGTTCAGGAGGCAGGGAGGGGTGTTCTGGAGTTCACAGCACAAGGAGGACTGGTATGAAGTGTGGTGGGAAGATAGCTTGAGCGACGCGTGTTCCCATCCCCGCTTTGGCTTTGGTGGGAGGGCCACCGAGAAAGACCCGCTCAGCAGCAGAGAGGGTGGCTGGGCAGCTCTGCCCGTTGGCACGGGGAGACCAGCATGCGGGCTTGGTCGGCTGGAAAAGGAGAGTAACATTGCTGTGAGCGTCACTGTGCTGCCAAGATGACAGAGACAGTCATTAAAAGATTTTTCCATAAATATCTTTCCTGTTGCATGAGTCAGCTTGCTAACTGCCCTATGGGCTTTCACCTAGGTAAAATAATAAAATGCGTGTGTAGATAAATACAAATACACAGGAGTAGAAGTAAAATATATGAGAACCTACCTAACTCATAACCTGGTGCCCCAAAGCTAAGAACTCCACTCACGGAGGATGTAATCCTGATTACTGGGGAAATAAGGGGAAAAAGAGGGGAGGTAAGGGGAAAAGGAGGAAACATTGGCCAAAACCTGCTCTTTCTTGCTCAGCTCCTTGAGGAAAGAGGTCTCGAGGAGGAATGCACTTTCATTCTGGAAATGCAGGGATTGTATCAGTAGCACCATTAGTGCTCGTGGCACAAAAAGCCTTCTGTCCCAGGCTGTGGCTACCCAGCTCTTCGGCCTCCGTGCTCAGCTGCACCCGACTGCCTGGGGAAGGGGAAATTCATTCTGCCGTGCAGCGTGTTCCCCTTGCTGTCCCGAACCACCCTGCTGTGACCTGGCCCTTCCCTGTGCACCCCTGTGCAGACCCTGTGTGGGTTTGTCGCCCCACAGAGATTTCACACTCCGGGTCTGCGCTTGCTGCTGTCGCCCTGGTGAGCCATTCTGTCCCTGTGCCCCGTGCTGCTGCGCCCACAAAGCCAGCTCCGTGGCTGTTTGGCTAAATTGGCGGTGGTTTCCAAATTATTAATGCAACCACTTGCGATTTTTCTTTGTTTTTCTTAGTTTTTTCCAGTTACTTTAGTGCAAAAGAAACCCATGCTGTGAGCTTTTCCTGGAGATTGTATTCCTGGGGCATCTAAATGCTCGGTATTGGCATCTCTCATAAACAACTTCTTGTGCTAGCTTAGGATGAGTAGTGCTTTTCGCGTTCCTGATCACCTTCCTTAGGGTGATGTGTCCTGGCTGTGAGATTGACTGTAACAAATTGAATTTGCCTTGGGGTGGCTGGTCTCCCTGCTGAGTCTTTGGGTTTGACGTGCTTCGTGCGGTATCAGCTCCTGTGACTGAGAAATAAATCATACCCCAAGCGATGCAGTGACCAGTGCAGGGTGACTGTGCTTGGGGCAGTAAATCTTCTCAGACAGGTGAGTTCTTATGAGAGCCAGTTCTGTGCTCGGAAAGAGCTTGGTTCCAGCAAACTAAACCTGACAGCGTGTGAAGTCCCTGTTAGCTCTGTGGCAAAGGACCCTGGCCTTTCCAAGTTGAAATGCCGTTCCCCGTGCTCGGTGCATTTGCGTGTCGTGCTGGCAGGTCAAGGAGAAGGTCCAGCCCTGACCATCTCGTGTGGTTCGGTGTTGATCTCTTGAGTTGCAGTAGGCTCAGGGGTCACCCTTGCACCCAGATACAGTGTCCAGACTGGTGCAGTTGTGCTTGCATGGCCCTGCCCAAATCTCAAAAGCGGTAGCACTTTTTTATCCCCTCTGGTTAGTCACATTTTAATATAATGGGGGCGGGGAGAGAAACCCAGCTGAAATGGGGATGTCCCCTATTAGCTTTTCCATTATCTTGGCAAATTTATGACCCGAGACTGTATTGCCTTAGATGTCACAATCTTGTCCTCATTCTAATTTCAATTAAAACTGAAATTAATTAAGAGCTGCTGGGTCCAGCAGGAAGCAGCACAACGGCCCTTCTGCTCCGTGACCCTGGCAGGTTGCCTCACAGGGCTGCGGCCGGTGGATTGCAGTCCCACCTCTTCGGCTGTGCCGCAGAGAGACTTTTCTTTTGGGACCTGTGTAGATATAAACAGTAACAACGTGTGTGGTGCAAGTGCTCCGGTGCCAGGAAGGCGCCTGATTCTTCACAGCCTGAATTCCGGCTCCAGCAGCGCGGTGCTGCGGCTCGGCAGTGTCTGCCTGATGCTGCTTGCTGGGGATGTTGCCAGCACCCGCGGCCGGGGGAGGTGGGAGGGGGAAACATCCTGATCTAACAAGAGTTTGCCATTGCACCCAAGAAATGTGGTTGCTTCTTGGAGAACTGTGATGTTCAGGGATTTCATTTCTCTCATTACCTCTCAATTTGCTTAAAAATAAAAAAAACCATCTTGCAGAACACTTGGGCAGTTGCAACAAAGTGAAACCTTTTGCAAAACAGGGTTGTTACGGAGCCAACTAGAGGGTGAAAACATCTGGATTTACACTGTGCCATCATTTTCTGAATAGCCGTGGGCAAAAAAGTTACTTCACCTTCCTGGTCCTCCGTTCTTCAGCAGTGGGCTCCCTTCTCCCCCCACAGCTCGGCCGTGTGCCCCACCGAGTGTGCACCACCTTCTGCCACGCAGGGCCGGGTGGCAGGCGGCAGGCTCCTGCCTCGCTCGGGCTCCCGTCATCCCTTGATGTGCATGCATGGTCATAACACCTCTTGCATATTTTTTCCAAATTGCAGTTGTTATGATTTGACTATTTTCCGTGGCACCATGACTTTTAAGTTTTTTTAAGATGGACTTCTCAAAGGGGCTTTGCTTGCCTTCAGCTGAAGCGGCATGACGATATTTTTTCTCATCCGAGCAGGCACAGTTGTGGATAATAAGCTAGTGAGGTGAAAAGAAAATGTAATAACCAGACAGAAGGTTCAGCGCTGCAAGGTGATTTCAGCTCCCTGTGTAGTCAGGATCAGACCGCGTTAAAAGCCAGGTTTTGTTTGTGCTGCTTCTGGACAGAAGGGCACGGGAAAGCATCCCAGAGGGTGGCAGCCAGATATTCTCCCCAGCTGGCCAAATCTGTTGGAAGATAAAGCAGAAATAGATAGTAGGTGAGGACAACGGCTGGGCGAGGTGGACATACACCGTTCTGTGGACCCTTGCCAGTGTCCCCTCCAGCCCGCCGTCAGCTGTTCTGTCTTCAAATTGCCCCGGGACAGGGAAGAGCGTTAGACCTGTCTGTGCTCCTCTGTGTCTGCGCCGAGGTCAGCTCCCTGGTATGGAGGGACTTGTCCTGTTGCTGCTGATCCTGTGGTAGCACTTGTTTTCCTGAGGCTGCAGAGCAGAGAAGGAAGGGAGGGAGGGAGTTTAATGAAAATGAGGGAAGTTACAGTGACAAAAGGAAGATGAGTCCTAACAGACCGTGTGGCGTTGTGCTGGCTGTACTGGGGTGGGTGACAGGGCTGGGAGGACCTGAGCCCCCACATCATTGACTTCCACTTGGCAGGTGGAATCTGGGGGCTTTGGCAGGGCTGACTTGTCTCTGGTAGGATGTTTTTTATGGCTGGTTATGTTCTGTATTTTTTTTTTTAATAAATATTGTTCCTTGAACCTGGGTTTAGAAATACAACACCTTCTTTTCAAAATGGTATTTCATGCTTACACTTCAGTTGTTTCTTTATAGGAATCGTACTATCTCCCTTGGCATTTCTTAAACGTTATTTGTCTGAGTTGGCATATCACATGAATTTTCTCTCTGAAGGGCAAATGCTTTGGCTTTTTCATTGTTTTAGGTGCCATCAGGCAGTGAAATGAGGCTTGTCAAATCTGTAAATGTGGATTCAGGATGAAGAGCATGTATTTAGTTCCTGATTCAAACTTTCAGTAGTCTTTGGAAGGGGGACTGGATTGGCTTGCTGTGAAAATTGGGGATGCTAGGAAAGCTAAAACAGGGAGGGGTTAAAATGTGACCGTACCTAGTTTGAGAGTCTTAAATAAAAAGGATGCAATTCAGCTTCCTTGTGACCAGCTCAGTTACAGACCTGTGTTTAAAATGTTAATGCAAACATAAATATTAAAAAAGGAGGTAGAGGGTGTTCACATGCAAAATCTGGCTGCCAGCTTAACTCCTGGATTTGCGGCTGTTCCAGATGTTAACATCTGGCTGGATGTCTGCGTTTCGTGGTCTGCCCCGCTCAGGTTCCCAGCGCCTGGGACCTGACACACAGCTCCTGCAGCTCCCCGCGCTCCCTGGCGAGCACAGGCTGCTTCTTTCCCCTCTCATTTTTCCCTGCGGGTGATAAGCATCTTCTCTCTCTCTTTTTGTTCTGCAGGTATCCACCACCCTTCCCTCAGGTGGTCTAACTGGTAAACAGGTCTAGTTAGACTCAATCGTCATCAACTTGTTAGCTCTGATATTTGCAGCTGTTGTTCCAGGTTTGAAAAAGGTGGTCTGTGCCTAAAAGCTGGTCTCGTTTGCAAGTGCTACAGCTGGAAACCATAAGCTTTGCTTTGGTTAGATTGCAGCATCATACCTGAAAAGATAAAAAAAAAAAAATGTCCTTTTCATTGTCATTAATTTAGCGTACCTGTTTTAAAATGTCATTCTGTGAATGGGTTACCCAGTGGGTATTACACTCCCAGCCAGGTATGCAGCACCTTTTTTCAGCCTTTTTTTTTTTTTTTGAGGAAACATGGGCAGGCTTAGTGGACTGTATGTCTGAGGCAGTTCAGTGACCCTCATGCATCATGTTTATGTTGAATGAAATCCATTCTGCCTGGATAATTTCTTTGGGAAATACACACATTACATTAAAAAAAAAAATAAATCCACTAGCAAATTATGAGTACATTTCCCTGCAGTTGTGTGGTGGCAAGGATCTAGTGTCTGCCCTGTTATTCTAGTATTAGCTTCGAGGCAGGACGTGTCCTGGGGAAAATGGGTTTATTTCTGACCGCTGCCACGCACAAGCCTCTCATGAGGAGGATTCATCTGTTGCTGTTGCCTTCCAAGACGGTCGTTAAACTAGCAGGTGGTGGTCAGCCTCAGCAGGGACCCGAGCGTGGCACAGGGCGTGCGAGGACTCGGTGCCGCTGGCTCCGGTGGTCCCCGCGTGGGGACAGCTCTGCCCGGTGGCCCCACGCTGGCTGCCGGCAGCCGTGACCCCAGCCGCCTCTGCCGCGGGGCAGCGCCAGGGGCACGAGGGAAATGAACCCCGCGATTTCCAGCCCATTGCATCAGTGGTGCCTCGGTTCCAGGGGCCGCGCTGATTAAAGCTGATGAGTTATTACAAATCTGCCAGTGGCTTTCTCTGATGCCTTGGATGAGCATCTGGGCATGATTTGGCTCAGCCAGCAGTGGCTGGTGAGGGAGCAGATCCCCGACGTGGCCCCGTAGCTGATGGCTGCTGGGCACAGCGCTGCTGCACCAGTGTCTTGGAGAAGCGTTAGCAGGATTCAGAGCATTCAGCTCGAGAATCATTGCTATGGTGCCTTATCCGGAAATCAGCAGCAGGGTTTGAACCCAGTCCAATTAATCTGTGTTTGCTGTGCAGTAATTTGATTTGCTGTTTCTCTGCATCTCTTTATTGCCTGAGATGAAACACAGGCAGCTTCATCCTGGCTGATCAGGAACACTCGATATGTAGGGTCCTTCAGATGAGCACTTACAAAACATTCCCCCTCGCCGTGCAGATGCCCGCCTCCCGGCTCCATCTCCAGCCGGAGGCCAGAAGGTGAAGTGAAATGCCCGTTCACGTTCCTCCCTCCCTGTTGCGACGCACGATCCGCAGCGCTGCTCCTCTGTTTCCCTTCTGAGCAGCAACAGCCGTCCCGGACGCTGGCGGCGCGAAGCTCGCAGCCGTGCTTGCCGTGCTTAGCTCGCACAGCGTCGAACGGTTGTGCAGAAAACCTACCACGAGGACACAGCGGTCCAGCTGCCCATTGATGTCCTCACGTGGTCTAGAGTTTTGATGGGCTAAACTTCTTTGCATCTGGTTTCAGCAGGAGCGAGATGAGGCTTGCGTGTTTAACAGGCAGGGCAGAGTGACAACAGCCGCCCGATGGCTCCTTGCCTGGTTTGCCATTGGCAAAGGCTGACCCAGGGAATTTGCCTTTGCGGCTCAGCTGCAAAGAAAAAAAGCCTGTTGAACACCAAGTTTTAAACAGCACCCAAACTCCAAAAGCAACAGAAAGTTGCTAGGTTATCCCTCATTTTTCTCAGGAATTATCTTACGGAGGACAAGTAGAAGTAGTGTAATGTCATCAAATGTTTGCTCAGCCATTTAATATTTGAATATTTGCTCTGTCTTGCAGTCACCTTCGACCATTTTGAGATTTTGCGAGCTATTGGTAAGGGCAGCTTCGGAAAAGTAAGTATTTTGTGAACTAATCACCATTTGGACAGCTGGAAATGTAACTGAGAAATGGGCGAATTAGAGGCTGACACGAGAGTAAAGAAATAAACCCCTGCATTGTCCAGGAGCTCTGACCTGAGCTTCAACTCCTGGTAATCAAGAAGGAATCAGCCTGATTCCCTCATCCATTACGTAGCCACAAATTACATTACCAGAGGTTAAAATGAGAAACTGATAAATCAAATGAGCTGAATTTCATTATGTTTCTGGATAACCATTTCCCAGCACATCAACACTGAACAACATGATGCGTCTGTATTAAAGAATTACAATCGACGCGAAAGGCCCGGCAGATTTTTCAGAAGGATGTTTATCAGTGAAAAAGCGTGTGTGTTATTAAAAGCGTCAGGTTACGGTCATACGTTTTAATGTTATGCTGTTGTGGAATTCTCCACTTGTAGACACTGACAGAACTCTAGAAGGCCGTTTGCCCCTTGCTGTGAGGGCACACTCGTGCCAGAAGTGGGGTGCGCCTTGGGTGCAGAGAGCGACAGACATCTCTAGAGATGTATTTGGTGGCGAAACAAAAAAGGTCGGCTGAAACTGTGCTAATTCCTCCCAAACTCAAAAACTCATGTGGAAACAAATCTGAAAAATTGGTCTGTTCTGTTTTGCGGTCTTACAAGGTCTGAGTCTTTCATTGAAGCCATGTTTGATGAAATCTAGATTTGATGAAATATGAGAAAGGTTAAAATTCAAACCCCAGTACCACCCAAAGGGAGCACAAGGTTGATTGTGAGCTGAATGAAAATTAGCAAGAAGGGGGAGATGAGGGGCTGCTCCCCAGTTTCTCACCTGTAGTCCTGTGGCAGAAAGGACCCTTCCAGACAGTAACTGGTGTGGGAGGGATGAGCACAGTTGGGATTAGTTCGTGCTATAAAATAAAATATTGACTCGTGTGTGATTCCCTGTCTCCTATCTTTGTGGTGATAAGTTGCTTCCTATCACCTTCCCCCCAGCAAAATTTCTTTGGCTGAAAACCAGGTGAGAGATTTGCTGGCCGTGCCCCATGCTGCAGCGTCAGGGCACAGAGCACTCGGCAGCGTGGACTTCACTAATGCCACTGGAGAACGCTGGCGTGACCGTGCCTTAGCTGCCGAAATGTGCTGACGGATCATCCCGATTTATCCCTTGCTTTGCTCACTTAGGTCTGCGTGGTGCAGAAGAACGACACCAAGAAGATGTATGCCATGAAATACATGAATAAACAGAAGTGCGTGGAGCGTAATGAAGTGAGAAATGTTTTCAAGGAGCTGCAGATTATGCAGGGCCTGGAACACCCTTTCCTGGTTAATTTATGGTAAGATAATGTCCCTGTGCTTACTGGCTGGGTCGGCATTGTCAGTTAATGATGCCTTTGGGACCGGAGTTGCCCGCTTGCCCGCTGCCAGCCTGTTTGGGGAGCAGCCGGTGTGCTGCTGCGTGACAGCAGCGTGCTGCCCACCGAGCCGGGCGCTGGGTGGGTGGTGGGGGGTAGTGGGTGGGTGGTGGGTGGTGGGTGGGTGGGCTGCCCAAGGCTGGCGGCATCGCTGCTCAGATGGACACACGTGTGTGCCCTGTGGAGCGGCCCCAGGGCTCCTTGTCTGGCCCAGGGCTCTGGCTTCAGGGGAATCCTGGTTAATTAAACAAGTTATCTCCCTTGTCCCTCCCCAGACAAGCACAAGAGAGGTTATTTGTGTGTTCCCTTATGGTTTCTTCCTCGGCAGGTATCGCTCGTTACCATAACCGGTTTGATTTAATAATGCTCTTTTGCAACAAACAGCAGCTCCCAGGACCACACGGAAAGGGCACGGGATCGATAGCCGAGCAGCGCTTGGTTGCAGGGTTTCCCTTGGCGGTGCTTCCTTCTCATCCCCTCTGGATTCTGATTTTGTAGTTTATTTTGTACCTTAAACAGGCTGCCTTAATACCTTATTGGTATTTGACTGAGTTGATGCTAATCAGCAAATATAAAAGCAATTTATCATTGAATTTACTGACAGGAAAATAACACCATTCAATTTTTTTTGCAGAAACCCGTGTATCTATTGGGGAAATGTGTACGTGACTCTTTTTGCTTTAAGAGTACTTGATAAATGCAGCCTATGTGCCCTGGTTACAGTCCTTTTCCAACCGTTAGCAATGGGATTGACCAGCTGGGTGATACAAGACACACTAATTCTTCCCCCTTCATTTGATTCAGCATGTTTTCCTGCAGTGGGGCAGTAGGAAGGAATTTTGAATAAGACTCGATTACTGTTAGAGCATGCCAGGCTGATTTTATTAGGGCACCAGTAACATTTCAAGCATTGTGGTCTTGCACGATGCACTATCATGCAATGTGGCCGATATCCTGTAGTTACAGGATTCCTGGGGCGGGGAGGGGGCGGGGGGGTAATTACATTTATTGGATATTGAATTTATTTTTAGAATGAGGTAGAACTTACCAATGCTAAACACAAAAGATGAGCCTAAGACATTGAAAATCACAAGTCTGTGAAGAACTTTGTGTTCCTTTTTGAAATCTCTAGTAACTTGAGTGCTGTTAGGTGAGCTCTCATGACTCTGATGGTATTGCCATTCAGTGTTGCTCTCAGGTATGAATGAAACCCACACATCTCGGCCTCCCGGAGCTTTGGGCATACCTCCAAATTTTGCTTTCCTGCTTAAACGGGCAGTTCCATACAAAACTCACTCCACAGCTCAGAACCAAACAGCATATGCATCGGTATAGACCTGTACAGAGCAGACCATCTGAGTTTCCCTACTTCTGCTCTTATCATGGCCTTGGGGTGCCTTTAGCATTCCTTTAGCTTTCCTGCACTCTGAGTGATACACACAAGTACAAGCCTTGTGAGGAGCGGCGTTGTGGTGTGTGGTGCTGCTCATCACATCAAGAAGCTGATGTATTGGTGAAAAAAAAAAAATCCATGAGAAAAAAGCTCATAGCTGATTGATAAGCTGCCTGAAAGGGACACTTGGTGTAAACAGTTGCATCAAATGAGGTCACTTGAAGAGGGACAGCAGACAGGAGCTGCGTCCCCCGTTGTGTTGAGCGAATGGGTTTATTAGCAGGCTGCTGCCAGGAGAGCCAGAGCCCGGCTGTGAGTGCCTGCAGTGCCCAGCCTGCCGCTGTGAGTGTGGGCAGGGCTCTGCTTGCTCTGCATTGCTCTACGGCCGTTCCCTTGGGTGCTTGGAGAAGATTGAATGTCCATCTTGAAGAGCAGAGTGTGAACCCCAGGGGGAACAGACAGCAGTTATCCAGAGCTCCAAGCTGGTTTCCACTGCTGTATTGAGTTACTGATTGCTGGGCCAGCTGGCACTTGGCAGCAAGTGAAGGGATCTTCCAAGATCCCTTGGAGGGATCTCATGTCCATGAGTGCTGGCTGGGGCAGCGGAGGCTTTATGGACAGTTTTCACAGGGTGCCAGCACAGATTCAGGTAACAAACAATAAACAAATGAGTCCTCCCCAAATGAAAATGCGTGGTCCGCACCTCCTGGGCTCTTCGTGGTCTGTGCAGCCACTCGTGTCCCGCGATAGGCGCCTGAGAGCTGACCCCGTCCATCTCCCTTCACAGCCCTTGGGACGAGGAAACCGCGGCAAGCTGTTAGTGATGGCTTTGGGGAGGCTGGGATGTGGCGCTGGTTTTGAAGTGGCTGATAGCAGCAAGTCTGACATCAGAACTCTGTTCGTGTTCTTCTAGCGGGCTGCTGGCCGTCAGTCATGCAAGCTGCTCTGACTCCGTTACGGATCTGAAGCTAAATTTTTGTCATCTCAGGTATGACAATAGGAGTTAAGTCACAGCAGGAAACGGAGCACGGAAAGGTCATGAAATTATTATTTCCCATGTGAAAAAGTTCCAAGAAATTATGAGAATCCCCAGAGGTGCCATATATCCCTTTATAACCTGCCTTTTTTCAGTATTGTCATCCTTGAACCATGCTTGTGCCGTTTTAGGTACTCGTTCCAGGATGAAGAAGATATGTTTATGGTTGTAGACCTGCTGCTTGGAGGGGACCTGCGTTACCATCTCCAACAGAACGTGCGGTTCCAAGAAAGCACCGTGAAACTCTTCATCTGTGAGCTGGTGCTGGCCCTTGACTACCTGCAGAGCAGGCACATCATCCACAGGTCAGCTGGGGACCTCGTGGGGGGGTGATGCTCGCAGACTGCAGCTGGGGTGGACTTATTCCTCTGTGACAGGAAAAGACAAATAGGAGCTGAAGAGCTAAACAAAATATTCCCCCACATGCGTTTGCTTTTATGTAAAACACTAGGCTTCCCAGAGAAAAGCATTCCCTATGCAACAGAGAACATCTTATTTCTCCCTCTGGGGTAGTCATGATACAGCATATCTGATCTGTTTGCTGATCCTGCGAAAAGCTGTCTCTAATAGGTTTAATTAGCTGTAGCTGATTAATATCCATCCTGGTCCAGGGAGAGTAGGCGTCAGCATTCGGAATTCCCCCGCTGTCACTCTTGAAGGTGTCTCTTCCTTTTGCTCCCTTCTCTGTGCTGCACTGAAAGACAACGGGACCGAACGCAGCTTTTTTCTGTGTGAGGTTAAAGCCCTTTCTAGAAGTGGTGAGTTTCTTTTTGGCCACCAAGACCTTTCACGGCTACGGAAAAAATACTAGAGCGCTTCCCACATTCGAGGACCTGCAGGGTGGCAGGAGGTAGAGCTGTGCGGTCTGGCTGCGGGCAGACAGCGGGGCTGACACCGGGTGATGCGAGCCTGGCCAGTCCGGTCCGGGGGCTGTGACTGGTGGCTGCTGGCAGGGGTGACGAACGGGGGGGGGGACTATTCTAATAGAGGCGGCAAGGTTACCGTCTCCTTTATAAACATCACTCCCGAAGAGCGTTCCCCTGAGATGTAAACATGAGGCACGGTAAAGCTGAAGGTACGCGGGTTTTTGGCAGGAAGGGACCGTGCTGCTGAGGGGCTGGTGCACACTAACGTGTGCTGGTGCCGGCAGCGTTTGGCCGCCGCTCCTGAGCGGTGAAAGCCAAAGGGCTGCCATGCCCGCAGCGAGCCCTGGAGCCCCCCAGAGCCCCAGCCCACCCTGGGGGTCGCTCCCGCTTTCTCAGGAGTCTCAACCTTCCGCGCTGCTGGGTTTGGTTTGTACCTGCATAGATTTGTTCCGCGATGCACCGCTGCCCTGGGACACGGTGACGGGGGCTTCGGGCTTCGCGCTGGCCCTCACCGCCCGGCACCTGTGCGCCGGCACCAAATATGATGAGCATGAATTAAACATCATCATGGAGTGCAGGCTCGTCTGTCTCCGTCCCGCGCTGCGAGGGGTGAATCCTCACTCTGTTGCGGGGCACAGGCATAAGGGAAGCACGGAGGGACCCCCCCTCTGTTAGCAATGCCTTGCAACTGGTAGTAGGGTTTATAGGACTACAGAGCTAAAGGTTCAATGAGTCTGTGTTAGAAGGAGACTGTTCTTCGTGATGATGAAGGACGTGACAGCTGTGGGTGCAAGGGGTGCCCAGGGGGCTGCGGCCCCTGTCCTGAGCCGCATCCCTGCGGTGCTGTGGCCGTCAGCATTGCCCAGGGGGCTGGCGTCCTGCTGCAGCGTCAGGGCAGGCACAAAGCAGACAGCCAAAGGGCAGAGCCTCTGCGAGTTCCTGCAAAGTTATTTGTAAATATGGGTGGGAGAAGCTAAAGTTTAGGCTGCAACGTGCATTTCCAGCAGCTATAGGTGTTTAAGGTGAATCGAGTACAACAAAACATGTACGGCAGTCTGTAAAATTTGCAAGTTATTTAATCAACACTGTAAGGCAAGTTGTTTAATTAACACTGTAACCCAGTGGGACAGAATTATATTGATAAAGTGGCTCGGCTGAGTCAATTACATTGCAACATCTGTAATTGGGAACATCAGGAGACAGGCAAGCGGTTGTTTATGTTGCTTGAACAAAGCCGTGCAGAGAGAGCAAGCACAGACTGATGGCTGGAGTTATTTCCACCTACATGTAGAAGAGTGGGAAATGTTTGTTAACTTTTTCATTTCTAGGAAATGGTAGAACCAGTTTACAAAAAATAAATGTACAAATAATCAATTAAAAAAATTATCTTGGTTCATTATTTGCATCCTGGGAATGATCTCACTGTGCTGGTATATTTCTTTAGGCTGCATACCAGACTGAGTGAGATCTGGAAGGGCCTCAGTGGAAATTAAAAAGAAGTTAAAAGGTTGGAAACTGTATGAGAAATGAAAACCTGTCTTTGAAAATATTTTTGTATCAAGGGATTGAAAGAATCTATTTTGTTTCAAGCTCTTTTTGCTGCAACATCCCTTAAAATTTTTGCTTAAATTAGTGCTTTCTCAGAAATGCCAAGTGTGGCATCACCATTTTCCACTATCAAATACAGAGCTCCTGAGCACCTGGACCATTTGGCTCTAACCTGTGGCACAGCTTTGCTGCGCTTACGGGGAGAACCAGCCGCTTACCCGAAGCCGCCCCACACTCTCTTGATTCACAGCACTTACCTGTGTGATGGGGCACAGCACGAGGAAGGCAACTGGTGTTTATAACCCACTGGAAGGAGTTTGGGTGAGGAGATACCAGAGCACTGTAAGCTATTACATGGTAATGAGATCTATTGCCTATTCTTGATTCCAGGTGGCTAGGTGAATCCCAACTTTAGCTCAGTGACTGCATTTTTGAAGATAAAATCCTAAACCTGCTCATTTCTTCCCTTTGAACCCCTGGGCCAGGTGGGAAGCATCGGGAGGGGACAGGGTTATTGCACCAGTGCCTGCCCTGCGGAGGTGATGCTCTCAGGGGCATGAAGTGGCCAGGTGCCTGGCTCAGGCTGACAGCGGGTGAACGGGGACTGATGTAATGAGCTCATTAAAACCAGGTAGTGTCTTGTAAAGTCACTCGGGTGGATAGAGCAGGTGTATCAGGTGTACATGTTCTCACTTCAACAGAAAGCATTTCCCTACAGCACTGCTATAGGTATTATTATTTTGTTGGTGTTTTTTTACTGGGGAATAAAACTGGTGGGGTACCCGTTTGCTTCTAGCGCAGAGATGTGAACGTCATTCCATTTTTACCGGGTAAATGGTGAACAGCTCTCAATATAGTATTGAAACAGATTAAGAAGTAAAAGGAGGAAAAAGATAAAAAGAAGCCCTAACCATGTCAGTGGACTGCCTGAGTGCAGCTAGTCCAAACCACAGCAGCCTTCACAGCCATAGCCCTGTACCACCATTTCTGCTTTTGATGTCTGATTAGTCATTCCCTTGTGCCTAAGTCAAACCCTGCAGGAACATCATAGCTGGAGAGCCCCAGCAGACACCCTCTAGGACACGATGCCGCTGGAAGTGTGTCCGTCCAGAGCTTGGGCTTCCCTGAAGTGCCTGCAGCTGTGTTTCATGTCACTTTTCTAGGCTAATGGCTGTTTTCTCTGCCTTTTCTCTTAGAGACATCAAGCCTGACAACATTTTACTGGATGAGCATGGTAAGTGCCAGTTGCTTTGTAGTCCTCCTGCATGTGCATAAAAGCAGAGTCAGAAACAGGACATTCAGGTTCAGGTGCTTGCTGTTTTCCTCGGTTTGTGTTGCTTTCTCTCCCTCGGTTCAGTCGGGAGTGGGGCCATCCCTTTGTGTTCTGGTTGCTGTCTTTTGCTTTTTGAGCAGCAGCAGCTTGTACCTTCAGGGCGCTGGCCACCCTGTGATGCTGTGGTATTTCTGGGGGTGCTTTAGTGTTTAATCAGCACCTCCCTCTGGTCGATTGACCTAATGGTGTCCCTAGAAGGCAGTGGTGACACATTTTGTGCTGCTTGTGGTCCGTTGCCTGGCAGACCTTATTTTAAGACCTTGGCTCTTGCTTAAAACTTACTCAAATTGTATATATTTGAATGAAAACGCTCATGTAATTGCAGGCTGTGTGTGGCGTGTGCTCACAAACAGAATGAATTATGGTTGAATAGATAGTCTTCGTTCAGGTATTGTCTTCTTCCTTGAGCATTTGACATTGGGAGGGAGCTCTGAAGAGGATTTGGGGCTGGATTTATCACAGCTGTTGCTATCATTTTTTTTTCTTTTTCTGAGACAAAACTCTTATGTTCATGCATTACTCTCTAGACACATTTTGCACTGGCAAAGCTCTCACAGTAAGAGATCTCTGACATTTATTAGCTTTTAACTCATTAGAAAAATACTTTGTCATTTCATATTTTCTGAAAACGTGTGTAACTGGTTTGTGGTGAAAAATCTTCATTAGCAACTACAGCGAGGCGCTCAGAGAGAAAGAGTCAGTGCAGGAGCAAGGCTTATCTGAATTCATGATGACTCCAGAGGCTGTAATAGAGATGCTGGTGGCTCTCCTGTGTGACTAGGGTTGCCTGGCAGCACCAGAGCCCACACTCTCCCCGTTTTGCATATGACCTCTAATTTCAAAGTGCTAGCTGATTATTTATTTAGCAGCTGTCAGCAAAGGTGCTTCTGCTCCCAAGTGCAGTAGGCGCTCTCTGGCCTCACTCGGTGCTTCTCCTGCTGTTGCCCCACATGGGGACTGATGCGGAGCCCCGTCCTCCCTCCAGCCAGCACCCACCGGTGGGCTGTGGACCCGCTGGGCCAGGCAGGACCAGGCTCCCGGGGCTGTCCTCCCTGCCAGCGCTGTGCAGGGCTGTGGTCAGTCCGTCCTCACCAGCGAACACTCTTGGGTGACCTGTCACCATCTTCCAAGAGCCTCCACACCCCGTAGGACCAGGGTGCCGCAGCCCCCCGCGAGCGCTGGGGCCGCGGAGGTGCAGGCCAGCGTTCCCCGAGGAGGGAAGGCACAGGGCAGAGGAAGCTCCGCTTGTCTCTGCGGTTGCATTCAGCCCAGCAGGACGGAACCTGCAGACTTCTATAATGACACTGCAATTTAGGTTGATTTTTGAGCCCATTCTCTGCTCGCTGTGGTCTTTTAGCTGTCCGTTGCAGAGGTTTCAGAGTTATTTTCTGTGGCTGTACCCTTGACTTCAGTGTCCTTCTGGCTATGACTTGTAGTATTTCTTTTCCTCATCCGTGGCAGCAAAGGTGTGTCCCCTCATGCATACAGAAAGCTTTGTGCACACACAGTTCAATTCCTTCTTGTCCCCAGAGCAACTGTTATTGTAGCTTGTTTATCTATATTTAGCCTAGTAGATTGTGCTTGTTTTTCAGGATTTCTTTCCCCATGAACGGAGCTGCAGCTCCCCGTTCTCCCTCCTCTCCCTTCAGCAGGCTTTCACAACTGTGATCACATAATAGATGCTATTTGCCAACATCAATTTTTCATAATGTTCTTGATTGAGATCAGTCCTCTGAGAGGCGGAGGCACCCAAAGACCTTCAGCAATCAGACTTCAGTCCTCCGTTATTTAGGTTCTTCTTGCCCCCTAACTCTGCCCTTCGGCCCATCTGCCTTTCCAGCTGTGGAGTACCTCACCAGCTGTGACTCCTTCACCCTTTCAGGTTTGCATATCGAAAGGCACCCGTGTCTGTTACAAACCACAGCACCCTTTTTGCTGGTGCAAATCGCTGGCGAGGCTGCAGGAGCCCTTGTGCCCATCGTCTGATCCTTGTGTAGGAGGCTGGCCCCAGTATTTAATAGCACAAATGCCTCTTGTGATGCCACATGTTGTCCTGCTGCTGACGGTTGTGAACTGGACACACACCTCGTGCTTTTTGCCTCTGTCACCCCAGTCAGTGACATTCTGTATTACCATACCAATTTCAGCAAAGAAATTAAAGTGAACCATAAATAAAGTAGAATATTGGGCAAATGTCTTGCTGTGCAATAAATAAAGCACTTGTCCAACATCAGAAATTGGGATCAGGTCCCATGATGAAAAGATCCTCAGCAGATGACCACCTTCAGCAGTCATTCCGAGCACAAAGTGATTTCCTCCTTTAATAAGTCTATTGATTTGGCTCAGTGACAGCACGGCTCACCTGGGAATAACAGATTATAACAGATGGCAGTTTCCAGGAATTGTCACTAATTCACCAGGAGTTTTTGGCCAGGTCATTTTTCTAATAAAATTGAAGAAAAGCTCAATTTTATCTCTAGTAAAACTGAGAAGTTTTTTGCAGGAGCCCCATAATGGCTTGGCTCAGGCTTATTTCTCGTACCACTGCCGAGAGGTTCTCAAGGGCAGTGCTAAAATGGGTGAGCTGACGCTAATGCAGGCGCTGCACACGTAGCCCGTTTGCCCTCTCAGCACAGATAAGAAAGTTACGGCACAGCCTGTCCAAGAGCCTCCATACCCCACAGCTCCTAATGTCTCTCGTTTCGTATTCTTCAGAATGTTATCTTAGTTTAATCTGCAGAAGCCTTCTATTTTTTGCACAAAAGATGCTCTGGGAAGGTGAAGGAATTATGTAGTAACAGAGGTGCTGAATATAGTAAGAAAGTTCTTTGCCTTAATGCAGAACCAATGGCTTGATCTGCAAGTGCCAATTTCAGGCAGGTGGGATGAGCTTCGGGAAGGACACGGTGCCCGCAGGACAGCTCTAGCTGTGCTGTTTCAAAACTGGCTGAGTTAGGGATGCTGAGCAATTAGAAAAACACCAGCCCTGAAGTCTGACCCTAAAGCCCAGCAGCAGCATCCAGTGCATCCCTCTCGGTTACCAGTAGCTGCCATCCCTGGTCGCCCAGTCCGCCCCAGTCTGCAACGCGGCCGTCGCTGTTCAGCCTCCTCACACTGTCCTGAGCCTTCTACCCAGCCTCGTTGACCTGATTTGGTAATTCCCCAAGTGGGCGAGTTGATAAAACTTGTGATTTCTTTGAAGTGAATTGTTTAAAAGATGCATCCAGAGGAAGGCACATTTGTGCTTGGAATATCAAATTCTTCATAAGTCTTTATGATTCATATTTGTAAAAACAGCTCCCTACAAAGTGGAACGAGAGCTGGGGATGAAAGAAAAACAATGCAAGGACACAGAGGACACATCCAGACAAGACGGGGATGTGTCAGTCTTTTCTTTCAAGTAGTCCCCAGCGATCTGACGCCCGTTCTTTCGCGGACAGACTGGCAAGGGGACCCGGCTGGTTTTGTAGAGCGGTGTAAGCCGCGAGGAGGGATGTATGCTCCTGACATGCGCCGGGTACGGTGCGAGAGGTGAGCTCTGCTCGCTCGCGTTCTCCCAGCAGTGCCCGCGGCTCACCAGAGGGACCTCGTGTTTCCCTTCCTTCAGCGCAAGCCTGGCAAGCACCGCAGCTTTGGTAGGGAAATCTCTGCCTGGGAGGGGCTGGCAGCCCAGAGACCCCCAGGTGTGAAGACAGGTCCCACCTGCACGGGGCTGCCCTGCCCCCCCCCTGCCCCAGGCACTCCGATGGTGGAATACGGAGTTGCCGAGAGCTGGATGGTAACTGCACGGGGAGAGGCTGGAGAACGTGCTCCTCCTCACCAGAGGCTGACAGGGAAGGGAGGTGGTTGCGGTGTGACCCCGGGGCCCTCTGGATCGGGGCTGTGCGCCCGGCAGCGGCGTCGGGGGCCGCGTGTGCCAGGGCTCGGCGCGAGGCAGGAGCCAGCACGTGCAGGGAGGTGGCCCCTGTCCCTGGAAACTGCAGCCCAACAGGGAACGTGCCCGGGTTTGCATAAAGCACGGCAGGCCACGCGCTTCCAGCGGTTCTGCTGGGAACGAGAGCCGCTGCGAGCCCGCCTCCGGCCGACGCGTGGATCCCGCGCTCCTCCGCGACACCGGCTGGGCACGCACACCCCAGGGTCCCTTTTGCACCCTGGCCACGGCAACGCAGGGCGCGGGCAAGAGGCTCCTGTGCTTCGCACGCTGCACGTGTCATTGAAGAGACAGGCAGGAACAGGGATGCGACACAGCGGTTTTGGGTGAAATCACAAATTCTGCTCCTGTTCCTCACGTTTTCCCAGCTAGATCAGGTATTTGCAGCAGGCAAACTTGTATCCCTGCCCTCGTATAACAGGCAGGCACAATGGTAAAGATTTACTTAAACGTTTCATAGCATCCAGGCAAGACAACAGAAGTTCATTACCAAAGCATCAACTCTAGATGTACAGAGGTGATTCTATTTTAACTCACGAACTAAAGCAGCGGTGCATTTCTAGCTGTTGAAGCTAATGACTGAGGGAAGTGTTGTCACAGCATCTCCATCAGTAGAAAACCACTTCGATTTGATTTCTGTGGTGAGAGGAAACAACAGCAATTCAGCCACCCCCTGTTATTGCAGAGGAGGGTGATGACTCTGCAAAACACAACACAAAACACCTGATGTTTTGATAATGAGCTCACCTTTGTCAGGGCTGAGCAAGTTCAGTGCCTTGGGAGAAGATGCAGGAGGTCGGGAAGAGGAAAAGGCAAAGGCTGCCTGCGTTTGATCAGGGTTAGGCTGAATTAACCGGCAAGTTTCACTGCAACTCACTTCCATGACGCCAGCCTCGTGCTACTGCCTGTACTGCTGTATGAGCCCGTCTGCTCACTGGTGTGAGCTTAGTGAATAAGGAATAATAAGTGCTTGGGGGGGGGGGGGAAGAATGCCAGAAAAAGAGCCAGCAGGAGCAGGGTGGAAGCGTTTCCTTGCTCATCCCTGTGAGTCACGGCCACCTCTTGCTTGTAGGCAAAAGTGGTGCATATGGTAGCAGTGATAGCAGAAACCATTCCTACCCCCCCAGGGGGGTTTTCAGAGTGTCCGAATTCCTTGCACAAGGCTTTGCATGAAGCTCCTTTTCTTTCTGCCAAAAGTATTTTGTTCCATTCTAGAGACGTTCTCTAGAGAGGAAGATGGAGAGTGCTCAGTACCTGGGAACAGCAAAGGGCAGGTAGAAAGCCAAAAATATCAAGGTTGTTTTTTTTTTTAATCCAAAAAAAACCATAGTGGAATTTTTTCTGTGAGAAAAGTTCAGCTCTCTTCCTCCCAAGTTTAAGAAGACTTAAAACAATCATCATTAAATAACTTCTTGGAGAACTCAATTTTTTTCTTTTCCTCCTCAAAGGGTAAATAAGGGGATGTTTGATGTAACAAGATACATCTGTTAGCAGCCTGCAAGCTGAAATACTTTCTACCAGTTCTCCCACCAGAATATTTTTTTTTCCTGGAAATTCCTTTCCATGGAGTATTTTACTTTAATGTTTACGATTCAAAGCTGTTTCTTGTGGGAAATTAAAGCAAATCAAGTTACGCGTTAACCTTTCTCTTTCAGGACATGTGCACATCACTGATTTCAATATTGCCACGATGCTGACTAAAGAAATACAAGTCACCACCATTGCTGGCACGAAGCCATATATGGGTGAGTACTGATAACAATTACGTATTTTTGAATTATCATTTTATGGTCTTGATTTGACAGCTGTGGTGGGATAGAGACGGAGTCCTTTTTGATGAGAGTTTGAACTCTTTCCTTCCTGGTATGTAACCAAACATGTGGATTTGTTTGAAATGAGGAGCAAACTGGAGAGGTGCGGCAGGGGAGCGTGCTGGGAGTCCTGCCCCAGTCACCCCCTGATCCAGCTGGAAAGTGTGTGCCTGCTGCTGATTTCGCACCACAGACCAAAGCCAGCATACCGCAAACGGGGGTTAGTGCCGTTATGGCATGTGTGGGTTTCATTGTAAAAAAAAGATAGTTGTGCTCTCGAGATCTTGGAGCATTTCACAAGCAGCAGTCAGGCCGTGTAGCAATGGCAGAATGCTCTTGCTAGCCTTGAGGAGGAAAACAAAGCGCAGAGGCTTGTACTTAGTCCCTAGTTACACACGTTAGTCCCTAGTTACGTACGTTAGCATGTCTTACACTGCTGCACCACCAGCAATAATTGGAATTTTTATATAGATTGGCTGCTTTAGAAACTAGAATTAGCCTGTGTTTGGGCCGAGTGGATGTAAGGCTTGCTGTGTTCCTGCGCTGCAGCATCCGCCTGGCGCGGTAGGGAAGAGCCCACGTTCTAGCATCAGGCTGACGCGGTCGAGAGCATTGCTGCATTGGTGCCAGGTTGCATCAGAAAAAGGCAGGTGAGGCTTCAGCTCCTGCCCCTGCTGCAGAGGCGGCGTCCTGCCCTCCCTACAGCTGTGGCATAGCCCAAACCCTTAGGGTGATCCCCCGGGAATCTCCTTTTTATCAGGATGACTGAGTTGATCTTTCACCTTTGCATCACTGGTGCAGTCCTTTTAAAAAGGAAAACACGCACAAAACACGCTCCCCGCTTTGTTTTTTTTGTAGAGCAATTCTTGCCTCCCAGCTGACACCAAAGTCTTGCAGTACCTTTTTTCCCTTACTCTCAAAAGGGAAATTTATTGGCTAAGAAAGCACGTTTCAGCCTGTGCCTCTGCGCACTGCCTGCCAGCCTGGTAAGCTCCTGAGAAGCTGTGGCTCTCGGGCTTTGCACAGCTAAAATTTGCTTTCCCCTGCCAAGGGTGCAGTTGGCACTATGTCACATTTACGCTGCATGTTAATGTTTCTGAAGAGCCACTTTCATTCACTGGCTGAGGCTGTATTTAGGCTCTGCCAGATTGAAGTACTTTAAATATGAAACAGATACGAGTGGGATGGGAACGGCTTTCCGCCGTGAAGATCCAGTGAGCGCTAGCTGAGGGCAGAGAGCTGCGGGAGGTGAGGAGATGCTCAGGCCAATTTTACAGCCAGATTCAGTGAATTAGGGTCAGTCCTTATTCTGAAGCGCATTCACTGTGGGGTGACGAGCAAGTCCTGCGTTGGGAAAAAGGAGTTTGTTCTTTTGGGGCTTCGGGGGCAGAGAAGCGCTGGGATCCCTGTGGAGGGGACCGTGGGCTCGGGGCACCCGTGAGCGCAGCGCAGGCAGGGCTCTGCGCCGGGACGGTTGGGCTTTCAGTGCTTTGTACACCGCAGGGAGCGAGCGGGGCCTGATGAATCTCTTGGTGATTACAGGAGTCGCATAAAGCATTTTATAATCCAGATGAATTGGATTGTGTTTATTGAATGTTAAACATTCCGGTTACCAAGGTGGTAGCAAACCTGTTTCTCCAGGCCGTGCCATCATTTATGCACATTAATCAATCAAGGATTGTAACAGTCCGTTGAAGCAGAAATTATTAGCAGTCCCATCCCACCGGTGGGGAGAGTAAGGCAGAGCAGCTGAAACGCTTGCTTGGGTTTCAAGATGTAGAAAATGTTCCTGCCGGTGCTACTTGCACATGCAGTTAGTCGGCGGGGTCAGGGATTCGGGGGGGGGGGCTGCTCCCAGGGCAGGCACGCGTCTGGCCGAAGCTCGGTGCTGGGTCAGGCCGGCGAGGTGCGCGGGGCTGGGCAGGATGGGACCCCCGGGCGCTGCCGTGCGGGGAGCAGCAGAGCGGGTGCGGTGGGATGAGGGGGGGGGGGGAACCTGACAGGGACCCCAGACTGAACTGCCCCAGGGAAGCCTGTGCGCTCTGGTTCGTGCCCACCGCAGCGGTGTTTTGGTAAAGTGCCGATCTACCAGCCGTGTGCCGTTGGTCTGAAGGAAAAAGCAGAGATTGTCCAAGGCCGGTGAGGGGTGATACGCCGGTTTGTGCCCAGGGCAGAGCAGCAGGGACGCTCTCTCGGCACGGGTCAGGCATTCTGTGTGGCTCGTGTCCACTCCAGACTGCAGCAAGGCAACCTTTTTCCTTTTCTGTATTCCGCAGCACCTGAAATGTTTAACTCTGCAAAACCCACCGGCTATTCCTTCGCTGTGGACTGGTGGTCACTGGGAGTCACTGCCTACGAGCTGCTCAGGACCCGGGTACTGTGCGCGTGGCTGCGGTCCCCGTCGCCTCTTTCCTTGCACGCTCTGTTGGAAATGTTAATGATGTGTAACTGGGGTGAAGGAGCCAACCCAAACTCAAGGCTCAACCCAAATTCAAGGCTTTGAGGGTTATTACAGCGCAGGAAGCAGAAGTCACATCTTCACCAGCGCTTTTGTGACCACAGCTAAGAGCTCAGAGAAACTGTTGCAATACAGAACAGTGTGTCACAACAGTTCCCCGCTGCGCCTGAGGGCCTCTGGGTTGGCATAAGCTGGGCAAGGCGAGCGAGTGGCAGCGCCTGAAGTTGGGGCTGCGATATGATTGACTTTGAGTTCCCATCCTGTGGGGAAAAAAAGAAAACTTGAAAAAAATCTCATTGCTGTCGTAATGAGATCGAGCGGTTTGAGCAAACACAAACTGCAATGTGTGAATTTATAATAACGCACAATCGCTGCCTGCCCCATCAGTGGTCTGCTTTGAACTCAGGTAGGGTTGGGGGCCTCACAGACAGATGGCTAGGGTAGTGTTAGGAAGTGTTGTGCAAGAAAAGTGGGACAAAATGATTTAAATTACATTCTTCTAAGCAAAAGGTTGTTTAAAACCTTGTGAGGCTAGGAAACTTCTTTTGGTACGAGCATGCAAAACACCTTTTTAAGAAACTCTATCGTCAATTTTCACAGAAAGCCTAAAAAAGATGTTTTGATGAATATATTTTAAAGAACAGATTTTCAACTGAATTTGTGTACCTCAAATTGTGAGTGGCGCAGGTAGCACACATTAGGGGGACGTGGCTGTCTGACCTGCTGGGTAGCTGAAGCCATGTGCCCCCCGTAAACATACTAATATAATACTTGAGTTTTCCATTTGTGATGTTAAATGAACGGCAGGAGAGTTCATCACGTTGACTTTTGACTTGATGGCAAGCAGACGGGAGCAGAAATGCTGTCAGGTGCTCCAGCTGATGGCACAGCCGTGGTGAGATGGTGGCACCAGTGGTGGTCACTGTGGGGAGGGGGTGAAGGGAGACCTTGAGGCCCATCTGGTGCCGGTACACATTAAGCATAATGCACCTGGTTCGATCTCACAATTTATATCTACTGTTTTTCAAATGTGTATTTAACACCCCCACCCTCCCAAGATACTGTAAAAATATTGGAATCAAAGTCTTTCAAAATGGAAACACTCTACCCTTGTAAATCGTCCCAGGCGGGCAGCGGTGTTGTAACTGGGAGCTGAACGGGGAGGTGACTTACCTGCCCAGTCACACCAGCTGTACATCGCCTGTAGCTGGAGGTGGCCAGGTGCTGAGCTGGTGCTGGGGCAGCCCCGTGCTCCGGAGGGACATCCTGCAGCCTGGTGTCCCACCCACGCTTGTACCCTCCTGGGCCATCGTTTTTTCAGCCAGTTTGACAGGTGGGAGGAATCCTGCTCCTGTTCACTTGTGCTGTCTCCAACATGAGTGAAGAACTGGAAAGAGCAACAGGTTTTACAGGGACTGTTGGGAGAGCTCTAGCCACAGCACCAGCTCTATAAAAAGCCTCTTTGATGCCCCTGCAAGACACAAGTCTTGAAACGGGCGGGCAAACACAAGCTGGCTAACGACGCTAACTTGTGGGTATTGCCCCTGTTGCCTGTCGTGCTGTTTAAATATCTAGTGGTCGTTGTTCTCACTGACATTATTGTTTTGTTTATTTCAACTGAGCTGCCATCACATGGGGAGAGACTTTCAACAGGAGGCCCGAGGAATAGGCAGAGACTTTGTTTCTCGCTGCTTTGCTCTAAAAAGATTTCCCAAGGAGTCTGACAAAGCAGATAAATTAAAACCTTTCCTTGTGGCGTTTTTCAGAGGCCGTACCATATCCGCTCCAGCACTTCCACAAACGAAATCGCTCACGTGTTCAGGACGGCCACAGTGATGTACCCTGCTGCCTGGTCCGCGGACATGGTGGCACTGATCAAAAAGGTGAGAGCAGCCGGGGAAGCGCCTGGCGCGGGGGCTGCCACGTGCGGACCCCGTCTGGGCGCCCGCTAAAGCACCTGCCCTCGTGCTTTGTAGCCGTTGCAGTAAATTGTGGGGAGTCATCGCAAGTTGTGCCCAGACACAGTGTTAGTGACCTTCAGATGGGGCCACCTGGATAAATATCCAGCTTTTAATGTTGTAGCCGTACTAATGTAATAACCAGCTAGCGGTACGGTGTCCGGGGCTGGTGGGATGAAATCTGTGCTGGCGAGCGCGGCTGCTGCTAATGCACCTCTTCTCAGGTCACACGCAGTCTTTGCTTCCAGAGTTCCTCCTCTGACTTTGTCTCTCTGGAATGACATAACTTAGAAGTAGATATTAATATATGTATCTCGAAAAACTTGGCCAAAAAATAGCATACATTTTTTTATTTGGAAAAAAAAAAAATTCTCACAACAATTAAAAGATTTGCAAGAAGTGCTGATGCTGTTGAAATCTTTTCATGCCATGTGGTTTATGCACCACTGTAATTATTTTTTTAGTAAAGCTGTTATCAAAATTGCTTCAAAATCATTACTGGAATCATTCTGAAGCTGAAATCATGTTTGAAGTGAAGCCATAGCTTCAATTAACAAAACTGTGGCTTGACAGTGTCAGACACTGTTTGCGTACAGCGGCAGCAAAGCTGAAATGCTGAACCCTGCATAACGGCACTAGCTGCATATTTTGGAAAGTATGTAAATAGTTTTCTAATTTTCAAATGAGTATAGGCAATATAGTAGTACTTCATGTAGCTTTCATCTATTTTTTGTTCCAAATAGTACGAAGAAGTATTTTGCCATCTCTAATGAAATACTCTCAAAAGTTTTAAATGAAAAATGACATAAATTCTTTGCCGAGACAGAACCATGGCGTATTTTTCAAGAAGAAAGTTGACGACTATCTCAATTTGCTTAAAATGAAATAGAGCTAATATTTCATTAAGCCTAACAGTAATACAGGGATATTTACTGCAGATGTCCTCTGCGTTATTACGCTGGAAGCTTTTCCCTGGACCACAGCGTGCCGCAAGCCATATAGGTTCCCTTGTGAATAAATAATGCAATGTTACAATTATTTAAATTTCCCAGTGCCCCTCTGCAGTTGGTTTAACAGCCAGATGTATTATTTATGAGGCCACTGTGGTTCTGTCCTGGCTCAAACATCTGTGGTTTTCTGTGTTTATTAATGTTCAAGGTAAATAATCATTCCTCGCAGAGCCTCATCGCTCGCGTGAGGATGGGAGCACAGAGCTGATGGGAGCACAGGGCTGCGCAGGGGGTGACCTGGGGGGGACACCTCCGTGCCCTGGCTGCCCACAGCCAGTGCCCCGTGGTGGGGCTGGGGGGGTCACCTCATCCACCCCTTTCCTAAGGGTTTGGGTGGTCTGGTTTTCCTCCTAGATTTTGGAGTGCATGCTGTCGGGAGTTGATGCAATGTCAAATCCTTGAACTTCGGAGGCAAACCTCAATCATTTCTTTCCACGGGAGTAATTCCTACAGCAATGTTAAAAAAATGCTGAAAATAAGCTGTGTGAAAGCATTATTTCACACTGGAATTACACATATGATTATTCCATTGCTAGAGTGAGAAAACGGGATGATTTTCTGATATGGTGTTAAGTTGGGAGGACATGAGTTTAACTCCCCATTCTGAAACAAACGCTTATTTTTAACCTTGGGCAAATTGTTTAATATCATGATACTGCCTCATCGCCAGCTCCTAAAACGTGGGTAAAAGTTGTTCATAAAAATGATAATGAATAAAGACTGTGAGCCCTTGGCATCCACTGGTGAAGGGAAGCTGAGCCAGAGCACAGCGGAGAGGCACCCGGCTGAAGTGTCGGCGATAACGCAGCGTTGTCACCGGCGCCGCAGTCCTGAGCCCCGCTCGGTGCTACAGGCACTTCTGTGAGCACCTCGTCTCTGATTTCGAATCTCAGGGTCTTGCTTTCTCACCTCATCCATTTAACTCTCGCTGCAGTTGCTTGAGGTGAACCCTGAGAAGCGTTTTTCTCAGCTGAAAGATATCCAGGACTTCCCGTATCTGTCCGATGTGAACTGGGATGCTGTTCTCCAGAAAAGGATCATGCCAGGATTCATTCCCACGGTAAGGCCATTCGATTTTACAAGGTTCTCAGTGTGCCCAAGTCTTACACGCTGTAACCTGCCCTCACGCCTGGCACCGCATCGTGGGATGTTCTTAAACATTTCCACAAGAGCATCAGATATCATCGGAGACGGGGGAAAAGAGAGGCTGGGGCAACATTTTCACTTTCCTGTGGGTGTAGTAAAGAGTAATGGGGGATGATGACAAAGTGTGGGTGCCCCAGAATTAATCTGCTCCTTTTATAACATTCCCTGTTAGCAGCCTGGAGGGCACACGCCGTTCTGCCGTAATTGTTCCTTCCTGTAATGGCTCTCCCTAACAAGCCCATTGTTCATAGTAAAATAACACATACAGTAGATTAGTGTTTCTGATCCTTTTTTAATTGGATTAAAACAGCACAGATGTAACGTAACCCTTAGGGAAAATAATCCGAGGACTGTGGTGTGCAGTGCTACTCTGACTGTTTTTCAGCCAAACAAAAGTTGGGCTAAGCTATGAGTATTTGTTAATTTATTTTTATATATTTTTATTAAATATAAATAGTTATTATCCATTCCCCCCCTCGGCTGCTGGGTTTCTCTGTGGGTGTATGCTATTGCTTTCAAACCAGTCTTGCAGGCTGCTGCGCTCCTCCCAGCCAAGACACCCCATCCTTGCTGTCACTTCAAAGCAGCCAAAGGGCAGAGTAGAAGCAGTGAGCACAAAAAGAGCAATTGTCACACCTTGACAATGTCCCCTGGCTGAAGGAACTGATAAAATATGTAAGAAGTACAGCAGGCATTCTGGCTATGTTGTAATTAGTTTATTTTTTACAAAATTTAGCTCCCAGGTGCAGTGCAGTTTGAGACACTCTTCCAGGCAGGCTCCGATCACTTAGGACCACCTTTTCTCTCCCCTCCAGAAAGGCAGACTGAACTGTGACCCAACCTTTGAACTAGAAGAAATGATCCTAGAATCCAAACCTCTTCACAAGAAAAAAAAGCGCTTGGCTAAGAAGGAGAAAGACACCAGCAAAAGCAGCTCCTCCCAGGTGAGAGCACACTGGTACAAGCACATGGTCAAGGGAGTCCCTCATTTTGCAAGCAAGCTGTTTGTCGTTTAGCCATCTAGCAAGACCACAGCAAACTGTTTAAACAGACCACTGGTTTCCCTTGTGACCAACTTTATTCCCAAAACCTTTCCATATCTTCCCCTGGGTGGAAGGCAGCACGTATACCCACCCGTCTGGTATGAGAGGAGTCTCAATGCCATTCTCCCCACGGGGGGGCTGAAGATGAGAGCTGAGACCTACAGCTGTCTCCTTGAGATTGTCCTTGTAATGTCTTTCTGTGGCAGCTGTGAATTGATTCCTTGTCTCTTTTATTTTTCTACTTCCATGTGAAAGGCCTGCCATCTTCAAAAGCACCTGGAGATGCTCCAGAGGGACTTCATTGTTTTCAACAGAGAAAAGTGAGTCCTGATGCAGAGGTGGCGTGCGAGACCCTGGCCCTTGGCAGGGCCTCTGGCAGAGCGGGGGTGTGGGCACCCCAGCAAACGGGGGTCAGGGGCATCTGCTGGGGCAGCGGCTGCGTTTCTGGCCTTGAGGCAGAGGCTGGGCACACGGCCACCAGCTGCATTAATTGCCCCATTTGTGCACACAGACTGTTACTTGGGGGCTGGGGGCTCAGGGGGCTTCAAGGGGGGCTGGGGTGGCTCAGGGCTGCAGGAGCCTGGAGCTGCAGGGTGCAGCCGTGCGGTGGGTGGCAGCTCGGCCGGAGGACGGGATGCTCGGCAGCCGCGGCGCCGGCACTGCCTGCGCTTCCCGCGTGGCTCAGCCCACCCTGTCTCTGTCTCTCCCCAAGGGTGAGACACCACCACAGCGACACCCAGGAAACCATAACGCTGGCGAAAAGCAGAGGCACCTACAAGGAGGACAACCAGAACAACAACCTCTGATGGCGGCACAGCCCCTGCTGGCTGTCCTGGGGGGCCAGTGCTCACCCACCCACTCACACCTTCACACCGCTGGGCCACCGGACTCGCCCGCCGCGGCCGGGACGCTGCCGATGGCCCAGGGCAGGTGGCCGGGCAGGAGTGGGGGCACCCGTCCCTCTGCCTCCCAGCCGGCTGTGCGCAGACCCTGGGCGTGCGGGAGGCTGTGGGTGCTGCCTCCGCCGCTCCCCGCAGTCAGCTGGACTCGGTTTCTATTGTTTTGCCTTTCTCGGTGGCAGGAACGTGACCGTGTGGTAGTGGATGACAGTGACAGTACTCAGCCTCTGGCTCGGCCAGCTGGTGTCACAGCCCCGGGTGCTGCCTGCCCGGCGACTGCCAGCGGCGTAACCGTAGGGCTGAGCGCGCGTTGTTTGGAGCAGTGTCACCGCCTGCATCAGTCCTGGTGATGCTGTGGGCTCTGGGAGGGCGGGAATCCCCGTGGGCTCACCGCTGGAAGAAGCTTCTCCCAGCTGCCGGGTCACCACCAGTGCCCAGTGACAAAGGTGCCCTTTGCTTACAGACGCCTCCTGCGAACACCCCGTGAGTGTGGGCATGGAGGGCTGGAAGTGGCGATGATCGATCCATCGATCTCCTTCCTTCGCTGGGAGAGGGCAGCAATGGTTTCCCCTCCCATTCCCCCTCTCTTCATGCTGGTTCCTGCTCCCATTTCTCGCAGAGCAGGACTGGTGTGGTGGGTGGTCATGCAGGCAGATGCAGAAATGAAGAGGTAACAACCAGGCACTGGTAAATAACCAGCATCCAGATGCTTTTCCAGGCTCACCTGAAAAAAACATTCATCATCACATTAAACTGCTGCAGCTCACTGAATCCAGTGGGATTTGGCTTCCAACACCAGAGGTAAATTTGATTGTGTTTTTTGAATCTCTCTACCGCTGAAATCATTCTTGATTTAAGCAGCTCTTGTTTGCTGTAGTCCTGGTGCGGTCTTTGCCAATGCTGAGATTGGCCAAAGCATTTCTATTACAGTAATCCTGGGAATGACGT
>JAVJGJ010000061.1:64055964-64082343 GCA_035590215.1 Microhierax caerulescens | reverse complement strand
AGCCCCCCCCCCCCCCCCCATTTTAGATGACTACAGCCGTTTCTTTGCTGCCATCACATGAAGGTGCAGGGTAAGGGGACGCCAGTTCTGACCGAGGGCTTGCAGGCACACGGATGGATGTGCTGTGCCACCCCTTCCCGCACCGCGCTTGCTTTGCCCAGGTCAGGCTCTTGGCGTAGCCGCAGCCCAGCCTGTGCGTGCGGGTCGGGGAGCGGGGGGCAGCAGCATCGCTGTGCATTGCTAGCATGGAAACAACCGACCCTCTTCTGTCCAGGGAGCTGCGACGCTGGAGTGGAATTAGTTCACCCGTGTGTGGTTATCAGAGTCCTCAGAGGGGGTCGTTGCAAGGGGAAAGCCACCTTTCCCCGCTAAGTCACAGCACGCCCAAATTAATAGCACCCTGTTCTTGCTCTCCCCTTCCCCAGCCACCCCTGCTTCCGAGCAATGAGACTTCTGAGCCGAGTAGGGCTCTCCATGTCTCTCTGCCTTCACTCTTGTCACTCCCAGGGAGGCTAGCCAGGCACTTCCCAAGGATCCTCTCTTCTTTGCCCAGTCCTGCACCAGGTCTGGGGCCGGGCACAGTCGGGAGGGTCGGTGCCAACAGCTGTACCCATCCCCTGCACAGCGCGCAGCTATCACCGCCTTGCTCTCGTGTGGGTATTGGTTCGTACACCATGTGTGCTCATCTGGAGCCACAGACAAGGAATCTAGTCCTGCTCCTCGCTAGGGAAAAAACGACTGCTGCATAAATACTGTTGTTCTGGCTGACAGAAAAAAAAACCAACCCCAAAAACTCAAGCACTTTAAATGGCAGCTTTAAAAATACCCCAGAGACTCCTACAACCATCTCTCCTTTCCCGTCTCCCTCTGTAAACAGAGGCACAGTCTCAGCTTAATAACTACCAGGAAAGAGGGAAAAATCTTTAATTACTTAATAGCAGAACTTCACAAAACTTTAAAGTACGAACAACCTTCCCTACCCCTGGCACAACTATTCTGTCATGGCCCCTTAAGGACCGCTGCACGGACAACTTGTCCTGTCTGAGCTGCAGGCATGTAAAAATAAATATTTCAAGGTCAAATATTTAAGGAAAAAAAAAGTATTTATTTAGCATAGCCTAAATTGACACTTAATTTTTGTAATATTTAAAAAACAATCAAGGTTTTTTTTCACATGCTTTGCAAGCCTTACAAGGCTGTGACCCTCAGTTTGATAAACACTGCTGGGTAGAAGGGGAGCATTTAACTCACAGGTGCCCCCAGAAAACAGCCTCCAAGCCAGCCCCAGCTGGGGAGACCCAAACACTGGCCAGGCAGTGCCGTGCGGAGCTGGTCTCGTGTCACCACACAGGTGACAGGCGCAGCTCTCGCTGGGCATTAGCAGCCTGTGGTAGCCAGGTCAGGCTGCAGCCAGAGACCAGACGGACAAACCAAACGGACTTTACAAACACTTGCAACACGCTCTTTTGCCAATACCTTTGCTTTTGCCCAAGAAGTTGCACCGATACGCTGACACCTACGGCAGCGAGCACCCCACGCTTTCCACCAGCCAGCCTGTCCCTGCACCACAGCTCCTCCAGCTCAAACACCGCCCGAAGCCCCTCCTGGAGCCCAGCTTGCCCATGGGGCACAGCTTCACACCACCCCTGCCCAGCAGCAGCAGCCTGAGGAATAAAAAAAAGCCAGCCAGCAACATGAGTTGTTTGAAGGAACAACTTTTTTTTTTTTAATAAAGTGTACAAAGTAGTAAAACTCCTTACATGAGGTGCTGTGACAGCTGTTACAGAGATGATCTGGGGTCCCTCATGGGCCTCATGGTGAAACTCCAACAAGCGTTGGGTGGAGACAAAGGACATGAACACGACAGAGACCCACCTGCCCCTACCAGCCCCCGTGAGCCTGCCCTCCCTGTCCCACACCGTGCCTCCGGCCGGCCCCCGCCACTTCACCTGCCTGGCTGGTTCACCCACGCCGGGTCGGTCCTGCTGTCCCACATCACGGCATCCCACACGCGTTCAACACGAATAACACTGAACCGAGCGACCTGTCTGAGCGGCATGCATACAGAAAGGAAGAGTAAAAACACAACCCGACCAAACCCACAACAACAACAGAATTTTAAGGCTATGCATAAACCAAAATGAAGCGGTATCTTTAAAGCTAGGTAGCAAGTAGCATTTGTGAAACATAAGGCTTGAGGCTTATTGATTCTTCAGAACAGGTTTATTTGCTTTTCCTTCTTAAACACCAATGTACCATTTTTCTTCCTTCACTTGAACAGGGATTTTGTTTCCTTCTCGGCAGGGGCATTTAACTCAGGGAGGTTATGTTGGAGCGGCCTCCTGGGGGTGCGACGATGCGCTTGCTCGCTGAGCGAACACCTTCATCAACCTGGGTACCTGGGAGAGGACAAGAAAGCACAAAAGGAAGGGGGAAAGCAAAGTTAAGAGCGTTTTCTTCGCAGGACTGAGCAGTCAGGCAGCCTAGGGTCTTGCCAAAGGGCATCATGAGGCTGGCTGCAGCAAACTGTTCCCCCTCCAACTCCAGTAACAGCCCCGAGAGCAGCAGCACTTGAACATCTCTGTAGACGCTCCTCCATGAACAGAGCCACACAGCAGGAGCAGGGTCTGATGCTGGGCTGGCACCTCCATGGCCACAGTCTGCCAGCTCCAGACATGGCCTTTAAGGGCCATGGAGGGTCTCTCCCTGCCATGCTCTACTCATGCTCGGCTCACCCCAGGCCACCTCCCAGCTGCCCCCTGCCCCAGCCCAGAGGCTGGGACGGTGTGGCCAGCGGCTCTGCACTCTCCCAGCCCAGCCACCACATCGGTTCACCTGACAGGCTGAATCCAGACTGATGAAGGTTCCTGACGGGGGGTGTCTGCCGTGTGGGGGACCCCCTGGTTGACCCTGCAGGAGTGCCCCCCTTGGGCGTGGTGGTCAGGTCAAACACGGGTCCATCATACATGCCCCGGGGCACAGCATGCATCTCCGCCATCTGTCACCGGAGAGAAGACGACAGTGACATTTCTCTGCTCCCAGGGAGCATCCTGCCGATAGCACCATCACCCCCAGTGACCCTTGGCTCCCCAGCCCCACTGCAGAGGCACTTCACACTGCCAACTGCGCCCCTCTGCCCTGCACACCCAAGACCTCCCTGCAGCGCTGAGGCCTGGCACAGCCCCCCACCCTAGCTAGCTGACAGCCTCCCTTCCCTCCCACCCTGCAGAGTGTGCAGAGCCCGGTGCAACAGGCAAGCCCTCAGCACAGGTGTATGCTGCATGGATGGGGAAGGTCATTCTGCCCAGTCTCTCCATTTTTCACTCTGCACTTCCCTCCAGACTCTGGCTGCAGCAGGACAGCAACAAAGGCAGGCATCCCACACTGCTGACCAGATGAGCATCTGCCTCCAGTGCTAGCACACCATCAACGCTAAGGTCAAAGCCCTCTACCCAAGCCTTAGCTATCCCAGCTGTAGGTTCAAAATACACCAGTTTGCCACACTGTTTCCAGGGTCCAGTGAGAACAGCAGCGGAAAACCAACCAGTTATTAGAGAAGAGGACAATTTGGGTTAACAGTGTCCCAATTTTGTCTCCTGGAACCTCCATCTCCTCACCTTCCTTCTGGCTTTGATGCGCTTGTAGACATAGTCAGGGAAAGGGCTGCTGGGCAGGAAGCGTCCAGTCCCCTGGGTCACATGCAGGTTGCCATCCTCCAGCATGATCTTCCCCTGGCATATGACAACCAGCGGGGCCCCACGTAGCTCCATCCCTTCAAAGATGTTGTATTCAGCTGCCTGCAGCAATCAGAGGATGATGGTCAGGAGGGACAGGAGCACTGCCTGCCCGCTCAGGGCTGTTTAGTCCCCATACCTCGCTGCTGAAGTCACCCTGAAGTGCAGGGAAAGTAACAGCCTTCCCTGCCCCAGAGGATGCCTCTGTGTCACTCGTCCCCCACTAAGAACCCACCAGAGCTCCCAACATGAACCAGGACCTGCTGCTTTAGAGCTCGTTGTGAGCAAGGACTCAAACAACAGAGGAGGGCAGGACCTAGGCTTGAGGTAAGGCATGAACAAAGCATGCTAGCAAAGCCAGGAAAAATCCGTACCTGGAAGAGGAACCCAGATAAGGAGAAATGTGTGCCCCTACACCTGCACGGGCCAGGCTCAGGAGAAGAGCAACAGAGCAGGGTGAGAAAAGCCCTGTATGCAGAGCCCAGGGTTCACGGACATCCTACCCCACAGTCACAGCTGGCACCGCGTGGAGCCTGGAACAGTCCCTCCTCCTCGGAGCCCAGCACAGCAGTGCAGCACCCAGCAGCCAGGCAGCCTTCACGCAGCGCCACTCGCACCCCACCCTCCAGCAGTCCCACAGACAAGCAGAAGGCTTACAGATTGATGAGTTTTTGCTGTGACGATCTTCACTGCATCAGGATCCCATATAACCAGATCACTGTCTGAGCCCACTGCTATTCTCCCTTTCCGTGGGTACAGGTTGAAGATTTTTGCAGCATTAGTGCTTGTCACAGCCACAAACTGGTTTTCATCCATCTTCCCTGTGGCCTGCTCAGACACAAAGAGAACTAAGAGGTCTTATAGGAAAAGTGAGAGTAAGAGCCCCAGCAAGTACCAGACTCACTCCCACACAAGCCACTGGGCTGGCTGGACCCAGACCACTGCGGCTGATCTTGTTATTGGTGCCAGACAAACAGAAACCGGGGAGCATGGGGAGCATAGCCACAGCTCCTGGCTGTTCATGCTGAACCCACGACAGCTGCCTCTCCTGCTCTGGCTTGTCCTGACTCTCAAAGTCAGAGAGGAGAGACAGGCAGCTGGGTGCTCAGCTCTGCAGGGGCAAAAGCATAGGTCTCAGGTGCCTGCCAACCCTGCCCACTCTGCCCTCTCCCTGGCATGACTCTTACCACCGCCTTGTCCCAGATGACAGACATTCGTTCCTCTATGCCGTTGGTCCCTTCTGGAATGGCTGTGAAGTTGTCCTTTCCAATGGCTTTCTGTGCAGTGCTGAATGTACAGTGGGCACTTCCCGAAACCTGCAGGTCACCACTGAGGGGTGGTAGTAACAAAATCATCGTCAGTTATTTCACAGTCAGACAACAGCAGGGACACAAGGGCCATGGATCTCCTCTGGGCACGGGCAGCCCCTGGCTCAGATCTATTTTACTCCATACCCTCATTTCTACAGCCTCTCACTCTGAAGACTTCTACTGAACTCAGCCCCTGTGGCAGCTGCGTCAGCTGGGGGCACGGGGGCAAGAGAACTCTGCCACACCGTACTGCCCGCCGGCGGCACAGACAGTACCCTGCACATGAGAGGCGCCAGCAGCTTGGCTTCTGCAGGACAGGGTGGCCTTTGTGTCAAGCCAAAAGATGCCCTTCCATACCAACTCCATCATTTGCACTAACACAGAAAAAAACCCATCCCACTGTGAGTCGGAAAAAATTTCTGGCAGTTTGTCAGGTCTGCTTGGGAAAGCAGCTTTTCTGCTGCACAGGGAGGAAGAGCCTCTCCACCCAAGGACTGTCCCCCACAGCCAGCCCTTTCACTGTGTACTGCCAGCTCCTGCACCCCGAGGGGCAAGCACAGCCCTGCCCTGCCCCACAGGAAGCCTGCTGCAGGCTGGGACAGGGGACTCGGCTGCAGGAGTGGGCTTACAGGGGGCTGAGCCTGTGGGCTACCATTTCTCACAATGCCAGCCTTCCCCAGCGAGGAGAGCACCTCAACCCGGCTCCAGGGCTCTGGCTTGAGACATTTCCTCTGGCAGGAGGTCACCAAAGGCTCCTCTTAGCCCTGCGTGGACACTGACAGCATGAGCTACAGCAGCCCACAGCGCAGACTGAGAAGGTGTGCTTGGAAGGGCAGCCTGGCCCAAGCTGCAGCATCTCTGCCACACCGCTGCCACAAAAGTAGACATCCCCCATGGCCACACAGAAATCTGACAGTGGGATGAAGAGAGTCAGGACTTCCCAGGAGCAGCTCTCTCCAGAAGGCCCAGAAAAGCTTCACTACGGTGCTCTGCACAGCTGCTGCCCAACACAGTTATCCAGAGCTCTCTGCCCAGAAGGGGCCACTGGTCACACGAGGTGCCCAGACCCATCCAGCTACTGACAGTGATGGCAGAGGGCAGGAACGGGCAGAGCAAGTGAGCTGCTGACAGGCAAGGCAAGGCAAGGAACAGCCCATGGCTCCCTGGAAGTCACCCGGCTGCTGCTGAGTCCTCGAGGAGCAGCAGACAGGCAGCAGCTGGAAAGTCATCACTTCTGGGCAAAAAGAAGCAGACCAGCTCAGGCCACCACCTCCCAGCACTCCGGCAGGAGGCAAGCGGTCCAAGCACCTGGGCTCCCAGATTGCCTGCACCTGAACATGACGGCTCTGCTCGGGGCTGCGAACCAGCCCTAATCCACTGGTAACCTTCATCTTTCTCTGATAATTTCTGCCATATGTCTGACTGACTGCACAGCCACAGGCCCAGGCTGATGACACAACATGCTTCCTAATCTCCACCAGATTTATCCCGGTGGAAGAAAAGCCACCCAGCCCAGCTGGAGCTTTGCAGCCTCTCCTCCTGCTGAAGCCTTACAGAAAACAGCAGAGGAAAGGTGCCAGGACAGATGCCTGTGGGCTGCAGGGACTTGCCTCTCTGAGATCCGGGGTGTATTTGAAGTGGAAGGGAAGGATTAGAAAGCCAGTTCAGGAGCTGGGTTCACTTTTCCCTGCTAGTCCCTAAGGCCTTCTCCTAATTCATACATCCAGACTGAGCAGAGGCATCTCTTATTCCTTGACCACAGCAAAATCCAGGGTGAGCTGCATATTCAGACCGCAAATGCACTGGTACCTCTCTTACAGCAGCCATGGCATCTCCACCCTGGCACGAGCCAGGTTTATCCTAACGTGTCCCTCTGCCAAGACACCTCTTACTGACCAGTCATCCCTTGCTCATCTAGTCCTAGATGTTTCCAGCATTACTTCAAAGGTCATTTCCATTTACAACCCCCCCCAGCGTCAAGTCATCCCCTGGCTAACACAGAGCAGCCGCCACGTGCACAGTTCCATGTACAAGCAGCGGGTGAGAGGGGTGTGCAATTCGCACGTGGCACGTGGACAGGGCCAGCAATGAGCTCTGTGTTCCTAGCTGCTCGCATGCCTTGCCAGTGAGAGGATGGAGTATAACTGTGAAAGGTCAAAGCAAATTGCTGAAGTGCTTTTATTGTTTGCTCTCTATTTTCAACAAATCCCTGCCCCACCCCCTTGCCTTGAGGGTGAGCAAATGACCTACGATCCCTGTCAGATGTGCACGAGCTGCCCTTAAAGGCCTCCGGCACTCCGCAGGCTGTACTACTGCTCACCTGTGTACAGGTGTGAGAAAATACCTGCTTTGTATTTGACCAGTGCTGCCCCCCCACCTTGTGACACCTGTAACCCCTCCACCTTCTTCTGCACCATCAGAACCCAGAGCTGTTCCCCACCCCACACGTGCAGCAGCATTCTGACTTGGTGAATGCTTTCCTGGAGTCTCTGTTAGCTGGTCTTCATTTCTTTGCCTTCTTTGGGGCATTTAAAATGGTTCGTGACTACTTGCCCTGGTATTCTTCTCATTACTGATATTAAGCTTATGGTGCCTCCCGTTGTCCCTCCGCTCTCAGAGATAAGCCACCACAGCTCCGAGTCAGAGCTATTTCATCAGTCAGCTCATTAAATACCTAGAGTGAAGTGGTTCAGGTTGGACTAATGTCTATGCTGCCCAGGAACTCCCCAACCTCTTGCTTCCCTACCTGAGGTCAGAGTCCACTTCTTCCCGGTAACGGCATTGCCCAGCAGAGCTATCACTCACCTGGCCAGGAGGGAGTTGATGTAGTCAGGAGTCGTTGGGTCTGGGCTCAGAGGTGGAGAGACCACAAATGCTGCAGCCTTGGCCCAGTTCTTACTCCAGTAGTGTGTCCCATCAGTCCCGAGACTGGCCGTGATCGGCTCACCAAACACCACATTGCCTGCAAAGGGGGACAGAAAGGATGCTGGTTTGGTGGAGCCCCGAGACATTCTCTGTCCCACGGCACTACCAACAGCCTGCCATGCCCAGAGAACACCCAGACCCACGTTAGGCTGTCCCACGCTGCCTGCTTGGAGCTCAGGTGCTGGGGCAGGCAGGAGGAACAGCAAGGCCCACATCGATGTCAGGGGTGAGCCCTGTCCACCATCCCTGTAGGGCCCTCCTGCTTAAGGGCACGGATCCTGCTGGTGCAGCAAGCCTGGCTGGAGCATGGTGCAGGAAGGCATGGCCACAGAGCTGTGTTCCCCAGAAGACACCACAGAGGGACGAACAACGCTTGCAACCCGGTCTCCTCTTCTAGCTGATGGCTGCTTTCCAACCTGCCCTGCCCCGGCCACGCTCCTGGGAAGTGAGGCCCCTGGTCCCTGGGGGGCCCCCCTGCAAGCACTGGTGTCCCCATGCAGCAGCGGGGGCATTTCGCCCCACTGACTTTCAGTGCAAGAGCAACAGTCACACCTCAGAGCTGACCAGCCGCGCAGGCACACCTGGCAGGAGGCAGGCAACCCGGTAAGCAATGACAGCCCGCAACGGAGGCAGAGCACAATGCTGACGCTGAACCCACGCCTGACCAGCAACCAAGCCTCTCACCGTGTCCTTCATCATCGGCTGTGCATTCTTCCTCCCTTATCCCTCATAAATATTTACCATGTGCCACCAGAGCTGGCAGGCTCATCCCCCTCTCCTGTTCTTCACTCACCTTCTGGTGTCCCACGCCAGGGACAGCCCCGGGGAGACGGCAGCAGGTGGTGACCAAAGGGTTTTTGTGGAGCAGGGCTTGCCATGCTGCTAAGCTAGGATGGGGACTAAGAAATTGTGCTTTTCCTTCCAAATGCTCCACAGCCCGAGCAAGTGCTTCTGGGAGACACTTGGCATCGCTATGTCCCAGAACTACCAACTCCACCAAGACCCTCTCTACAAATTCATTTTTTACATTTCCCCTTCCCCTCTTTCTAGAGGTTGCAGATCCTCAGAACCTTACTACCACTCAGCTAAAAGTTCTGTTCTCCCTGCCCAAAGGCAGGAGGGTGCAGTGCTCCTTAACACCCAGGAGAAACCCTGGTCCCAAAGCAGCCAGGCTGGCAGAACCCCCATGTCTGAGCTGGAATCAGTGCACATTGGCTAACAACAGGCCAGTCTGTGGACCAGCACCATCCTGCAGTCCTGCTTGTACGGGCGCCTCACTCACCCCAGACTGCGCGTGTGCTCCTCGGCAAGCTGGCTGTGCAGCATGGAAGAAAGGTCCAGCTGGGCTGTTCCCAGACAGAAACCTGGGCTGGACACTGAGCAGCGCCTTTCCAAGTACCTGTGTGTACATGTGTCCTTCCTGCCAGCCAGGAGCGATGCGCATGAGCAGGCAGCTGCTACTCCAGGCACCTGGGGTCTGGCGGAGAAGAGCTGCCCACCAGCCTCCTCGTGCACCAGCTCTTGGGGCAGGAGCACACAGCTCACTGAACGTGGCTCTGGACGTGCCCATGTGCATGTGGGGAGTCCCTGTGCTCCATCACCAGTGACAAACAGAGCCTCCAGCCACCCGAAAAGGCACCCAGGTGCTTCAGAGGGGCTGGCACTTCAAAGGGAGGCCAGAGCTACACGCAGCAGCTGAAACCACTTGCACAGGGATCGGACTAGTCTCCTCAGAGAGCCCGTCACAGCCACAGGCAAACTTTGGTGTTTAAAACATTGCTCCTACCTGCAACCCACATGCTGATGTTACTTGACGTGCAACAGGAGGTGGCTCCATGTGATCTGGTGCAGTGTTCCTGTGCCCTTCACGAGTCAGGTAAATCCCTGAACTAGCCGCTCCCCAGCAGATGAAGTACTGGACTACACTCAAGGCACAGCAGTGGTCTTGGCAAAACAACCACGAGGACACAGGGACCACCAAATCCAGCTGTCCAGGATCCCAGCGGCAACAGCAAGGCTGTGTGCAGCAGCAGCTGCCACTCACCTTTTTTTCTGGCTTGCGAGATGAGGTCAGCAGCGCTTTTGCTCATCACTTTAGTCACGTAGAGAGGACAGTTGGTCTGGCTGGCAATAGTGATGGCCCGGAAGACAGCTTCGGCTTCCAGCTGCGAGAGAGAACAGCGCATGGCTGCAGAAGAGCGCTGGGTGGCCCGGGAGGAGCCCTTGCTCCTCTTGGCACACCATGGATTGCTGCCAGCACCCCTGGCTCCCCAAGGGCAGGTTAACCAGGGAGACTCAAGGGGAGAAGCTTCAGTGTCCTCAGGGCCCGGCCCCCCCGCAGGCTGCAGCCACGGGACGCCTGGCAGGGGAGCACTGCCTGGCGCCCAGGGGCCAGTGCAGAGCTGCATCTGCTGTTTTTTCCACTGCCTGGTTCCAGCTCTCCCGACAGCCAGAGAAGCCCAGGGACTGCTGCCCGCGCCTGACAGCATGGCTCCCAGGCTGATGCCAGACAACAAAAGGGTCTGCCCTTCCAGACCACCCACTGCTCCAGGCTCTCCGGCGGCTGAGTTTGGTTTAACCAAACGTCACCGTGCCTGTCGCTGGGGTGCAACGAGCTACGTGCTGGCAGGCTGCTCCCAGCAGGGTCTGGCTGTCTGGGGCAGCTGCTGCTGCTGACACCCACCCCACGCTTCACTGTCCCGCTGTTAGCAGAGGGTGCATTTCCATCACAGGGGATATCTTTGGACTATTACATCAGTCCGTGCTCAGCCTGAGTTCAACCCCAGAGGTTCTCCGAGTGTTTGCTCTACAGTTTGGCTTCAAGCTTCGGCATGAGAAAGTTCAAAACAGAAGCCTTAAAAAGACAATGTACCAATCAGCCAGCTCCCGGGGGAGGCCAGGGCTGCCAGCTGCAGGGAACGCAGCAGCTGGCTGCGTGAGCTTAACTCTCCCAGCAGCAGCAGAATCAGACCACTGCACCCAGACCCACACGCACTCGTACACCTCTCATACTTCTGCAGGCCTATTTGCTGCAAAGTGAAAACAGGATTTTCTCTTCTCCTTAAAGACATTTTAAACACAAATTTAAACAAGAGAACATTTTTGTCAGCACACTTATGGACTTGAGTAGTTGATGGGGTTTAGCACATGGACAGGAGCAAACAGAGCCATCACTGAATACCCTTCGCAGCAGGTAGCAATTCGGGACAGCACCACCCTGCCCTACCAAACCACCACCACCTGACAGAATAGCAAGTCTTTAACCCCCACTGAGGGCCCTCCGGGACAGAGCAGACCCCCAGAGCTATGGACCACTCCTCCTGTGCTTTGCTATCAATCTGAAGGCTTTATGGGAGGTAGCAGGGTTATTTGTGGTCTACCTAACATTTTCCCAGGTAGACTATGTTCTGCAAAAGGGACAGTGTTCATTTTCAAAGGCAATGAGATCTGCATTTGGCTGAACAGATGGCACCTAGAGCCTTCTTCCACTGCCCTCATCTGTCTTATGCTTTAATGGCATTTCAAGATCAAACACTCAACAGTGTTTTACTGGCTTTGGACGAGAAGAGCCACAGTGCTGTCTTACGATAATAGGACAGTTCTCAAATCCTGGCACAACCACAGCATCCCGCAATTGCAGGTTAGCTTGCCAACTAGAGGCAATGGGTCTAGAGCCATAAAAATAAATGGCAGGTTACACACAGTGGGACTCTGATCTACTGGATTTGATGCTGAGTGTCTTCCCTGTACAGGAAAATGCTTTATACTCTCATACTTCAAAGAGAATAAGCACTGTAGTACACTAGGCTATATACGTTGTTACCAGCCACAATACAGTCAACTTCTTACACTTCTAGTTTAAGCCAACTGATTTCTATTTCCTGAAGTACAAATCTATCCCTGTGCTCCCCTGCTTGGCTTTGCTATTGTACCAAATTCCTATAGTTTTCTTCTTTCACATGCTGTGGAGAAAGTTAAAAGCACCTCTCAGCAGGGAGCTATCTCAAGAAAACCTATCTAAAATTAGACTCAACTCAGATTAATGGACCAAACAGAAAAATACCCTGCGAGCTAAAATTAGAAGTAATCTAATTAGTGTCTTGACAATGATTTGTAACCAGGGAATTCCCCCCCCCCTTCCCTCCCACTCGTTCCACCAATGTCTTTGTCCATCTGATTTTGAAATACACTTTAGACCCTAAGCAGAGATTAAGCAGAAAGAGGCTGGAATCTGTCTGCACTCCGACAGACATGAACAGTGAATTTGCAGAGAAACTGGAACTCACCATTTGATTCTTCCCAGGCCTCTCACACCCATGGAGTCACCTATACAAGACAAATGCCCCCAAACCAGCAGCAAATGCCGCTACAGCCAAATAGACCTTTTTGTCAATAGAGTAATCTCTGGGAGGCTCAGAAGCCTTTGTCTCTGCTAGGAGACTTGAGCAAGACTGAAAAGTGTTTGTCACAAATGTGCATTTTGCTCTTTCCTGAGCTGCTGATGAACAAGACTGTATTGCCTGTATAAATGGATACCCATGGATGCGGACACGCACACACACACACTCCTTGCTTGGCCCCACTACATACACTAAGCCCTACTGTGACTTGTGGGGAAAGCTCTTCAGTGCAGCAAGGCTGGTACTGTCCTTTGCATCTTACCTCCTCAGGTCTGCTCAGCACGTGACCCTCAGGGCCAGTAATTCCCATCTCCAACATCCTGGTTTGTTCCTAGGACATCGAAAGGACAGAGGGACATTACAAGACTGTGAAACTGTCAACTACGCAGAAAAGCAGATCCCTCTTGTGTTGAGCCCTTCCGTCAGGACGGCCACCACTTTATGTCCTGTGGGACCACCATGCACAGTGAGAGGCTGCTGCACCCTCAAGGGGTTTGACAGAGAAGAAAGGGAGGATGGGGAAACAGGAGGGCTTGGAGGGAGCACGGACACCAAAGGAAACCTCTTTGATGAAATGAGCGGTGTGGATGAAAAAAAAACCTCCCCAGTTCCATGTACACCACTTGATGTTTACAGTCCCTTTCCAAGGCCCTCCCTGACTCCCCTTCTGAAAAGCAGATTGTCCAAGTAGAAACTATTGAGAAAACAATCATTAAAACCAGCAAAAAAATCTCCTCCCAAGGTTACTCCTGGGTCTACAGTGATGTTATTTAATCATCTGGAAATCAGCAAGTGCTAAAACCTGTCCTGCATCAATTTCTTTAGAAACTGTTGGTGTGGGGTGTTGGTTCCTGTATTAACATTATTCCAAGTATTTTGCTGTTATAATTAAGACAACTGTGTGTGTGGATGTGCACCAAATGCACTGGCCTGCCTATCTCCTGCTTGTACCCTAGCGATTTCTCTCATATTCCCTCATCTTAATCATCTCCCTTTGACAGAGGTCAAAGGAAACAGGCAAGGGGACTTCATGGTCTGCCCTGACCAAGGCACCCGGGGATCTTTCTGACCTTCACACTTTCAACCACATGCTGTCACTGCCTGTGGCAATGCCCATGTTTGCTGCCACACAACATCTGCCCTTGACTTGCAGAAACCATGTGCAGTTGCACAACAAGCAACATTTCCCCAAGAGGTGTCATGGGGCATGAAGTGGATGCACAGCAGCAGTAACACTAAGCCTGTAAGCAAGCAGGTTTATGCACTTTTTCTTGCGTCTCCTAGAGTACTGAGCATATTATGAGCATTAAATAATGCCACCAATCTCTGTCAGGACTGTGTAACTCCAGCAACGATAACAGATGTGTTCACAGCTGTTGGAGAAGTGTATCAAAAGGATGAGGCTTCACAGCAGGTAAGTGCTGTGTGTTACCTCCTCTGACACCTTCTCTGCTACAGTCAAAGCACCAAGCAAGGACTTAACAACACTCCTAATGTGTCTTGCTCTTTGTCAATCATGAAGCACTCTCTCACCACCTACAGCACATAAGTCTGGAGCTCTGCTCATGTCCTATTTCTGTTCAGGCCGTGCATCACATCTCTTCCCCTGTAACCTCCTCTCCTGTGTTGACCAAACTCCAGAGAAACACACAGCCGCCCGGACCACTGAAAGTAAATGGACTGAAATGACGAGTACAGAGAACAAATCCTCTGCTTCCTGGAACCACCACCAGCAGATGACCACAAGCTTCATGTCTCTATGCTAACAACACTGAGCTCCCCACCAGCCTGTGATGTTTCAATCAGTCCTGACAGAAGGAAGCAATTCCCAAGGCTGTGAAGTGCTACCAGTTACTAGTTTTGGGGCATTTTGTGTTTAGGCTGGTGCTGAAGTAGAGATAAGCTCTAGGCAATACAACTCCTCTGATCGCTCCTTGTATCCATGTGAAAGAACCATACAATTGTGCATTGCAGCTCTAAAAAGTCCAAAGAAAAACTGACTCTTGCAGTCTGAGAGTCTCTTATTTCACACTCCTTCAACTCCCAAGAATGAGAGACAGGCAAAATCAAGTAGCTGCAGAACAAAACTGAGCAATGTCTTCTCTGTCTTAATGGAAATCGAAACATTTGGACTTTCATCCAGGATGAATTAAAAAGCAGCAGGCCAATACAGACCACCCACTTACACACCAACCACAGCCCTCATAACGACTCCCTCACAAATCCAGCTCCATTAGCCGCCTGCTCGCTTACAGCAGGGAGAAAATTCCTCTCTTGCTGCAGCACTTTTCAATACACTTTCACTCTCTCAGCTGATTATGGGCAAGGCAAAGGTCTCCACGTCTCCACACTGAAAAAGAGCTGTGGCTGGAATGAACATACCATACTTGATAGCCGGCTCTCTTCCATTTAGATAATTGCTAGTTCACTATTTCAGATTCATTTATGGACCACATACAGCAGAAAATCTTGGTAAATGTGATATTGCTGCTTGAGCAGCAAAGAGATCACCTTGCAAAAGGTGTCCATGCAACTGTAGTCATTTTGCTAATGCCCCACACTGAACCTGCCTGGCACAGATTTTCAGTCCCTGCATATCAGAAGAGCAGTTAGTTACCTGTGCAATTATATCTCCATTTTCAGCATGAACTTGAGCTATGGCACCCAGTTCTGCCAGGCAGCTGAATATCTCGTACAGCTGAAATGGGGACAAGAGAAAATGATTGCCAAGCAGACAGACTGCCCAGGCTGTGCATGGCCACGGCACCCCCCCCACACCCCCATGGCACCCCCCACGGCCACGGCACCCTGCGTGGCCCTTCAGCCCGAGGCCCTGGCAGCGGCAGGGCCTGCTGTGGGCCAGCTCTGGCGGTGCCAGGTGCTGCTCTCCAAAGGCCATGGCTGCCGCTGGCTGCTCTTGGTGATCTCCAGGCCAGACGGCTGCCTCCAGCTGCAGCACAGCTCCTGGCCAGCCCACCATGGCCGCAGCCCGGGGGGCCTGCAAAGGCGGGAGGGAAGAGGAGAGGGGCCGCCGGCCACCCCAGCCCCCCTGTACGCCCGCGGCTGCCGCCCCCCGCTGCCCCTCGTGCCAAAGGCGTCTCACCTCGGTGTTCGACATCTGGTACGAGTCCTTGTAGGCCATGTACACCATGAAGGAGTTAACCCCTAGGGGCAGAGGAGAGAGGGGTGAGCAGGGGGCTCTCCCTCCCCGCCAGCCCCTCACAGGACAGCTCAAGGACATCACAGGACAGTGCCCCAGCAGGCACCCACAGCACGGCCCCCCCCGGCCCCCCGTCGGCAAGGGACGGGGCTGGCTGAGGCCGGCGCTGGGAGCGGTGGGCAGCAAACCTTTCTCCTGGACCAGGGCGTGCAGCTCCTGCCGGACACGGTCGCTCCAGCGCGGGATGTCCACGTGCAGCGCGTAGTCGCAGCAGGCCTTGCCATCGGCCCACTCCCGCCACCGCTCCAGCGCCTCCACCAAGCTGCTCTCGGGCTCCGGCACCACATGGTCCACTGCAGGGGCACAGCGGGGGCAGGGGCTGGGCGGGGGGTCCATGCCCCGGCCACCCCACCGCAGCCCTGCACACTGCCAGCCATCCCCACGAGCCCAGCCTCGTCTCCTCAGCAGCTGCGGGGCAGCTCCGAAGAGGTCCCCATCGCTGCCATGGCGAGCCCTGCTCTCTAAATACATTTATTGGCAGGGAGGCACACAGAGCCTTTGCTTAATGGCCTCTGGCATGAGACCAGGGGCTTTTACAGCTTCTGCTGAGAAATCAGCTGAAAGCTGAAGGATCCTGTCCTTCCTCACCCCGACTTCCACCCCATTAACACACAGCCTCCTCCCATCTGCAATACTAATGCACCTTTTATTGCCCACCACGTAATCCCCATGCCCTGCCATAGTCCATTTCGCACAACTTATTCTCTTGGCCCAGGGGGAAGAAGAACTGGTGGGGGGAGAAGAAGAAAGCCAGTCCTTTACTGGAAGGATGAACAGTTGCTCCTGCATCCCAAGAAACCCTGCAGTGCACGCAGCTGTGCCCACTGCACAGCATTGAAACCTGGCCCTCAAACCAGTGCCCAACAGTGGCCCACTACAGGGAAGGACCTCAGAATTCCCTTTCCTTTTTTGTTAGCACTGTTTATTTCCAGGCAGCGTGAGATGCCAGGACATTGCTCTGTTCCTCTGCTCAGAGTCATCTGAGCATCATGCTGCCCTATTTTTATTTAACAAGGAAAAAAGTTACAACATTGATCCTTTTTGAGGGTCCCAGTGGCACAGTGGCTGCAGACAATGAAGCACCGCAGAACATCAGATCTGCAAGGGCAAGGGATCCTATACAAATCCCCTGTCCCACCTCTTCATTATTAATAAGGGTCCCAAAGATTCACCCCAATCCTCACTCTCTAAACTGCATTGACAGAGATCGCAGAAAAGATGAGCACAAACTGTCATGGACCTTTTAAGCAAAGATGACTGAGAAAAGCAAAGAGAAAAATAATTAATGGGCAATGTTCCAAGCATGCTGGGTGCTGTCATGCACAGGACCTGCCTGCTGCACTCACTGATCATGGTGGTGCCACCAGCCAGGGCCGCTTTCGTTCCTTGGAAGAAATCATCCACAGCTGTCATCCCCTTGTATGGCATCTGCAGGCGAGTGTGAACATCAATTCCTCCAGGGATCACCATCTTCCCGTTGGCTTCTATGGTTTTGACCCCTCCAGGGACAATCAGGTTGTCTCCGATCTGCCTGATGAGATGACACCAAGATGGTGAGCCCCCCACAAAGGACAACCAGCCACAACAGAAGCAATGTCCAGCCAGGTCTGCTCCCCCCGGCAGCAGCAATGCCACTTTCACACTCCCAGACCCAGCCTTGCAGGAGCCACCACAGTCAAACCACCTTACCTGGCAGCAAAACGTAGGCTTGTCCAGCTTGCTTAAACCTACGATCTGCACAGGCCAGGGGTGGCTGCCAGCTCTCTGACTGCTCTAGCGGTGCCTGTGATGAGCCCTGCTGCCTGGGGCAGGCACAGGTTTGGGGTAGTCGGGGGGCACGGTCTGATGGGCATGCAGATCTCTGCAGTGTATGGTGTGAAGCTGCCTAGGACACTTCGTACCCCACAGACTCACAAGTCAGGCTCCTGCAAGCACTGCCAGTGTAGCAATCCTACCTGTTCACCCAGAACTTGTTTGAAGAACAAAACCCAACACCAGCCTTGCTTCCAGTAAGCTGCACCCCTAATCTCTCCTCTCCCCCGTCCTTCTGCCCACCTTAAGTAAGGCTCAGGTCTGAGGCTTACTTACAAAGATGATTTCCCACTGTAATGCCACAACTGCTAGACCAGCTGAGGGCTCATCAGGGACTTGTAACGCTGCTCACAGCACAAGGTCCCGAGGGTAAAGGGAAGCCTCCCTCGGGGAAGCTGGGGAGGAGCTCACCAAGTGCACAGCACAGCCCGGCTGGGCTCACGGCACAGCCTGGGAGCACTGGGCTCCCTCTCTTCGCACGGAGCGCAGCCAGAGCCCTCCCCTCTCATGGTGTCTCCTTCATGGCCCTGAAGGACACCTCTGCTATCAGCAGGACCACGCTGTAGTGAAGGCAGCTAAAATCCCAAGTACCTAAAAATATCTTCTGAAAACAGGAAACCTAAAAGGTTCCAGCATACGTGTACTCCTAAATTAAAACACCACTATAGTTCTCTGGAGTTTGTACTGTTCCAGCACACAACAGTCTCCCCCCGGACGTACTCAGACCTCCTGCAAGCCAGGTCACCTGAACCTGAGGACTCCCTTCACTCAGCCCCCTGCCCCCTCAATCCCTTTATCTGTCCATATGTAGCACTCAGCCTTCAAATCTCTTCTTTCAGAAATCCTATTTTCATCAAGCCTTCCTCAGTCTTCCCTGAATAAACCATGACAAAAGACAAGTTGGTTTTAGTGGAAAACGTCTGATTTCCTTGGGATACTGGAGGTAAATGAAGAACAAATTCCATTTCTGCATTCATTCAACCTCAGTCCTTTTTTTTTTTTCCCTTAGAATATTTTTCTTAGAATAACAAAAGTTCTATGGACAGAACTGCTAGCTCCAGTGTCCTCACAGCAATCAACCAGCAGCTCTTTCCACCACCTTTATTGAGATGAATCCATCACCAAAGGATTTAAAACTGCTCGCTCTATTCTTACCAGAATTCACTTGTGAGAGCATTTCACTTCCCAGGCAATGAGATTCTGTGACCCACAAGGCTGCAGATGAGGCCAAGTGATTTGCTCAAGGATACCCAGGTAAGTCTGTGCCATAGCAAGACCTGAAGCTGGCTCTGATCCCTGCCTGGGTAGAAGTACTAGTCAGTCACGAATGCTCTTGTCCACTAGCTAAAACCAGCCTCATAAAAATACAGTCACACTGCTTGAAGTACTTCTCTGTTGCTGGATTTGTTAAATATACCATCCTGTTGGAAGTCTGGATATTTTCCTCTTACCATAGAGCAAGCAACGCCTATTCAAGTCTTCCTGTTATGAACTATCACAGTTCTTTTAACTCACCCAGCTTGGGGCTGGTCCCAACACGATACATTTGCCTCATTTGAACTGCAGCCTTTAAACAATGGAGTTATCACTGCACTTCTAAAACACACACAAAGAAGCTGGGGGACCCAGAGGTTTGACTGCAATTCCTGAAAATCTCGAGGCTGCAGATGACCTGCAGCACAGCACTGTCCTTGTTAGTGCTAACAAATGGGATCTTGTGGGGGGTCATTCAGGCTAATAGTGTTAACACAGAGCAAAACGGGAGTCAAAGATAAATCTTGTTCCTGGTGCAATTAAACACATCTTTGTTGCACAATGGACACTGGATCACGAAGTCACCAGCCTGACTGTAATTCAGTCACTGGACTGACTGAGTAAACATGTCCGGCAATCACATACGTGCTCACACACCCTGCAGAGAGCTGAGCCGCTAACCAGAGCAAGCTATCAAGTTTTAGTGGCTAGCAGCTTGGGTACAGACCACATCCACAAAAAGCCAATAACCATCCAACCTGAAGCTGCTTCAAGGGGAGATGGAGCTAACAGAAGCCCCATACTTACTTTATGAGGCCATCCTCCATGTAAATGTCAGCATAGAATGACTGGTCATCGTTGACTATTCTCCCTCCTTTAATAAGGAGACGATCACTCTGCGAAGGAAAGAACAAGCAGCTGTCAGGAGCAGGCAATACAGGCACTTCTCAGCGGCCAGGACAGCACCCTTGGGTGCTCTCCTGCATCAGTCAGCTCACCCAACAGCCAACACTGCGGAAAGCTCACATCTGTACCGACACTTGAAACAACAGGGCAAGAGCAAGGCCTGAAAAACCCCACTGGTAGGGCTGTGTCTGCGTGGAACAGGTGCTGCCTGTTCACCTGAGACAAGGAGCCGCAGGTGAGAGGCGATAGTGCTCCCCGGTCGCTGCAGGCAGCACAAGCCAAGCACCACAATTTACAGCAAGTTTGTCACTAGGGGCGTGTCCTTAGATCCTATGCAAATACCACACAAAATAAGTTGCATTAAGGATGACAATGTATATCTCTCTCATCTGTTATCACCTTGCAAAGACCACTAACAGGACAGGCAGCCCTGAAGATGATGCATCTGCTGTTGGACTCCGTCCCGCCCCTGCAATGCTCGGGATAGTCCTTCTGAGGTATTTCAGAAATGTCACAGGGCTACACAAGACCCAGAAGACATTAAACCGCATTCCCATCCCATCATTTACCACCTCCTCTGTCGTCTTTTCTACCAACCTAAAGTGGCCAGCAGCCTTCTCTGAAGGAATGCAGCTGGATGGTGGGGAAGCACCCAGACCAGACCTGCTCTGACACCCTTCCTGTACACACGCTTTTGGACCTGGGCACCCCAGTGTATGCTGATGGGAGAAAACAGACCCTGTCCTGAGGAGCTGGGAAGGCTGAGGTCCTGCTCTTCTACCTCCACCTGCACAACTCTGAACACCAGCTGCAGGCAGGGCAGGGGCAAACAGCCTGATCTCACACGTGGCTACCATGAATTCGGGTGACATAAGCTGATCATGCTGTTCCAGAGAATATGCAGTCTTCCTGACTGCTTAAAACATCTCCAATGACCCTCCAGCTATCAAGCTCCCCTTACCTCCCCCTCTGCTCCCCCCCAGTGCCCACAGCCCAGGTTTTGACATGTGAATACAACCCCTTTCCACAGTCCGAGCCTGGACCGCGGCTGACCAGAGCCTTCGAGCAGGGCTCACACGCCAGCCCCGCTCTGTGAACCTCTTGCACAATTAAGTCCTCTACAGGGAACTGGGTTTGTTCTCCATCCGCTGCCCCCGGGGTGATTTCTAGCACTATCACCACACTGGTGGTAATTTGCCGTTTCCTCCCTGGCAACAGAAGGATGCAGGAGAATCCCCCCACATCCCTGCAGCTTGCAGCAGCCAAAGCCCTGAGACCGTGAGCGTTTTTGCAGCAGTCTCATCCACACAGTCGAGACAAAGAAACTGGGTGGGGAAGGGATCCGAACGCACGGTGTGCTCAGCTCGGCAGCAGCTCAGTGCTGGTGCAGGGGGAAGAGCCACGGTCTCCCCTCACTTCCCAGGCAGGTACCTGCCCAGGGCTGCACCCATCGATGACCAGCACCCCGAGTCCCAGCAAGCAGGACCTACCCCCCGGCTCAGCACAGTGTAACACTGATCAGGAGCCTCGCCCCCCTCACCAAGAAAAGCACACAGCTGGATTGTTCCTGTGTTCCCATCCCATCCACCATCCTCCCCGACGAGCAGACCTGGGGTCAGCTCCCCTTCTCCCCCAGAGGTCTAGCAGAACTGTGCTGGCTAAGGGGGGTCTGGAAGCAAGGGCATGTTGCTGCTCACAGACCTCCCCGCACAGCTCCCTCAAACAGCTAATTTAACAGATCACAAGCAGCACACGATGATACTGGCCTCAACTAGCGACCTGGGAGACCATCACCACCTTTCACCTGCAGCACTTTGCCTCAGGTACAGCCGAGGCAGGAGGACAGCTGGGTATGTGCTGGCCCAGAAGTCCCAGACAGCCAGATCTCAGCCTGCGCTGCATCTCTCCCCAGTGGGCACCCGCCAGGCGATGCTCAGCTTTGGGGCTGAGGACCCCAAACACAAACAAATGCTGTTGACGAGCCACTGATTCTCCTCCTTCCCCAGCACAGGACACTCATCCTTCCTTTTGTGTCAACCCAATTTTGACTCACTACCAATACTGTAATTTTAAGTTCAGAAATCCCTAAAAGAGCAAAGCGTGACCGCAGCCTGCTTATAGCCTGTCAGTGACAGGGGACAAGCAGCTGAGCCATGGTTCCCATGCATGTAAATGATGAATATTTAAGTAACAGCACAAGAAACGTAGGTAGAAACCATCAAGCAACGATATTGGTTATCAGCCACACAAGAATCAGGGTCACAGTCAAAACACAGAGAAGGACTCATTGTTTTGTATTTCAGTCAACTGCACATACAGTTTCTCCCACATAACCAGTCCCCCGTGCCCTGGCAGATCCTCCTTGCCTTTACCTAGCCTACATGGCAAGAAAAAAAAAGGGAGCCTACCTGCCCAGATCCAGTAACACAACTGGGCTTCCACTTTTTTTTTTGCCTTGTCCTTTAAACCTGCCCAACCTGCTTTCCCAAAGGCCCTGGAGCTCGTTCTCACTAGAGTGCAGAAGCACCAGCAAATACTGATGCTGGCCTCTTCTCCCTGCGCATGGGACAAGACAAAGCAATGGGAGACAGGCACAGGCGGCGTGGGGGCAGGAGACCACAGCACTTGACAATTACTGAATAAACTGTTAATATGAACTCAGAAAATATGCCTGCCCGCAAACGCAAATGGTCATTCTGTGGCAGATGTGAAGGGCTGCTCAGTGCTAACTCTGTTAGTACACAAACGGTGAGGTCCGTAATGGCTGGGGCACAAACAAGGCGTTCATTCAGGGGATCGGGCACTGCCAGACACCCCCCGCGCCCACGGAGAGCAGGGCTGCATCAGTGCCTACCCGCCAGCTGTGAGGAAAAAATATAATAAAGGAAAATGAGTAAAATCCAAGTGACACCACAGCTACAGGCTCTGGCATCGTTCAGGAGGGCACCCAGACGCCAAGAGGCAGGGGAGCAAGAAAGGAAGAGAATGAAGCAGTTAGGGGGAAACAAGTGGGACTTAATAGACAGGCTTCTGCAGCACACGCCGCCAGAGCAGCCTCAGATTACAATAAATGCACTGTTTCCCCTGCCAGGGCTCATTTGTGTGTCTCCACACCCACCACGTCTCCCCGCCAGGCAGTGTCGGGCTGTGTCATCAGCCACTGTCAGCAGATGGAAAAGCCCTCCTGCACCCCGCGCAGGGAGCACCTTGCCTGCCGGCTGGCAGAAGCACGGCGGGGGGCAAGCGTGCCCGGGGGGCCAAGCCCAGCCGCTTCTGCCCACACACGGCACACGGGGACCAGCCTCCGTGCAAAGGGTCCGGCATGCCGAAGCGGCAGCGTGAGCAGAAGGTGCCACGCGACTGCACCTGACACAGAGCCGTCCCCTCCGCTGACTGTGGCTCAAGTCTCCACGCAGCCAGGGACAGCCCATTTGTCACCACTGTGGTACCCTTCGTGAGCATCCATTTCTGCAGGCACGGGTGCTGTCCCACAAGGCCAGGCCTCGCAGCCTCCCTCCAGAACAGCTCTGCCAAATCCTGGCGGGATCACCGCCAGCCCAGACGCCCCTGCCCTGCTGGGAAGCCTTTCTGCCGAACACTCCCTGTCTCTCTACCCATTGGCATTTGGGATTAAACTTTCAAAACCATTACCCATTCCCCCATGCCCACACTCTGCTCCTGATGCTCTTAAGCATCACCTGGGCATTTGAGATCCCAAGGTATCGAGGGGTCTCAACATTTCTCAGTGTGACACTGCAGAAGGGAGGCAGCAGCTTCCAGAAGGCTGCTGAATCCAGCCAAGAACAGTGCTCACCTTGTTTGCAAAGCCCAAGGGCATAATTAGGGTAGCATGGAAGCAGGTGTATGGCTTTACCGCCCTTTCCCTTGTAAAAGATAGAGACACTAATTGCAACGGTGTTTCATCAGTAGCTGGATGTCTCCTTACTCATGTACCACATGACAGCATGGAAAAACCCCTGGCTGGAATCACAGGGATAGCCAGGCAGCTGCCAACTACACCCAGTGACACCCCCCAGCCTGTGGGCATGGTCAGAAATGCCATACAGATTGCTGCCAGTTTACCAAAATCTGCCTAGTCAGTAACTGAGGCTTTTCTCCCTGCTTGCACCTGACACAACATACTAGCCGTCCCCGTGCAGACCTCATTGGTTTTAGAGGTGCCAGAGACATCACAGAGATGGTGCTTGTGGGCTCTGACAGGGTGGCTGAACGCAACGGGCATGGCTTACACCAAGAAAAAATACGGGAACTCCAGCCTACCTGGGATAGGGAAGGTTTTTGCAACCAAAACACAAAGACTGGGCGATTGTGATTCAACTGTCAGCTCTGTTAACAGCTACTTTGTGAAACCAGGGCAAGGCATTTTACCACTTCAGTCTTCCACCTTTCTTTACGCAGGGATAGGAAAACATACTGTGGACAGCAGGAGAAGTATTTTGATTGTATCTCCAAACAATCAAGGAAAAGGAACTAACAAAAAGTTTTTCAACAGACACACAAGGTTTGAAATTACTACTCTCCTGAGGCGGGCATCCCAGCATCAGCACACATCTGGAAAGTAATACTATGTTTACTGGTCTCTGATGCACTATGCACAACCTAAGCCACAGTGAAGAACAACACTTCCATATCAAGCTGATGAAGCATCACAAAGCAAGCCAAAAGACTCAACCTCTGCCCCATGTTTTCTCCACATCACAACCAACAGGTACGTCCCATGTCCCGATCTTCTTTCAAGGGCTATGGTCCTGCGTGTCACACAGCTTTTGACTAGGCTTTTACAATTTAGTTTGGGAATATTTACCCCAGCAATTTATCTTGCACAAACACATGCACCCCTCACTCATGCTCCTGGCTTCTCCACTAAAATGGCTGTGCTAGAAAATACCAGAAATCATTGCAAGCAGCTACAACAGGCAAATTGTGGTTTTTCACGTTATTATCAGAAATTAGCTATGAATTCTGACTGCAGCACTGTTGTGTACAACAAGAAGGAGTGTTTGCACATCTCCAGAAAATCACTAGATAGTTCAGACAATAGCTGTCAGGAAGTAAAAATACTCAAATTACCTAACTCCCTCACAGAAGCCAAACCTGCCTATTGCTTGGGCGACAGAAGCGAGGAAGGCGCCGCTCCCTTCGTATGCGGCTCAGTCATTGCTTCAGCGCTATCACTTTGAGATCTATAGGTGAGTCACCTGCCAGCACAAGGTGGCTCCTGTAATTCTCTATATACTCTCATGCTCCCCAGATGTGATGCTTGAGATGCTTCCAAGGTCTCTGAGATGTTTTATATCCTAATGGCACAACACAGTGCCCAAAATCTCTCTATTAACATGCAGAGCTTAGCTGACAATCTGCCATGCCCAGAAGTTGCTATGTGTCTGGACATGCAAGAACCCATTCTGGGGTGGAAATCTAAGAAGAAGTAATAAACAATCAAAACAATCTGCAGAAAGGGACAGGAGAGGCTTTGTTCTAAGGGAGACACCGTAGCTGAGATTTTCTTTCTGCCATTCCTTTGAACCAGAGAAGACCACCCAACACCTGACTTCATTTTGTTGCTTCCCTTGAGCCTCAAAGCATGGGTTTGGGACATATGGGTCATCTGACCAGAATTCCAGAGCAATCTCCTCCACCCCAACCAGGCCATGATAACGCTGCAGAACAGGGCAAGTGAGTCCCGGAGGGCAGCCGCCAAGCTGCAGAAGTCAGAGGAGACAGCTACCTGTAACATCAGCTGCACAGGCACCGCGCGCCCACAGCACCTGCAGCCTCAGCAGGCTGAGGAAAGGATGTAACATGGAGAAATAAAGCAACCGGTGAGATTCTGTTCCCACTGAGGTGAGAAAGCTCCTGCCAGATCCCAGAGGAGCAGGAACAAGCCCTGTATATTGTTAAAGCGCATCATAAATGTCCTTGCAGAAAAAGCCCCAGAGAACGGGAGAACTCCCACCTACAGCAGTAATGTTGTCAGCATGGTGGTCTAAGGATACAGAAAAGGTAACACGTGTGAAGCAGTAATATTGCTTAAGAAAGGAATTCAATCTGGATTGACAAAGGAATTTCTTTTTACACTGGTAAAGATCTTCGTGCTTCTTTGGGAGCGCTTTGTTCACATCTGTGCATTAAAAGGAGTAACGAAACTCAAGTGCTTTGTTTTCCCTTTATCTTCAAGGGGCCAAATCTGTCCTCAGGAGGAAAATCAGGAGCTATGGGAAGCCAGCAAGAAGCCACCTACAAGATGAAAGCCCCGACTGCCCCCCCGCGAAGAGAGCCCCTGAGGCTGCCCTAGGGGGGCCGGGGAGAACAGCCGCCCCGCGGAGGAAGGGACAAGCTGGACCAGAGCTCGGCAGCCCAGGGGGGGTCAGCGCTGCCAGGCACCGCGGGGACCCCGGGGCTCGCACCTCCACACGGACCGTGTCAGCCAGCGCCTTTCTTCTCTCAGCCGTGCCGTGCCGAGCCGTGCCGTGCCGTGGGTAGGTGTGGTCCCTGCGCTACTGCGCCAGCCGGGGCCCGCTGCACCTGATGCGGCGACACCGGGGAGCAGCTGGGGATGCGGCGGGCGGCACCGAGCGCGGGGAACGCCCTGCGGGCCGGCCGGGCAGCTCGCACCGCACCGGGAACGGCTGCCCGCTCCCCGCCGCCGGCCCCGCTCGGAGAGGCGCCCGCCCGTGCTCTGGGCTCGCCGGGCTCCGCTGGGGGACGGGCAGCGGGTACCACCGGACACCGGGGCGCGGCTCCGCCCAGCCCGGGCTCACCGGCGGGGCCGGGGCACCTGCGCGGGCGGCGGCACG
>JAVJGJ010000061.1:64041852-64055818 GCA_035590215.1 Microhierax caerulescens | reverse complement strand
CGCCCGCCACGGCGCAGCCGGTACCGGCCACCCGGTACCGCTCCCTGTGCGGATAGCACCGGGCATCGGTTACTGGGCATCCGCCACAGCGCAGCCGGTACTGGGCACCGGGCTCCAGGTACCACTCCTAGTGCAGCCGGTAGTGGGTACCGCGCTACGAGTACTGCTCTCAGTGCAGCAGGTACCGGGCTCCGGGCACCACTCCCAGTGCAGCCAATACTGGGTACTGGGCTCTGGGTACCGCTCCCAGTGCAGATAACACCAGGTATTGGTTACTGGGCACCGCTCCCAGTGCAGCCGGTACCGGACTCCCACTACTGCTCCCACTACAGCCAGTACTGGGTACTGGACTCCAGATACCCCAGTGCAGCCGGAACCACATACCAGGCTGTGGGCGCTGCTCCCAGTGCAGCAGGTACCACTCCCAGTGCAACCAATACTAGGTACCAGGCTGCAGGCACTGCTCCCTGTACTGGGCGCTGGGTACCACTCTTAGTGCACTGGCACTGTGCACTGCCCCACAGAAAACTCCCCACGCACTGAGCGGGGCTCGCCACCCTCTGCACCCCAGGTGCTGGGCACTGGCACCCAGTGCCACACATCCAACTTCACCCATTGCACAGCTGGTGCATAAGTAAAAGTGAAAGAAATTTCCAGAAGAATGGATTATTGGGTACTGCTGGAGTGCATCTGCATCACCCTAAGCTTTCTTCCACAAGCACACGAATTGGAAACATTTAAAAAATAGTAAAACGCACTATAGGTCTGACTCCGGGATTTTTGCATCCTGTGTAAACACTGCGTGTGTCGGCAGCACTGAGGACTCCTGTATCATATATCAAGCTGTGATCTTGGTAGGAAGGTTTGAACTGTGGAATCGGTTACAAGTATCCACGTGTACCAAGGGGGACGATGCCGGCCTGGGACCCCCCGTGCCAGCCAGCCAGCCCACCCAGCCCGAGTCGTGCTGGGATGGGAAGAACTTGCCTGCCCTCTCCTGTCTGACGCGGTTGATGCTGCCGGCAAGTCCCGTACAGCCACGGCCGGGCCTGAATCCCGCTTGCTCTCCCGGGCCAGCTGCGACTCCTCTCACATGCAGAGCTCTGAACACCATCAGCAAGATCCTTCTACAGACCCTGCTGCTAGCGGTGTGCCATCCGCTAGCCAAATCCCACAGCTACACCTGGCACGGGCACTGCTGTAAATCCCATTTCTTGCTCCTGCTAGAAAAACAAGCCGCCTGACCTGGATGAACCCCAGCTCTCCCTGAAGTTCACCTTCCAAACTAGAACCTAACTATGGTTTGCAACGGCTGTGGGGCCCCGAAGAGCACCCTGCTCCCCAGCGTGTGCCTGGGCAAAGCAATCCTCACCGCACGAGCCCTGGCACTGCAGCCAGCTCCGACTGCCACAAGCGCCGGAGAGGTGGGTGATCCCAGTGTGGACTGTCTGGAGTGCCAGCTCTGCTGCCGGGGTTCAGGGGAGGGTCACACTCAACAGCGTTAAGCATACATTCTCCTTGCTGAAGGGTTTAAGTACATCGATCGGTATGGCAGCCCTCCCTTACCAGAAGCTTTGATGCCTCTACTGGCTCAGTAACCCAGCCCGCAGCTTTTATTACTCACCAAGTTTGTTATTCTGTGTGTGCTTCCGACAAAGCTCTTAGAAGGTTTTACTGGATACATATTTATTCTAAACCCAAAAGGCATTCATCAGCTTAAACTGAAAGTCAGCAGCTTCTCTATAACTCATTACTGCCAGCACGATGAGGATATCTGCAAAACTGCATGGACTGCTTGGCCCAGCTGGACCACTGCCTCCTGCCTCCATCCCGTGCTGCCTGTGAGCTGCTGCACGCCAGCAGTCGGCAAGACACGGGCTGAAAGCCTTCCTGCTCCCGGGTGGACCGGTAGGCAAGGAGGTGTCTGCAAGCACCGGGAAGGGGGGAGCAGCGCTGCGCCAGAGCCCCTGCAACCAAGGAGCGCGCCAGGAGGAGGTAAGGTAGCAGAGCGTACTGTTCTTGCCATGATGCTGCGATGCTTCAAGAACAGGTCCTGGTCTCTACTGAAATTAGACTGGCTGGAGCTGGGACATGAGAAACACCCTCTACCCCTGTCTCCAAATCTCCTGAAACTTCACTCACCCAATTTCCAGAAAGTTTAAGAGTATCCCTGTGCTGTGCGGTACCATGTTACTTTGTCTGGAGCCAGTAACAGAAAGAGTAGCAGTTAATTAGTTAATAATAAAGGACTACACACAGAGATTCTGCTGACTTGAGCACTTAAGACACTTTCAAGCACTGCGCTTGCATCAGCCCCCTGGATGCTGGCCAGCCACGGTGACTTCAGACCCCTCTTTCGAAGGGATGCGCTTTCCTTCTGGTTGCTATGTGACACTCGCACAAATACAGTAAAACACGGCTGCCCTGGGCCCAAAACATTCAGAATGGAGAAAGATTATATTTTTTTTCCATAGGACCTCTTCCAAGTGCAGTCAGAGAGTTGTTACCTGCATGCTTCAAAACATCCTACAAGAAAGCTGGTCCATTTGAAACTTTTTTTAAAAATGGCAATACTATTACAGCTCATAACCTCCTCAGAAACGCCTACAGGGATAACATGGCACTACTTGGTTGTGGGCAGCCACAATGGGTGACAGGAGCATGGTGAGGAACACCAGTAGTGTGAACATCGAGTAGAAAGCACGTGCTGCTGCAAGGACTTTGTCACTGAAACAAACCCAGCTCTGACCGTGGCCCGCCAGTGCTCAGCAGCCAGAACACACACCTGTTGGAAACACGAGGACGGTGCTGACACAGCCCTAGTGCAAAGGCAGAAAGCAGATCCCACCAGCCCCCCCATGACTGTGATCAGCAGCTCTTACAGACGGACACAACCGAGGTACAGTGAATATAACCAGTCAGGGAGTAATCAGGGCTCAAATGTCATCGTGTTCAGTAGACTTACCAGGACAGCCCGTCCCCACGCACAGGGTCTTCTCCTCCCCATACGTATTCTTGACATAAAACCATCCCCTCTTCTCTCCTAGAAGAGGAGTTTTCAGGAGCTGAGCTTCCTTGGAGCAGAGTGAGTCCGAGGGACGGAAACACTGCAGCTGGTGCGCTCTCTCCAGGTGGAACCTCTGGCAAGATGTGGTGTCTCAAGAGGCTGCTCAGGAACTCCTACCCCAGCACACCAGGAACTTCCACCACACACAACTTCAGAGAAGCTTTTCTTGCACTTGTCCCTGGAGGAAGGTGGTTGCCAACTCGGAGCTGTGGCTCTTCCTCCACACTCCTCTGTGCCCTTCCCGCTGGGATCCATGGGGTCACCCTTACTTCTGCGGGGGAGCCCAGCTCCAAGAGATGAGTGCTCACAAGCATTTCATGATCATGCTGTTCAGTGCTTCTGGCTCCAGCTCTCCCAACCTCTGATGCTCAAGTTGAGAGCCAGAGCTGGAGGAAACTGGGAAGAGAGCCCACTGGCTCTGTTACTGAGAAACACAACTACACCGGCTTTCGCAGCATTCCCACCATCCACACCATCTCCCAGAGGCAATATGGAGCTCTGCAGCCTTTCAAACTCCCACTCTGGAGCAGACATGAATGGGAAGGAATCAAACTCAGCTGCTGGTGCTGGGTGCACATGAGGTCTGCCAGGAGGCAGCAGGAGACTTTCTCCGTGTTGTATGAGGCAGGTGGCAGGCACTGACACAAGTTTTTCCACAGTGGAGCAACTGCTGAGTTTTTCTCCTGGCTAGAATATACATCGGGGCTTTGGCAGTGGAAACAAGGAGGGAAATCAGCAGATGTATGGCCTGAAACAAACTAAACTTCCAGGTCAGCACTGAATGTTTTCAGGTAGGTGTTACCTCCACTCCAGCTGAATTACCATGATTTCAATCACCTGTCCAAACTGACATCAGGGTGGGTAATTGTTCAAGCCAGAATTTATCTGCAGCCTTATTAAGGATTAGAGGTCACAGCAACTGCAGGTCCATTCCCTTCTTTCTCCTCTGGACTGAAGGTGATGCCTTCCACAAAATCCTCGTGAGGCAGCTTGCAGAGCCTGTCTGAGATGATGCTTCACAGCGGGTAACAGAGGCTCTGTAAAAGCAGAAGTCCCCACAGCAAACACCAAGACAACGGCCCTGTCAGAACATGGGTCACCTTGAGGTCTGTGGGCTACCCTGCGCTGTCCCCATGAGGTCACTGAGAACTGGGCACGGACGTACTCAGGTGGCTAGCTGCCTGTGGGAGAGCAGTCGGTAGCCTGACGCCCGCAGCCTCGGACCGCAGCCACACTGCCTCGGGCTCCCAGCTGCCCCTCCTTCACACAGTGGGATGTCGGTGCTTTTGCAAACACCCCCCAGGACTCGCACAGCCTGAAGAGGACCCAGGGCCCCCGAGAGCCCATCAACCCCAGAACGCAGACTGACCGGTCCCCGCACCGCAGCCGGGCAGTCTGACCCCCACGGCACAAGCTCCTGCACCCTGCGGGCGTGCAGAGGTGTCTGGCCAAGGGAGAAGCTCCTTCATCTCTTTGTCAGAAATGAATCGGGTTGAAACCAAACATGTCAAATGGAATATGCTAGTATGTGTACACGAGTGACTGATGCTTCAAGGCCAATTAGTTCAATTACAGCCTGAACCTGCAGCGCAACAAAGTGCCGGTGACTTGGGTGGCTCAAGACGTGCTTTCCTTCCCCCGGCACCAGGGCTGGCAGGGAGCCACCAGCCGCGAGGGCGGCGGGACTGGGGACTGCCACCACCCCTGTCCCTCTGCTCGGCATCGCTGCCAGCATCAGCAGCACCCGGGCGAGACACCTCACCCCGCAGCTCTGGTGGGTCCTCGCCTCTCTCTGGTTCCTCCCTTCAAAGGCACGATGGAAATGCGAGAGCCCAGCAGAACAGCGGGCATGCCCTGGTTTTGTTACTGATCATGTGCATGAAGGGCAAAAACTGAGTCTGCAAACTCAAGCCTTGGGAGCTCAAGGGCTTAACACCAGGGTGAAGAAGTAGGGTCCAAATTAAAGCAGCAGTACAGTAAAGAAGCAGAAGTAGCAGAGCATACAACCAGGCTTGGAGGAAAAAACGAGGGGTGCCCCAAGAGGCGTTTCATTCTCAGTCAGGAGAATTGTTCTTCCCCCATCCAGATCCCGGCCTGGCAGAGCCACCCAGTGCCAGCAGCACGGGGCTGTGGTGGATGCTCCTGCTGCAGCACATCACCAGAGCACGGAGCCAGACCCTCTGCGACCCACGGCTGGTGCAGCTGCTGGAGGGTGCCGCTGCCACCTTCCCCGTCCCTCCCTGCAGCCCTTCTCCCACCTGCCTGCGCCTCCGACAGCCCCAGCCCCACCAACACAAGACCCCCAGGCCAGACACGGTCCTCCCTGCAACACTAAGAGAAGGAAGCTCTTGGCCAAGCAGGTGGTGCTCCGGGGCACCAAAGAAACGCTCCAAAATAACTCTCCAGTCTTCAGCTGCGAGCAGAGACCCTGCTGCAGGCTGCTGTGCTGCCATGGCAAAGACCCCTGTGAAAAAAGGAAGCACAGGGACATCAAGACCTGGCTGCATCCCCTGTGGGAGGTCCGACACCCCTGGCCAGCAGACATGGGGAGCACACAGGCACCCCTCCTCCAGCTGGCAAACGCCCGGCTAACGAGAGCTCCCCTCTCCAGAGGCATCCCTAACACTGAAGGCACCTGGCTGGGGCTGGCTCAGCTCACTGGAAGCATCAACTGTTTCACATCCCAGAGAAAACCAGATGCTGCAAACCACAGATGGACCCAAACCCCACCCACGAACAGATCCAGACTCATGCCACGTGCGTGATAAGTGCAGCTGCAATGGTGGCACAGCTCTTCTCCCACATGGGATCAGAGCACGTGCTGCATCCAATGATGGTGCCTCAGTCCCTTCTGCTTGTCTCCCCACTCCTTCATACATCAGTCTGATGCGATGGGAAAGTCTGAGCCAAATTAGGGTCCCTCCTCACTTCTTTAATGTATGTGTTGAGGAACAGGATTCTTATTAGGTTCAGCTATCTCACTGTGATGTGAAAGGCACAAGCTGCTGCTTCCTTTCTCCACTGACACACAGAACTTCTGTGAAGCTTTTTTGTGCAATTTGAACTCATTTCATCCTAGCAAAAGCACAGCCATTGTGACCCACTGTGTGTGAGACACGGAGCAGCCTGCAGACAGCTCTCTGGAGGTGACTGCCAAAGCAGCAGCTACCCAAGCATTTTCAGGCACACCAGCCACCGTGCCGCTGGCCCACGGCTGGGACAGGGTCTTGGCAGGTGCCCGAGCACAGAGCGAGGATCTCGGGTCAGTGCTGTGACACAGCGCACATCCCTGTGCATCCACGACAGGTACAGGGATGCCCTAAAGCTCTCCCTGGAGCGCTGCCCCAGAGCCCTGTAGCAGCCACGGGCACCAGTGAAGCAGGACACTACCAGCAATCATGGCTGCTACAAACAAAGAGAGCACAGCACGCCTGGCTGCTTCGTCATCTCACGGTCTTTAATCCAGCATCAGTGTTCTTGAAGCCTGACCCACGGTGGGGATGCAGGCTCTCACCACACGAGATAACAACCCCGCTCTTTGGGACATACCCCGCAGCCCCCACAACGATGCCTGCAGCCACACCAGCAGCCAGCCGGGGCAGTGGGGTACCTGTGCTGCCTGCTGCAATGGGGACCATGGCACACAGCACCCCCCAGCTGGAGATGCCTGCTCCCTCCCTGCTGCACCCCTCCCTGCTGCGCCCCAGCTAGAGGAGACCGCTCACCCTGAAACGTCATCCCTGGCAAAACACTAATGCAAGCCTGGAGGCTTCCACTTCATACCTGGCTCCCTCCGTGGGGTGAGCTTTGGCTACACAAGAGCATCTGGATTTCCACTGAAAGGACTCAATCCTCTCAGAGCGCAGACGGGCCAGCCTGAGCCCATGAAATACAGGTACCAATCTCACCCCTTTAACATGCAGAGCAAGCACTAGAAAGGCCTGAGCCCTCTGTTCAGCATCACTTCTTCTCCCCTCTCAGCTGAACGGAAACACCCATCACTGGATCCAAATCCGTGCATTGTAAAATGGAGTTTGGCTGTTCCCAGCAGAGCCATGGGAAAGATGCTGCTGGATCCGACCCACAGCCAAGAGCCAGCCCAGCGGAACAAGCCAAGGTCCAGCTATATTTTCCAGCTTCTCAGCCCTGTCTCCAGGAAGGCTGCCGGCATGTTTGTTTTTTGTTTCTTCCTCCCATTTCCTCCAGCCATCCATAGCAACTGCTCCCTGGCAGAAAAATCAACCTTCTCCACCTTCCACCTCTTCGCAGAGGTGACGATGGAAGGAGTCCGTGTAGCGAAAGCTTTTGCCTGAAGTAAAGCGGTTGAGCAAACGCAGCTGTAGCTGGTCTCTGCCATGGTTTCCCTTGGGATTCGGGCTGACCACCAGCAACCAGCTTTGCACTCGCCTAGACCATCTCTGGCGGGTAGGCCACACGTATGAAATCACTTTTCTGAGTCTCATCACAAAACCTCCTTGTTTCGATGCCATTTGCAACGGCATTGACATTTTACAGTTTCTCTAGGGCTGTTTGCTTGCACTTTTCAGACCTGAACCTTTTTGTCATTCCCAGCTCACATCTCTGAGTCCTCAAGACCACTTTGGGATTGTCCCTCCCCAGACAGCATCCGCAACACCATTGTCACCTGCACACATGGTGTACCTCTCCTTCCAGCTTGCTCGTGACACCGGAGAACAGTCACTTCAACACAGATGCATACAGCTTCCCACCAAACGATTCCTACGCCCTCCCTTTAAGACCCACACAATTTTCCTACGTGGCTGTATCCGCCGAGACGATGTGCAAGCTCACACTCTGGTGCCAGCGGCCCAGCTGGCAGGGTACGCACAGGCTCAGGCCATTTTCAGGTCCCCTCCCCTCACAGGCGAGAGCCCAGCTTCTGCTGGACCACCCTGACCCACGTGCCCGGTGCGGAGGGTGCTGGTAGCCAGCCCCAGCCCAGCCCCTGCGGGACCCCGGCTGCCCAGGCAGGACTGTGAGCAAAACCCCTCAGCGTGGCAGCATCCCGAGCACCCTGCGAGCCCGGACCCCGAGAAGGCTGCCGGCACCGCCGGGCAGAGCAGCGCAGCGGTGAGTGACATGCAAACGCTGCTGAGCTACAGCCCTGTGACTCTGCTGAATCCTCCTGGAAGACCTGTACCTTGGCAGCTGCCTGTCTGCCGGCACGATGCCATCCCTTAGGAAAAGCCCCCAGAAGCCCAGGCCACCTTGTCAGCGGCAGCCTGGCATGGACTGGAGACAAACACTCCTCCCACCCGGTGAACTGGCAGAGCTGGGGCTGTTCTGGCCTCTTGGAGGTACTGACATCTTAGATAAAAAGAAAAGGAAAAAATTATTTTGGACAGAGCCTACTATTTTGCTGCAGCCAAACTGCAATGTTTCATTTCAATTTAAACCTAAAAGTTTGCATTTGACACTTGCAATCATGTTCAGAAAAAAACTCAGTGTTTTCAGCACAACAAAGCCTCTTCCCAGTGAGAAAGCAATGAGTCTTGCCTTGCAAATCACAAAATGTTTAGCTGCTGCTTAGAATTTTTCATTTTTTCTGTTTCTTTCCCAAAACAGGCACCTCAAAAGTCACACGAAGTTGTGAGAACCACAAGAAATGTCCATGTGGCTCGTGCAGCTCGGCTCCCAAGGCACGCTTGTTGGCGGAACGCTGCCTGCCAGGAGGCTCCCAAGGCACCTCCACATACCCCTGCCAGGCCCGCAGGCTCCAGCAGCCCCATCCCACCGCCAGCAGCTCGGTGGGGACAGAGGTGGCTCATGCCCTGCTGGGCTTCATCGCCCAGAGCCGCTTCAGAGGAAAGAAGCTGCAGCATCTCTGAAGCCACGTCCTGCTGCAGGTGTTTTTCTTGTGGCATCCCCCACCAGAGGACTGGGCGAGCCGCCGTGCGTCTGCGGGATGGGAGAGGCAATCCCAGCCACGCTGGAAGCAACTCAGGAAAGCAAACTTCTCCTGACACAGCATCAGGTGCAGGTCTTGCTGCATTTTCTGAGAACTTCAGAAAAAATATACAGTATTAAAAGAAGCATCACCTCTCCTACCTGCTGCGACCGGCTATTGCTAAAGCATCTTGTAGACAACGTACTTCATGGCAGGCTTGGTGATGCCCCATTGCTCCCATAAAGCGTGCCATGGCTAGGATCTATTATTCATTGTTAAACATTAAGAAAAAATATCACTGTCTTTTTATTTTAAAGAAAGAGTCTATGGGGGCATCATTTTGCAAAGATAAAGAGCGTTATAAACCCTGTCATGGACACAGAAAAGGCCTCCCTGCCCTGCACACGAGCCCCTTCCACGGGGACAGACCCCTCCGAACACTGCACACCCTGGGGTTCGTGCCCCAGCAGCAAGGCACCAGCAGAAACCCGCACCCCGCAGGTCGTGCCAGCCCACTGCCCAGTGCCCCCCGCCTCTTCAGGGGAGAGATCTGCTTCAGGACGGCTGAGGACAGGCTGGATCAATGCGGGACTGAGTGATCAGTCAACCCATCTTTTTTACACCTGGCTGCAAACCCCAGTTTCTTTTGTGCATAAAAGTACCGGAGAGACCTACGTTTTCCTGGGAAAAGCATGAGGTTTTCCAGAACACATCACCCAGAATCACGATGGCAGCGTCCTTCCAAAGCCCAGCAGTGCGAGCTCAGCACACCGTCATGGTGCCGTACGGATGCCAGGTACCCCCGTGCCCACCTCCCCCTGCTCCCAGCGCACACCCAGGGCACCAGGACCAGCCGGCTGGCAAAGCCCTGGCCACCTGGAGCTGAGAGTGAGGACACAAGGGAACCGAGGGCTGCTGCCACCAGTTAGGGTGATAATCAAACTGCTTCCACGTTACAGTGAGGGTTTTGGCAGAACAAAACCTCTCTGCAGCAAGCAGGAACTCTTCAAGTGAATCCTTAATTTCTTTAGACAAATAACCCTACTGCATAACCCCCATGAAATCTAGTATCTGTCTTCTCACACCAAGGTGTGGTTTATCACACGCTGCCGTTTTGCAGAACTGCTGGCAACAATCTGTATCCTGCCATGAACAGCCAAAGAACTGACTTCTAATTGTTGTGCTTCAGGCATCAGATTTCTCAAAAAAACACCAAAAAATGTGCGGGAATCTTTTCAATTTTTTAGCATCAAACTCCATGAATTATAAGATTTCACTGTTGTATTTGCATTGTGGGAACTAGTTCAGTGGCTTGGGTTTGTTCCTACTGTTTGTAGAAACACCAGAAATAATGTAACTCCAAATACTTCTCTTAAAAAAACATAAAACCAAACCGAAACCCAGAGCATTCTGCTGAATGGGGTGATACTGAGGTTACGAATTAATGTTATCAAAGTGCTTTATGACCCCTTTCACAAATGCCAGTCTTTAAACTGTGCTAAAAGGCAGTGCACAATGGCAGCTTTTTGATCACGCAAAGTTCACGCGTAAGGAAAAGCCTGCAGCTGGCTTGGTGTTTCTGCTATAAAATACTGGCAATGGGGAAAAAAAAAAAGCTGAATGCTGAAGTCACAGCACATTTTACATGTGTCAAAAGGAAAACTAAGAGAGAACCGATTAGTTCAAGCTTGTTCTCCATTTGAGGCAGCCCCATGTCTTTCCAGGATTTGTCACCACCTGAATCAGGGTGGTGTCACACAACTGGACACGATGAGGCACGTGTGACGTTGGAGACCTCCAGGAGAAAGCTATGGACTGGCTCTGGTGGGTCATCTGGAGGGGATGGACCCCTCGCCTGCTTTTACCGCCCGGTAGTTTCCCTCACACTCCTGGCTCCTGCAAAGGGTGGGAGCCTCCTCCTCCTCCTCCTCGCCGGCCACCAGGCTGACGAGCTGCCCCAGCCTGCGGTGAAGCTGCAATCCCGTATTTGTGGGACCACAGCCAGTTGCCTTGGAAATGCCGACCTCACTGCAAAACCACGCAGCAAACGTCTGGGGCTGCGTGTAACGAGCTGAGCACTCCTGCCTGTGACACTGAACCAGCGGAGGAAAAAGCATCTCGGCACGGCTGAGCAGCGAGGAGGCACATGGAGGCGGCTACCACAGCGTGCTGGTTCACCTTCCTCCCAGGCACTGGGCACGGAGCACAAAGCTCCTTCCCCGCTCCTCAAACCCACGTTGCTTCCACAGACGCCTGGCGCTGCAGCTCTCTGCTACCCATCCATACGCCGCTAGCCCTCGAGAACATCCCGACCACAGGAATTCCGAGGGTGCTGCCCGCAACCTCCAGAGAAGCTCTCTGACTGCATCGTAGTAAAGTAAGTGCTGAAATCCCCTCTGGTGAGACAAAAGGCACGGCAGCTCTCAAGGGAAGCTGCAGGAAACTTCACAAGGGTAGTGTCCACATAGGCCATTACAAAGGAAACCTGCAGCAAGTTAAACCGTTCTTGTAAAATCAGGTCTCTGCAAATAGCCTAGACCAGAGCAGAATGTGGCCTCCCAGCGTTACTCCTCCAAACCTTGAGTGTTCTGCAACAACAACCCCTGCTGCAGCAGATCCTTGTACCAGGGAGAGCAGGCTCCTGCTTGTAGCAAAGAGCACCCAAAAGGCATGTCTCTTGTTTGGGCGAGTCTGCGCCACGAGTGGGCACCAGGACGTGGCCGAGCCCCGAGAGCCCAGCTGCCCGCAGGGGTGGGCAGGCAGCAGCCTCGGTGGCCAGGGTCTCCTCCAGCCCCAGCCCCAGCGACCGGCCACTGTCCCTGAATCACCCAGCAAAGCTCAAACTCCCACTGACGAAGCAAAGGCCGGCACCTAACAGCCCTTCGCCGCACCGTGCTGTGGCTTCTCTGCACCCAAATCCACGGCTCAGCCGTTGTCCTTCTGACAGGCTTCGTGATAAAGCAAAGTGAGCCTGAAACACCCGCCTGCGCCCATGTTACAGCGACACATCGGACCACACCACGTGTTATCACTGGGCGGTTACACGCTGCAATTGTCTTCCTGCAGAAATGCCGGTGCTTAATTGTAATTAATGCAAAAAAAAAAAAAAAAAAAAGTTTGTTGGTCTGTTGTACTTCCAGGAAACTGTTCACTGCAAAAGCTAGGAGACACATCTCTGCTGCCCTGTGCACAGGCAAGTCTCTTACTTTCAGCTTTCCTAATAAGTTGCTTGGTCAAGGGGAGGTGACTTAACGTCTCAGTTTCTTAATCTGGGAAGTTATTCAAAGAAGTTCCATTTCCCTTGACAAAAAGAGCCTTTGTGTGCTCTGAATGTGCAGAGTTCAACACAAGCGAACTCTCCGTGGCGGGGCAGGCACAGCGCGGCTCAGCACACATGGCGCGCTCCCATCCCAGAGCATCCTACACTTCAAAGCTCAAGTACCACGTCACAAGATCCCTTCAGCCACAAATGCACAAGAACACATACATGAAGCTTCCCACCTTCTTAGGCAAGACAAGCAGATAAAAACGGTTTGGTTCCTAGTGCTTATCAGCTAGAAGGCATCAGAGGAAGAAATCTAGGAGCAGAAATCCTCAGGAAGAGAGGAGCTGTTGAAGGAAAACCTCAGCTGCAAAAACTCCAGAGATAAGGGTCTACTTAAGACCTTAAAAGGGAACAAGACTGTTTCAAATTTTTATGGCTAATAAAGAAAAGCTCTGAGTAAAACCCACAGGCAGGCTGTCATGAATTTCTGTTTCTTTTCCAACAAGCAGCAGCACAAAACTAACGCCATGGTCAGAGTTCTGCAGCTGCTATTCAAACCATACAGACAAGGTTGGTACCGATAGCAGTAATGTTAGTTTTGCTCCTGACTGTGTAAAAAGGGCTGTAAAGGAGTGAAGCTCAGTAACAGGAACCAAATAGTGTTCCAATAAGACACTAAAAAGCAGGGGCTGAAGAAACTGAAGTGCAATGAAAAAACCTCACAGCGACCCGCTGCCTACCTAGAAGCTCCTGCAGAAGACCAGAGACATCAAGGACAGCCTGATGCTTTTCCCCAAAACCCAGCCAGGCCAAGCCACTGCCCTTCACTGCTGCTCTCCCACCCGGCTCTGGCTGCTGAGCTTAGTCCTCCAGGTCCCAAATGTCTGCGGTTTATCAAAGTTCAAGCTCCGGACACAAACGGAGATTTCTGCAGAACCCTGAGACCGCCACACCACTTCTGCAGGCTCGCTATTTACTTCAGTGATTTGTGCTTCCAATTTTAAAAATGGGGTTTAATAATTTGCCCTGTTCACCCTTGAAAACCTTGCCCTTAAGATGACTATTTAGTAAAAATTTCAGCCCCCGATGAACTCATTGCCCAAGAGGCCACCTAATGGCCTTACTTGCCTCGTATGCAAATGAGTGGCAGGCTCACCGCAATCCCAACTCGGGGACCCTGTTAATTCAATCATCTTCCTGCCAAACTCACGCTGGTGTAAATGGGACCAGGGCCAAAAAAGCACAACACCTCGGCCCCTGGCAGAAGGATCTACGCTGTGGAGCCGGTGAATCTGTTCATTACCTTGAGTTTGGCATAAGTTGAGAAACTTTGTGCCTGATGATAGTTTTAGTGATGCCACTTCCAGATCAGTGGGATGGCACAGAACTGTGGAATGGTTTGGGTTGGAAGGGACCTTAAAGTCTAGTGCACTGCCACGGGCAGGGCCACCGGCCACCGGCCACCAGCCCAAGGTGCCCCCGGCCCCGTCCAGCCTGGCCTTGGGCACTGCCAGGGCTGGGCATCACCTGTCCCTCACTTCTGATCTGGCACTTGTGACCTGTGTCACTGGCAGATAAGGACCTGCCTGTTTGGAGTGACAACTCCCAAATCACACACACACCCCTTTTTTTCTTGGGGAGTGGGGTATCCGTTCACAGAGAAACCGAGCCGGCCGCTCTGACGCCCAGCCACACCGCTCCCGGTCGGGCAGCCGGGGCCCTGGGC
>JAVJGJ010000061.1:64026114-64040830 GCA_035590215.1 Microhierax caerulescens | reverse complement strand
GGACTCTGCGGGGGACACGGGGAGGGGGGACTCGGTGGAGGCACAGGGGAGCAGGGACCTGGTGGGGCCACGGGGAGCTGGGACGCTGCAGGGGTCAGAGACTTGGCGGGGGACGCAGGGAGCCGGGACTTGGTGAGGATCGGGGACCCAGTGGGGACACAGGGAGCGGGGACTTGGTGGGGATCGGGGACCCAGTGGGGACACAGGGAGGGGGGACTTGGTGGGGATCAGGGACTTGGTGGGGAGCATAGGGACTGGGGACTCGATGGGGACTGGGGGCTCGGTGGGGACATGGGGAGCGGGGACTCAGAGGGGACATGGGGAGCACCGGGCAAGCACCACCACCCCACGGGCACCGTGTGGCCACGAGCTGAGGCGCTGCTTTGAGAGCTCTGCTGCCACTTCGGTTCAGAAGTACAGAGGGACAGAGGGACAGAGGGACAGCCAGGCGCCTGGCCTGCGTGGGTACCGGCCACGTAACTGAGTAGCAGCCTGTGAAATCTATCACGCAGCACCAAAACGGGAGTTTTGACTTTAAAATTCTTTTTCCAAGTGCTCATTTCTTTACACAGAACGAGCGTGGGTAGTACCTGGGCCCAGCGTCCTGTCCGGTGATTTCTCACACCACGTATTTTTGTCATGAGATGTGGTCAGTGACACTTTTCCCAACCTTTTTTGTGAAAGCAAAGCAATGCCATTGTCCCTGCCAGTCCTTTGAGGACTGATGTGGTTCTCACTTGCGGAAAAACTCGCACGGCGCCTGCCCCATCACGGGGAACAATGTCCCGGTGGTTACCGCGGGGGAACCGTCTGCGGGCAGGGGGTGACACAGGCTTGGAGTTAGGAGGAAGGAAACGGTCTGGGGTTGTTTCCTTCCTCTCGCACTCTGGGAAGCAGCCTGCTCTTGTAACTGAACTTGTACCAGCGTCATTAACTCGGTCCCTGTTTTCTCCATTGAACTGGACAGGACCTTGAATTTGTAATCCAGGTCTGAAGGGCTGGGAGAAGGGAGGATGCACTAAATACAGTGTGTCGGCGAACTTCAATGAGTTACTTTCACAGCATCGTGTCGCACAGCACAGTAAAACACTGCTCACTGTCTTCCCTTGCTTTCCCTAAAGCAAGACCAGAGAGGGTTAAATCTGGGTTTCCTCATGATCTTACATAAACTTTAATATGCAGCTGCCCCAGCTTTGTGGCTTCATGGAACTCACCACCGTGGGCTTCGTGCTGGCGCCAGAGCCCTGCCGCTGCCTGGCCAGGGATGCACCAGGAGAGCCCCGTGCTGCTGCCCGTGTGATGTGTGATGCTCGCTGCCATGTTTCGGGTGCAAGGGCAGCAGCAGTGCCTGGGGCCATGGGAGGAGGTATCCCTTCAAATAGCCAGAATAAGTTTGTTGTGTAGCTTTTCTACCGCTGCTCTCCTGGCAAACGCTCTCCCTCTGTGACTGGATGCTTGGCAGCCAGACCACCGGTACTGTCCAAATCGACGGACACAACGTGGCTGCCCAGCAGGTCGTTACCTTCCTAAGGGATTGCCTCAGCGTGAATGAACGCATCCTCCTCCTGCTGCAGGGTGGATCCTCTGACCAGAAGCTGAAAGCCATCCCAGCGAGTTTCTGCCCCTAGCAAGGGGGAAAATCTACAGATCTGCTGATTTCAGAGCTGGCAGCCAGGACAGACAGCGAGCAGAGCCCCTGCCTTCTAGCTGCCACGTAATGGCACTTGGAGTGAGCCTTCCTTGGGACCAAAAGCGAGCTGCAGCCTGCCCTGTGGCTCTGTGCGCTGACCACGGGGAGGTCAGAGCGAACCCCTTGTTTTGGTTGGGTCCTCTCCATATGGTTGTGTAGCTGTACGGGGAATTAAAATTCCTTGGAACAGGGCCTGGCCTTTGTCTGGCTCTGCAAATGTGCAAAAGTTTCAGCATTGTACTTTAATAGCAATATTTATTCAAATCCTGATTCTAATGTTTATCTTTCCTAGCGCCTTGCTGCATAAATAGTTGCACTGAAATTATCTGCACCAATGAAGGAGTATGGGGGGTCTTCTGAGAAGACAAGACTTTTAAATCTGGCCTTTAATGGCAATTATTGACTGTATAAAAGAAAATTCTTTTATTTCTCAAATTGCCATTCACTTTTAAGATTCTTTTTGTTAGGTGTTGTAAGGCCTCTAATTCAAGGACACCATGAAAATTGAAGTTTGGGTTCCGTGTGTGTTCACTGCAATAGCCTTGCTTTTTAGCCCAGCAGAATGCATTATTTATATTTCTGTACGTGTGTGTCTCAGATCAGATTCGAAGGTTTTAATTATGCAATGACAAAATGCCTGTCCCCTGTAATTAAGCACATTTGCTTTTCTTTTAATCACATGTTTACATGCTATAGTTGACAAAAATGTTTTTCAGGCAAACAGTCATGAGTGATGCATCTTCAAATCCTGCTGGCAAACCCACATCTCCTCTCGCCTGCCTGTGCAAAGCAGATGAGAGATACAGATCAGGGAGGGGAGGCACGGAGAGGCTGTCTGCCCAGCCTGAGCCCAGCGAGGATGGAGATGGCAGGCGTTTCGATTCACGGCCGTGGGTGCTGCCGCAGGTCCTGCATGCACATCTCCGCCCCAGAACAAGAGAGCTTGTCCCTGGCGGTTCAGGCGCTGAGCTGAGCCTGCCAGATGGGCTCTGCCGGTCATACCACGAAGGGGAAGAAACAGCCCGGTATTCTGATTTAGGGAGCAGCATTTTTTTTACGGAAAATTACATTTTGTAGTGACAAGCTTCTAATTTACGTCTGACAAGACTGTCTCTGTCAAGTTGAGTAAGAACTGTTTTTATTAAGCAGCACTCAGAAATGGAAATCAGTCATGTTGTGGGGTGAACCGCACTAGTTATGAATGGGGGGAGTGGTGTAGCCTTCTTGTAAATGGTCTGTAGGCAAATCCCTTTCTGCAAAAGGATTAGTTAATAAGATGGGACATAATCACCCTGTCTGGGATGGGCGTTTTCTTATTCTGTGCACTCAGCGCCTGCATTGCTTTCCTTTGTTGTTCTCATCATCTGCGGCCAGAGCATCAGCTCGGTCTCCCATCCGTACCCATGTGGGGGAATTGTGGCTCCAAATGCCGACTGGCCAGGCTGCTGAGTAACCAGTGAGAGGCACAACATGCAGTATAATTTTCACAAGCATTTTCTCCGTGAGGCTACCCACTTACTAAGTGTTATCTTTTAAATGTTTGAAGAGGAATTTAAATTGCCAACAGAATCGTTCAAACACCAAAGGTATTGACAGAGAAGTCATATTAGGTCAACTTGCCTCTGCTGCCGAGGCACCGTTGCTCTCCGCTGGGTATTTTCTGATGATTTTGCTAATTCATTTTCTGTTTGTCAGGCCGGCAGGCAGTTTCTTGATTGGAAAACCCCTGCATCCTCTGTTGGCAAACTGCCGTGCTTGTTCCCAGTTCCCAGGTGCTCTATGCAACATTATTCTCAACATCTATAATAAAACCAGAAAACGATTAAAAAAAAAGGGAAGCACATCCCATCTTTTGGCTTCTTATTCACGTAATGTTGCCTGTGCCACTGGAAGTTGCTCATTACACCAGGAAGTTAAGATCTTGTGTTTCCTTTGCCTCACCAACAAGGTGAAATCCACTGGCCCTCGCTTTTGTTTTAGTGAAGCAGAATCACGGTGCTAAATGCTACAGCTGGATTTTATCAAGCAGTGGATAATTTCAGGATCAATGGTAAATAGCTGGAGTTCTTTAGTCAGGTGATTTTCAGGGGCATCTATTGGTAAACAGAAATCAAATACCAGGTTTTAAAGCATGAGGTAGCAAACTGTCAAAAGGAAGCACCTCCCGTCACGTACAGTGTGACAGTGGCAGAGGCACGTGCGTGGCTGGCAGGCGCCAGAGGCTGCCAGTGTGGGGGCAGAAGGATGTGCAGCAGTAGAAGGATGCACAGTAGAAGGATGCACAGCAGAAGGATGTGCAGCAGTAGAAGGATGCACAGCAGAAGGACGCACGGCAGCAGAAGGATGCACGGCAGCAGAAGGATGCGCAGCAGCAGAAGGATGCATGGCAGCAGAAGGATGCATGGCAGCAGATGTGTTAGGGAGCAGTGTGGGCTGCTGGCACACCACAGGCACGTGCTGTTCTTTCTCCTTGGTGGTCTCACCAGCAGCAATCACATCTTCATTTTAACCTCTATTTTGGTAAACTAAATGCCCTTCATTATTAACATTGAAGTTTTTGTCATCTGCCGTCTATGTTAGAAATGACCCAATGTTCTGTCCCGGGTGACTCGTGAGAGCATGAGACACGGTGTCACCGCAGACGGGGTGTTTTCCCTTGGCCGTGATGCCCCCAGCACCTGGGCAGCCCCACGGGGGACACAGCTCACCTCTCACAGCAGACGTCCACCTGCGCGGTTTCTGCGCAAAGCACAGACGCCTGCCCTGCTGAGAAGGGCTCTCGCCTGCACAGGGATCACGCCTGCGGCTCCGGGTGCAGCTCCCCACAGTTGTCCCCACACCCCCAATGCCGTTGGCTTGTTCCTCGGGCATCCGAGCACCAGCCAAGGACCAGACATGCTCACGGCAGCCAAGATGAGTTTCCAGGAATCGGACAGCTTCTAGTGCTTTCTAGCATTGCATGGCAGCCAGTCTTCCCCTTTCGCCCCCGAGAAACACAAAGGCTTTGGAAGGAAGGAAGTCCTGCCAGAAATTCACTGTATTTAGTGTTCAGCTTTTTATTATTGCTTCTTTTTCTGGAGTTACTCAGCCTCTTCAAAGAAGGCTGAGGAGGTGGGAGGGAAGTGTCTCGGGCCCCATAGCTGTGACCACAATGCTCGTTAGGGTCCGAGAATGCCATGTTATTTAAAGGAAATAGGCTGTTGACATTAGGGGAGATCTGACACCCTCCTTCACCAATGCTCACAAGTTCAGCAAAGGAGAGCCGTGTCCTGAGTGAGGACATTTCCTTCCTTGATGTCGAATCCATACAAAATGGGTTTACGCTGGTTTTCCTGTGGGCCTGGAGGCAGCAGATCTCCGGTTGTGCATGAAAGGGACGTAACGGCAGCATAATGTTGCCAGCATGATAAATGCACATCTGGTTTCATAGCTCATGTTTTCTAAGGTCTGAAGGTTCAGCTGGAGAAACGCTGAGAAGCAGCAGGGCAGAGGTAGTGGCAGGTTAACGTGAAGCTCTTCATCCCCATCTGCTTCCTACAGGCTTTGATCAAACTGCGTCCCTTTGTTACGCGCATGACAAGTAGCAACGGTGAGATTAATTGGAGTTACCTTATTTCAGGCGAAGTCGGAGCTGCCTTCTCTTGCTCTGCAGCCCTGATTTACCCGGGTGCCCTGTTTTAGGAGGCCGCCAGATAAACAGGATTGTTTTGCTGATTTGTTCTTGCAGCAATGCCACAACCGCCTCCAGCACTGCATTTCATGTGCCTCACAGAAAGTCAGGCTAAAGACAAGCACAGAAGAAATAGCGAGAGCCAAACTTGACAGGAAAATCTGCTTGTCCTACTTAGATCCAGAGGCAGCAGTCAGAGATGGGTGGGTTCTTTCATGCCCCAAGAAATGGCCCGTCCATGAAGGGCAGGTGCTGGGTGAGCCTGCTGCCTCCATCGACCAGGGAATGCCAGTGGCTGCTGCTTCCATCACCTTGCTCCAGTTTCTAAACTTTCAGACGTAGCGGGTCAGAAGGTCAGAGCAGGCCTTTGATCCTCCAGGCTGCTCTGCACATCAAGGGGTTCTCCATCTCAACTCCGCACATCTTTCAGAAAACCATCTGATCTTGATTTACACTTCCAGTGCTGGGGAGTATGTGACAGGCACAGTAAGGCTAAACCAGAATCCTACCCTTGCTGTTACAAATGGGCATCCCACATCTCCTCTAAACGTGCTCAACTTCAGGTTCCAGCAATAGACTTCTCATAGACACCCATCTGTGAGCTTCAGGGGCCTCCTATGTCAGGCATCTGCACCCCCATAGTGGCACTTACAGACTGTGATTGAGTTCTTAACCTCCTCTTTGACACAACGATCGTGGTGTTGTCCCTGAGACTGAACTACAAGGCATGTTTTCCAGTCCTTTTGCTGTGACTGTGGAGGGGGTGGCAGTTTTGTCATCCCCTGGAAACGCAGGCAGCTAGAACCGAAGGCAGCGTGGCAATAGTACAGCAATGTTAAATACATCCACATGTGCTCCCTTTTCATACGTCTGCTCACACACCCAAGGACTAGCATCAGTTGTCTTCACCACAAAGTCACGCTGGGAGCTGATGTTCAGCTGATTTAAAATCACTGTTTTCCAGAACAGTTTGCAGTGCTGAAGGTGTGTCTTTGTTCCCAGATGTACAGGTTTATGTGGGACCCTGTGAATGTGCCGTTTTGTGGGACTGGCCCCAGCCTTCCGCGGTATGGCCGGTGTGCCGCCCTGCCCACCTGGATGTGCTGTACTGGATGGGAGAAGTTACAGGTGGGACTGGAAGGACATACCTTGTGTTGTCATAAACTCGAAAGGATGGGAACAGGATGGTTGTCTAACACGGAAGCAATGGTGGGGGGACACCCCTTTACATGGGCAAACGTTTCACCACAGGCACGGTCGTCATCTGACGGACTGCGTGGTGTCCTCCCTGAAATCCTTTGGCAAAGTCAAACCACTGCACAGTTAGAAAGAAAAAACATCTGACCCTGTCAAAAGCCTGCTCAAGTGTTTCATGTCAAAGCCACGAGGAAAGTGGATTCATACCCTCGTAATTTCTATTGCAAAATTCTGTTGTATTGTTGGAGTGGATAACTTCCAGCGACACATACAGACGGACTTCAGCGTGTTGTCAGAGTCTGTCATGCTATCAGACATCACAACACTGGTGAGCAGTTGGAAATTGTAATCTTCTGTGATGGGTTATTCCAAGAATATTTCTGAAATGGAGTAATGCTTTTTGCTCCCAGATTGACTTAGTGCTGAGCAAAATCTATGGGAAGTTCCAATATTTCAGCATGTGGTTTTTTTCCTCCTGAAATAAGCTGATAGTCAAAATGTTAACAAATAATAATTGTGGAACAGAAGTTGCGAAAAGTTTCCTGTGGGGAATCTGTTCCCTCCTACCTCTCCCTCTCCTTGTCCTCCAAAGAGGGACTACTACCTCTCCCTCCATGCCCAAGGACCCTTGTGGTGCTGTAGGCATCACTATCGGGTGCAAACTGAGTCACTCAGTCATGAAGTTGTTGGAGACAAAATGCGCCAGAGATAAAGCTCTCACAAGGCAACAGAAGTAGCATTTTGAAGAGGTTCAGAAGTACAGGTTTGGCACTAGTACAAAACCCCAAATATTCCAACCTAAGCAGAGTCTACACAGCTAGCTGGACCCACTCAAACTAACGAGGAGGAACACGTTCTGGGTTCTTGCTCTGCCTCTCAAAATAATCTCTTTCCATCCGCCCTGTTTGTTCCCTGCTTCCTGGGTGACATCATCCAGCATCTTCTCCCAAGCTGTGAAGCCGGGCTTGGCTGGTCTCAATCAAGATCTCTGCCTTTGGCTTGCGCTGTGACGGCAAATGCTGATTTGCTTCCAAATGTCAGACTGCTGTTGTGACTCCTCACTCCAGCCCGTCCCAGGGATCACCAGCTGCTCCTCCCTGTGCCTGCTTTTATTCCCGGACGGGACTTTGAGGACTAAGCTGAGATTTCCTTGTTTCCGTGGGGTTGCACTTGACCTAATCAACCACTGCAGACCTAAAGTGGCCTTGCCTTCAGCCTCCCTGCCCACAGCTTCAGGAGAGTGCACTGATGCTCTACAGCAAAACCAGGTGGTGTATCTAGAGATAATTACTGATTACATGCCTGTGATTACATGCTTATCACCAGTAATTAGATGTCAACAGGGTAGAATTATAGTGGATTTAAAGGTACTGTGATTGTTTATATGGTGTCTTGTGACTGTGAGGAAGCAAGCAGTGAAATGTGTTTTGGCCAGGCTGGTGACGCAGGCAGGGCTGCCGTGTGTGCACATTTTCCCTCGTGGCTGTCTAACCTCTGGTGTAAGCCAGGACATAAGCACCTTGGCTGTGTAAATACCGCGGGGCCAGGCTGCCACCGAAAGCTCCCACTCTGCTTCCCTGTCAGTCCATCTGCTAATACTTCAGAGAAAAACCATATTCTCTAAACTGGAGTGACTGATGTCTTGCAGGAGGAGCTAGAACCTGTGCTTGCCACGGCCAGAACTGCCGCTCAATTTTCACTAATTCAGATGAAAAGTAACTGGGCTGGGAAAAGGTTGTTGTCTAATGATGTGTAAAGCTAGACTGGGCTAACCTGGTCCCACGGTCCTTATCGTGCTGAGAAAGATGAGTCCACTGCTCGCTGTCTAGCAGCGGTCCTGGCTCAGCGTTAGCCGCAGGTGAGTCAGGAGCGATAGCTGAGCAAAGCCTTACTATCTAAAAGAAAGAAAGAGCTGGCTCTAGCACTGCTTTAGGACTTGGCTTTTTCCTGGTGAGTCATGAATTCATGTATTAATTCAAATAAAACTGTATTTGGAGACACAAATGGCTGCCAGCGATGTGCAGAGCACAAGCAGGAGGCAGCCTTACCCGGCAGCTCATTCCGGCGTGATCAGCAGCTGAGACCCAGGCACCGACGAGGGGGTGATGGGCTCCTGGGTGCTCACACGGCTTCTCCCTCCCGTGCTGCAGAAGGAGCTGGTGGCATCAGGGCAGTGCATGTGGCGAGGACGGGGATCACCCAGGCGGCGTGGCCCTGCACTGGCAGTGCCCAGGCAGCAGGCTGGGGACTGGGGCGTGCATGGGACGTGGCAAGGCAGACCAAGAGCTGAAAGCTCTGTCCTGTCACGGTAGATTAGCTGAAGAGAACTTAAATGTGCTGCGGCGATGGATAGAGAGTGAGGATGCAGCTACAAAGGTCAGAACGCTGCTAGTCCAGAAGAAAGTCTGCAAGTACGGGTCTCCTCCCAAGCCAGGCAGCCAGCCCTGTGCTCACCACTGAGCTTGTGTCTCCCATCTGTTGGAAAGCAGGGGTGGGGGAGGAATCACGGCAGAGAGATTTATCAGTGTTGGCCGGAGGATGAACCTAAGTCTTGGCTGAAATCTCTGTTTGTTGAAGGAAGACACTGCAGCAGAGAGTTATCTCAATGAAAAGAGATGTTTTGTGGATTTTATTTAAACAAAACCAGTGTCTTTCAAAATTTTATGCATCAAAGAGAACTCCAAAAAGGCCCAAATGCAAAGATCCTTGTTAGATCCTCAAACATCAGACACGTCACCTTCCGATCAGCTGAAGGTACCCCAGACATTTTCCAAAGCCTGTTTTTGCAGGTAAACAGGCAGCTCTGAGGATTAACAAGAAGCTCCGTTTGCTTTCAGCTTTAATATACTTATGTCACTCTAACCAGGTTAGTAACAGCCAAAACATGCTATGAAAATAATTTGCATTCATTTAATTAGCATAGTTCATCTGACAGTTGCAAAGTTTCAGGAGACCGATAAGTACCACCAGTACATCCAGGAGTCAGTGATGGCAGCGCAGGAAAACTTTGCCGGCGTCTCCTTGCCCTGTGCCCCCGCCGCTCCCTGCTCGGCGTGGGGCTCCCAAGGGCGCCGCGGTGCAGCGCGGGAACCGCCGACAGCCGCCGCTCGGGTTAGAGCCACTGGCTGCTGTGTAGTTCGCTTTGGTTTGGTTTTCCAGTGCCAGGGCAGAGGTGCGGTGGGGTGGGGGTCTCGGGGCTTTCTGCAGCGGCTCCCAGCCCAGCACCGCAGCCTTCGCCCTGCGGCTGGCGGGCACACTGATGCCAGGGCAGTGACGGTGCGTCCCAGAGAGCTGTCGTCCCCCACCGGCACTCGGCAGCGGTCAGGGTTGTCTGGCGGTCGTGCCGGGCACCGGCAGCAAAGGAGAAGTGCCGGGTCTAACCGGCCAAACTGTGGCACCACCGTGGCAAAAGGGGCTGCCGGCAGACCCCCAGCAGCCAGTTGCTGTTTTCCTTGTGGCGGAGCCAAGATGAAAGGGGATGCTGACATTCCTCATAGGGACTGACTTGGCAAGGTCATTTGGACTAAGATTTACCCATCCAAATTTTACTTCCATATCTACTTACTACTGCTTGCTGTCAAAAGTATCCCAAATAATGCTGGTTTCACCTCGCTGTGTTCCGCCTGGCTGGGAGGGTTGGTTTCATCACATTCTTATTTTAACATTCCTGCTGTAAATCTGGGTTAACCGGAGTGTAGCTCAGCGGAGACACATTTGTGCAAAACCGGCTGACGAGGGAGCAGAATGAGGCTTGCTGTGTTTCATAACAAAGCTACGTGGTGTTGGCAAATGAAAGATATGTGACTCCAGCAGCCAGGCATAGCAACTGAAGCTCTGAGATGCAGTGGGAAGAGAGGAGGGAAATGAATGAGCTCAAGGAACTTCAGGAAACTCCTCAGTGGGCAAAAAAGTGGGCAGGTTTCATCGGGTATAAAGAGCAAAGGAAGCAGGGCAGTAAAGACAGGAGTCTTTCAGCAGACCCAGCGGCAGCAAGCCACACCTCCAGCTTATCTAGTGATATTAGTAATTGTGTTCAGTCTGGATTCACTGTCCCACCAAATTGCCCTTTGAAATCACTGCCAAATTAGCCCACCCTTAAGGACTGGCGAGCAATCCCTTCAACACAGATGCTAAAAGAGATAAAAATAGATAACGTCCATCTGTGTTGCTTGCTAAGTATGTCCTAGGGAAAGGCGAGCACAGCTTACGGGCTCCCCTTTTCAGGGAACAGTAGAAAAAGGCTTCTGTACTGCTGCGATCTGTCAAATGCATCCTGCCCTTCACCCCTTTGCAAGCAGTCTTGGAAGAGGTTGTTCCATAAACTCATCTTCAGCTGCTCACATGAGACCCAAGACTGTCTGAAGGCCAGAACCCAAGCTCAGCTGCATCCAATACATCTGAAAAAGGGGGACTTAGCCCAGGGTAAATCCTGCCACATCAAGGTCAGCATCAGGCCCCTGGTGTACCCAGGAGGTGGGGGAGTAGAACAGCTTGTGCCAGTTTCAGATCACCTGGTGGATTCCTGTTTCCCAGGGAAATCCTCACCTTCCCGACCCGGTGAGCTCCCTGGCTGGACTGCGATGCGCCCAGCTGCTGAGGGTCTGGGCCACGGGGCTGTAAATTACGGTCTTTGCAGGGGACCCCAAAACAAGCAGGATGTGCATGGGATGCGCATGCAGCGTTATGCTCCTAGGACCAAACATTAAAATTCTTAGTAACTTTTGCTTTAGGGGGCCAAAAAAGGAGACAATATACTATTCCCAAAAATGGGAATTACATTTTGCTGTTTTCTACATGATGTATTATTGTCCTTTCTTTTCTCTGTGGCAACTGATGGCAACAGGCACTTCAGTATCAACTGCCCCTGCATGGTTGCACACCCAAGGTTAAATTTGTGACCCCACACCAGGGGCTGCAAGTGGAAGCCACAGGTATCTCCTACTCCTTTCAGGATGCTGCCATGTTTCTGGACATGGTTCTGCATTGTTTTCCTCTGCAAAAGGGGATGTAAAGTGTTAGCAGGGGAGGAGGATGCTCTGTTCCACCCTCAGCCCATGTACCAGTGCCAGCTGAAAGGGTGAGACAATAAAAATCTCGCCACTTAATCCCCAACAGTTTTGGAAGACTAGTTTAGAGGGGGTGGGGATTATCTGTCTTTACGGGATCACTGTGTTGCACAGACACTAAATTAACATCAATATTTTGCCTTTATCAAATGTGTTCATATCCACCTTTGCTAAGGCCAAAGGGGCTTTTCCTAACTTCTGGCTTGGTTCTTTCATCTCAGCTGCTTTTATTTCTAGACCAACGGCTTGTCAGTGCCACACCAGGGCAGGCGGCGGTGAGAGCCATTAGACTGACTCATCACACCGCAGGCTGGTTCCTGTTTAATAGGGAACTGTGCACCACAAAATACCATTGTGCTGAGTGTCACCACTCCATGAATTTTACCAAGTATGAAAAAATAGAGACCAGAGAGAGAGACACCGATGAACAGATAAAGAGCCAGATGCTTTCGTGTGGGAGAGGCTGGAACCCGGGGTCCAAGCTGCAGCGTTTTGGTGTGGGTGCTTCGCAGAGCACGGGCGAGTTGTGAACGTCAGTGGCTGTGAACGTTCGAAACAGTGAAACGTTTAGGTCTGGAAGGCTGTGAAAGGCAGCACGTTAGCCACTTCCCTAGGAAAGCATATGAAAGTTGTATCTGTTCATGATAAACTTCCAGTGTCTGAGTTTGAAATCAGTCTGCACCCCAGATGTGCCAATGTCTTAACTGCAATACAGCTTTCTCATAAAACATACAGTATTTAAAGAATTTCAGACCCATAACTGCCAAATGAACCCACTCAGTCTGTGAAGATAAAACCCTTTTCCTTGTCCTGACATTTGCCCCATTACTACAGATTGCTCTTAGTAGAAAATGGAGAAGGACATGGCAGGTTATTTTTGCAGTGTGGCTCTTCTGCTTCACTGTGTTCGCCTCTTACCGTTCCACTATTTCTGAGGTATTCATCGTGATACCGAAGTGAGGACCTGCCGTGTCACGCACAGATATGTGCAGGTGGTCAAACAGATTTATGCACAATATCCATGGTATGTTCTTACAGGCCCAGACTAAGTGCCCATCATTAGAGTATTCAAATCCTTCACTCAGTGCCTGGGCTAGCTGATAAAAATCCAAGTAATGGATACCAAGGTGACGTCTGGAAGTTTCCATGCAAAGAATATACAGAGGCTTGTCTTTCCTGCCAAGCTGGAATGCTGAATTCTTCTCACAGCCCCTTATCAGTTAAGCAACTGCAAATGTACCCGCGGGTTTACCTGGGGCTTAAAGAGAGCACTTTGGGGCGCTGGCCATGTTAAAAGTTCCCTGTTTCATGTACGAAAGAATTCAAACTGCTGTAGGTTGTTGTCATTTTATTATAATACTTGGTGGATATTGCCACCCGAGCCTCCTTCAGTCTCTTCGTTCTCTGGAGTTACAGGGGAAGCATAACACCAGTGCTCCCAGTTATGCCTAAACCCAGCAGCCTCGCCTGGTTCGGGGTGAAGAGCTGTGCACAGGCTGCTTCCCGAGCACCCCCTCTGCCGCCCGCGACAGCTCAGGGGCACGTGAACTCCAGCTCACATAGCTGCCCCCTGCTTTTCTCTGGCTTGCCTTAAAAATGTGTAAGATGTGTGCCTTAACCCTGTGGAGGAGCGTGTACTTCTTCTGTCCTTCCCTCTGAAGCTCCCCTTTATTTACTTAGACTTGCACAGTAACAGTTCCTAAATCATTAGCATTTTTCCTTTGAGGATTGCAAAGCACTTTCTGTGATGATGAGGAAAGGACCAGAGAGGTCCAGATTTTCTCCAGAGAGCTTTAACCGGGAGAAGTGGGGTGCTGGGGGCAGTGCGGGCATCAGCAGGGTATACTGCAGCTGAGGAAGCATGTTGCTGGGATCATGGCAAGGAAAGCCCTAAAACATGCTGACTGAGAGAATTACAAGATACTATGGTTCTCATCCTGGAAAAATGTTTCACATTTTAATGCTATTTATGTAGTTTAGAATGTTTACATGCTTTTAAGTTAAAGATAGTATCACAGCTTGCAAACTCAGGACCTATAAGAGTTGCAGCCAGTGGTACCTATCAGTGCAACCTGTTGCTTGGGTTTCATCCAAAAAAATATTTTTAGGTACCTAATGAAAACAGACTGATTTTCCTGTGTGCCGAGTACTTCCAAACCTGCCTCCGTTTGCCCTCCTCCTTTTTCAGTGCTAACGCTCTCCGTTAATCCTACAAACCATCCAGTTGTACTCTCTTCATGCCTGAACAGGAGCTCAGGTCCCTGACGTGGAAAATGCTGTTGAAAGACAGTGAAGTTTTCTTGCCAGCGAAGTTTCTGGAAGGGCAGCGAATTCCCCACTGAGGGAGAAAGGCAGTGCTTTCAGACCTCCTTTATCTATCTCCAGGAAGTGAAGCTCATTATGTTTCCCCTGGACCACGCAAAGCAGAATAATAATCTTGTTTTGTAAAGTATGTTTCATGTCAGGTTAATGTTACTGAACTTCTGGGATGGTTGAAAACATACAAAGAACGTACAAACAAAAGGCTGCCAATTCCAGAAGCTTTTCCATTCAAAACTCGGAATGCACATAACCTAATTAGGGCTATTATAAAGAAATAAAAATGAATGAGCCATTATTATGTGACTCTTACTGCATTTATATGGCAGTTTGTTCATAAAGGCAACAAACCGCTCAAGACCTGAGCCTTGAAAGCATCCGGGAGTCAGCAGCCGCTAACGAGCTGAGGTGTAGCTCAGCCTTGGAGATGCTCTGACCTGAGAGTGTTTCCAGCAGAGCCCACAGCAAGAAACACGCCAGGAGTTTCTGCTGCGTCTTTAGCAGCGGAGGGAAGCGCCTTCCCCTGCAAGCAGTACCGAGCGGCGGCCTCAGCCGGTTTTGGGTGCAGCTGCTGGGCTCGCCGAAGTTTCACAGCAAGGTTGGCTCACGCCAAGGCTCGCACGGCCTCCGAGCACGGCAGCTTCCCTGTGACGCCCGTCTCCCGCGTGGGGACCGGGCTGCGCGTCTGCAGCGCACAGGCGTCCTGGGGCCGCGAGGTCACCGCCGCACGCTGGCTGCTGGGGGGGGGGGGGGGGGGGGGGGGGGCGCCCGGGG
>JAVJGJ010000061.1:63955993-64016474 GCA_035590215.1 Microhierax caerulescens | reverse complement strand
AATTGCCGGGGGGGCCGCGGGTGCAGCAGGGCAGGCCCGAGCCGGCGGCCGGCTCCGAACCCTCGGCCTCGCTGCGCGGGCCCAAACGGCAAATGGCCCAGAATGGGTTTGCTGGGCAAAACCCCAGGAAGGTCGAATGTGGCGCCATGCAGGGCAAGCTGGCTGCCCCGCGCTGCCCACTCCTTGCCTCGGGCTGCCCGCTCCGGCCCCCCCTGCCCGCTCCATCGGTAACAATTCCCGCTCCAGGCCTCTCCCTGGGCTGCAAGGCCGGAGGGGCGAGCGGGCGAGGCGGGGACGGGGCTGCCTCAGCCTTAACACCGTTCCTCAAACAGATTCCAGGCGTCCAGGCGGATCTTGAATAGCTCCATGAATGTGAGATTATTATTTTTTTAAAAACGCTGCTGTTTTATTTTTATACAAACTAAAACACCAGAGGTCATTGAATCCTATATTAAATACATAAATTAAAAAATAACCATTCATAAAACTTTACATACAATAAGGATTCTCTTCTACACGTTAATACATATAGTACAGATACATGTCCAGTGTTTATCAAAGGGTCATTCTGCCAAGTCATTTACAATTGTGTTCTGCAACAGACACCAAAAAAATTGGGAACAAAAGTGTAAATATATATAAAAACACACAGGTGCTGATGTGAGGGGGGCAGGGGAAAACAAAAAACCCTTTGAATCACCAGCAACCGTGTGGCTGCCCGCTGACCCTCGCCCTAGCGAGAAGGATTGCCTGGCCTAATCAGTCCTCGTGGGCTGCCACAGAATGGAGAGTCTTGGGGGTTCAGAGGGTGTTTCCTGCTGAGATGAGGGCAGGGAGCTGGAAAATGAAGAACACCTACAAAAAAAGTCTCCATGGTTCTCCAGGCACATCAGTAAGAGAGGATGGAGCCGTGAGCCAGGCTGATAATACTGCAAGATGCCCTGTTTCCTTCTGCGACCCCAACTGCCCAAACCCTTCTCACCTAACTAGGCCCCCCACTTATGAGCTTAAATTGACGGAACAGTCTTCAAAATCTCCCGGCTGGGCCAGTGGAGCAGCAGCAGCAAGTCACGTTTTGGTCAAGCTGGCTTGCGCTGCGTCACACGGCTCACCTGCTGCTCCCGCAGTCCGGGCAGCCTGCAGCGCCGGCACTCCTGCCGCAGCGGGACCGACGGGTGGGAGGAATCCAGGGCTACGCTGGCTGTCCTCAAGGGCTGTAATAAATAGGGGGGTTGCTGGTTGGTTTTGGGGAGGGGAGGTTGGCTGCAGTGACTAATTTGAGGGAGAATTCTCAATGCTTTGCCTCAGTGAGTGTCAGGAACAGCAGAAAAGCCCTGGATAAACAGCTTCAGGACAGAGAAGGCAGGAGACCCCAGAAAAACAGATGAAAAATCCAGTTGCCCGTGAGATGTAAAATCACGAGGAGTGTACCAGCTGCGGCAGCTAAACAAGTCTAGACTCAGTTCCCCATTCCTAGATTGGAATTTAATTTCATAAGCTATAGCAACAATTTACTATATACAATAGGGACTAGATAGATATATGCATATATATGTATATATATGTACATATACATATATACTATATATAGATACATGTATATATATATATACACAAACATCAAACTCAATTTGATCTGGCTGATAGAAAGGTTGTATTACTCAGCAAGTGTGTTTTAGGCATGGCACATGTTATGCTGCAAGGAGAGCAAAGCGGCTGTCATTCAGCTCTCTGGAGGGAATACAGCAATCTTTCAAAGTCTGCAGACCAAGATAAGCTGTGGACTGTCCACCCCCACCCCCCTGAGCCCTTGGAAACGGAGCACCTACATGCATATGTATACATAAGAGCAAGGGAGGGGAAACTAGGCAAAAAAGAGAAGTGAAGGAAGATGTGTCCAGCACGGCTCAGAGGGCCTAAACGATGCAGCCTGCCACAAGATCAGTCGTATGTTCTGAAGCTAGGCACTTCCATGTGCCATGAGCCTTCCCCACGATTGCCTGAAACAAATGTTTCTAGTCCTCCTTTTGCTTTTAACAAAAGCAGAGGTGGGAGTTACTGTACCATCACAGAAAACAAGTGCTGCTCATTCTTCTGCAAGAAGAGCTCAGTTTCGGTTGCTGGCCCTAATGCTAGGGTGAACAGTTTCCAGCCTGTAGTTACTGGTAGGACACTGCAGCCAAGCGGTATGAAATGAACTGGTGCTGTAACAGAGGGGGGAAAGAGAGGAGGAAGAGGGAACAGACAGGAAAGCCTCCTTTTTGTAGCTAGCAAGATGTGGTAAAGCTGTTTAGTGATCTAAAGGTGTCACAGCTGTGGGATGAGAGTCTCAAAGGGCCTGACTCCAGAACTTCAGGACTGAACTGCTAGCAGCACTCTTGGAAAGCACGTGTAGGTTTGGGACAACCTTATCCACAGATTCTTCTGCAGGGGAAAAGGAATTTGAACAAACAGCATGCAACGTACCTGTATTCATTTAACATACCTGCCTACAAGCCTGTTTTTAAAAAAATGAACCAACAAACATACAGCTGGTGCAGAATTCAGTAAACCCCTTGACTGAAACAGACTGCTTCAAGAAGATGTGGTCATTCTGTAATATAAAGTAATTTTAAAGAGCAGGGGGAAAAAATATTTGCTAATAGCTTCTAACCTTTGATGGAAGACTTAACACAATCTCAGGGCATGCAAGAAATGAGTACATTAGGAGTCTTTGTGGAGAAATGGAGCCCAGCATTGCAATCCAGTTAGATGAATGGACAATAATTATTAAAAGCTATTCTGGCCAAAAAAAAAAAATCCATGAGGGGCAGGCATTGTCGATGCTAGAGGAACTTCATCCCTGCTACAGCTGAGGAACTGCTTTTGACCTGCTGAGCTGCTGTGGCAAGTTACTTCACTGCTTTGTGCCTCAGTTGCTTCATCTGTAAAAAGAAGCACGCAAACAAAGGAGAGACTCTTTGTAAAGCATGAAAGCTTCTGATGGGTAGAGTCTGTGTGCGTAAGACCTTGGTACATGTGAGCCCCATTTTGAAGGTTTAAGTAATGCACAGGCTGTATTCTGGCCCTTGGTTTTCTGTTTGTAATACAGACATCCATTTCTCCCAGTTAAGGCTCCATCGTGAAAGACAGAGCTCAAATAAGGAGCCTTGCCACAGGAACCTGAAGTCTAAACAGGCACGACTCCATTTCCAGGGAAATAAAAGCAGAGGCACAAAGTGCATTATCAAGCCTGGTTCATACAGTACATCAGTGAGAAAAGGGAAAAGATGGGCGCAGCTGGCTGCGTTGCTCCCAGCAGGCACAGGACGGTCGCAACGCTTGCTGCAGGTGTGACACTCCTCAGCATTCATTTCTTGCTGACTACAGGGGAGCATGGACCTGTGAGCCTCAGGGAGACACCAGGACTGGGTTCCAGGCTTTGTGATTAGAGATCAGTAATGCTCTGAAATGCAGACTACTTCTAGTTCCTCTTAAGTGTGGAAAAATCTAAACAGACTAGTGATACTTCTTACTTCTAATAAGGATGTGTTCACAGATCTTTACCCCATTTTTGGTTTATGTGTCATTGATCAGGAAGCCAGCTAACAAAGTCAGTTTGACAAGCCAAACCAAAACATTTATTCCAAGCTGGGACAAAACAGTTGGAAGCTGACACTTTCTGGATCAAACTCCGTGGACAAGGGGGTTGGCTTTTTCTGCCCTCTGTCTTCCAACGTATTACTTCTTTTTCTCAGAAGCTATTCTGTAGGTCAAATCCAGTTATCCTCAGTGTATTATTCAAATAGTAAACCCAAGTATAGTCATTATTATCTCAGTGGCAGTCTTTAAAGGTTATGAAAAGTATCTGACAATAGACAGGCTGTTCTTCATGGAGGGAGGGTGAAGAGAAATAAGGCTACAACTCCATCAGAAATCCTCCTTACACCAGACACCCTCTTCTTCCCTTCCTTTGCCGAGTAGGGTGGTGCTTCGTTATGACCTCAAGTGTGCCCTGTCCTGCCCGTCCTGCAATAAAACAGACTGCATTTTTCCTTTCTTCCCCCCACGTTGCAGCTGTCATTTGTTCCTGAGGTTAAAACCAAAGAAGGAGAGGAGGAATCCCTGCAGTGAGAAAGTCAGACAGTTCAAACTGAATGCTTTGTTGTCAGCATCTGTCCACAGCTTGTGTGTGTTTCTCCTGCCCTGTCCTGTTAACTTCAGATCCGTTCGTGGGATGACAGTGTCACGTTTAAACGATTGCCCTGCACAGCAGGGATAGATTTTTCTGTTGTAACTTTGGTTCCATGCCCAAGACACACTGACTTGATCAGCCGAAAGTGGTTCCTTCCCTTTAAGTTCTTCCTAAGTGATGTAGGTTCAGAGTTTATTTTTCTTCCCCTTTTGTAATTTCAACATACAGAATTTCATTAGATGCAGCATATATCATAGCTTTAAGTAACAAATCTTGAGTGATGGCTTTAAAATACAAGGTGGTTGCAGTCTTGGCTACAGGTTGTTCATTTTTATACTTTTTAAAATAGGTGTAAACAATGTTCTCTTCATCAGGGGGGTGGAAGCATTTGCCTTTATAAGGACTTATCTGTGTGGTCGAGCACTCTAAAAATAATAATACAAAAAAATAAAAAAAAGAACAGCTGTATCAGATAAATGGTAAGTTCCTCTGCCTACCTATCCCAGCTGACAAGATACAGTCTCATCAGTCAGAAAGTTGAAAAAGTCTGTTCTTACAATTATCAGTGTTAAACTGTTTGTTTGTATGAAAGGCATTTGTGAAAATTCTGGGTATTTTGCTAAGTCTGTCCATTTAACCCTACTCAGCACTAGGAGTGGCACCACACACCAGCAGGCTCTCAGGGGTTCTAAACCACATTTCAGCACTCTCTGATGCTCCTTGTCCCCTCTAGGATGTAGAAGCTTCTTACTAGGATGTAGAAGCTTCTTACCAATTCTGTAGCTGTACCAGAAGCAGGAAATAGTCAACAGAAAACCAATTCCACACCCATACAGGTGGAAAATATAGGCGCCAACTGTATATACAGAAAATTCTGAACCTCTTACTGCCCCAGTTTTTTTCATATGCTTTATAAGGGCTTTATCATAGCTGTGAAAAAAACTGAAAAAAGGACAACGGTATAGGCAAATGGGAAAAACTCATGCAAACAGCTTCTTGCAAATATCACTGTTAGTTCCTGTGAGTTTTCAGGGTGCACCTTAAATCCAAGATTTTTTTTATTTTTTTTTTTTTACTCTCCTTCTAGGTTGGCGCTTGTTCTGGACTCATGATTCTGTGGTATAGCAAAGGCACACAGTCGTAAAAAATTATTTGCTACTACTGTGTACTGTGAAAACTTTGGCTTCTTAAAATTATCCTATACCTAATTTGGCTGTTTTGGCAGACTTTCTGCTATTTTTCCCCACTATGAATAAGCAAGAAACTGTAAAATCAAATTTTCACCAGTCATGGCCACTCAAAACATCTCACAGTTGCTGTGCTATGTCATGGTTCCCAGAAATCCTGCAGCAGGAACATCAGTAAGTATGCAGTCATAACTTAGTCTGTTTAATGTTTACGGGATCAAGGCAGTATGTTTTAAATAGCAGCAACTCTATAATGATATTGGCTATTGTTTACAAGAGCCTTGATCACTGATCTGTCCACATTCCTTCCCATGGTTCATTCCCCATTCAGCCCAACCTCCATGTATATTGCTGCCTCAGCCCATGAAAACATTCATTTTGAGGTCTGGCCAGCCAAGGAGGCAGTGGATTCCAGTTGATATGGCTAATTCCAAGAGTTGTTTCTGCATCAGCACAAAACTGTAAGAAATCCTTGATCTAGCTAAAATGAAGCACAAGACTGGGGGCTCTCCCTTAGAGGGAAAAGGAAAACCCACCAAACCGGACCCATGCCACTTAGTTATAATCAATACCCTGAATTGCACCTGGACACAAAGGCTGAGCTAGTACAAATGGTGGGAGGGCATGGCAAAAATCTCTCTCATGCAATTGTATTTTCAGCTTGCCTCAAATGCAGGGCAGAATAATTTATTCATTGACATAGCTCAAGCCAAAGCCAAGAGATACAATGAGAAATTTGATGGTATGGGTCTGTCCCCAAATCAGAAAATTTTTATCTGTCATTACATCTCTTATTCTATTATTCTACTTCTGTTATCCTGGATCAGAAGAAAGATCTTCCTAGTCCAGCATCCTGATGGTTCTGAAAGTGGCTAGTCACAGAAAGAAAAATGTGAAGGCCATGTACATTCTGGTTCCCTGATTTATTTCCCCATCTTCACATCACTTTTTGAACTCTGAACTTTCAGCTGCTAAGCATGCTGTGGCAGACTTCTTTACATCCTACATCAATAACTATCATTTTTTATTTAAACTTATTACATGATAATTGCTTGTACTGGAGGAGACAGTGAACAATAGCAAACTATCCATCCACCCATTCGATAACAAATTTTCTAGACCTCTCCTGTACCTCCTTTTAACAGTGTCTCACTTTCTGAGCCAGAAAAATCCTTCCACCTCTCTGCCTCCCTCTTCCTGATTCTCAGCAGCTGATCATTCTTCCTTGTCCTTCTTTGTATCTTCTCCTGCTTCTGGTCACTGAGCTCTACATGTTATAACCTCTCGATCTATTTCCTGAGTGTCAGTTCAGAGCCCATCACAGTATCTATATGGTTGAGATTTGTAACTGTTTTCCACCTGCATCACTTTGCAAACATGGAGTTTCACCTGCAATTCTCTTGGCTGTTTGATACTGTGAAATCCTTGTTAGCTTTCATTTTTACAATTCTGGATAGCTCAGTATCACCAGCAAGCTTTAGCAATTTCCTTACAAGTACACTGGATGGTGTTGGTCTGACTGCAACTCCCTGTAGAAACAGCCATGTGACTACCCTCCATTATGAACTATTACAGACTAACAATGACCTGATGAATTTTCAGACTCCAGACATACACAAGAATATACAAGGATGTGATGTGATCCTCAGCTCTGTTCAAGAAGTGTTAGCTTTGAGAAAACAAATAAAATAGTCTTACCTTTCCAAGAGGCACATTGACATCAAGGCCAAAGAATAAAGGCAAGAGAGAAGAACAAGAATAGAAACAGAAACTGCAGAAGAAAAAGAGGATTGCGTAAAAACTAGAGGTCATAGCATTGTAAGCATCAGAATTATTTTTGCTCTCTGTAGGACAACTAGAATAACTATGCCTTCAGAAAACACTGTATTTCCCTAGCTATTTCTCTACGCACCGTACCACCTCGCAGGCTTAGAAAACAGATAGCATTAATTTTGGTGATTAATTACAATTGGCACCATATTGAAAGCCTGAGGTGTAACTGTCACTATGAACTACCATGGGTTGACTGAAGTCACAAAGCTGGACATCAAAACCAGCACAGGTATTATTTTTAAGTGCATTAAAAACCAGTGCCAGCAATCCATGCTGCAAATAGCCTGGCAATATATATATATATACACACATACACGCATAGCATCAAACCCTAACCATTAAATGTTTAATAATCAGTTCTTGGAGGTCTCATTTTAATCATGAATATGTTGTTTTCTGAGATGTGAGTTTAAAGCTCTTCTGAAAACTGACATTAAAAGTGTCTCCTATTTAAGGTCTCCAGTTGACCAATGACATAAGTTTTACTTTCTTTATTTTCATCACAGATTATCAACTGTTATTTTCCCAAGTTATATACATTACAAAGAAAGACATTGAGTCCTTGTATCATAAAAATACTGTCAGAAAAGCAGAAAGAATTATGTGTATCAAGTTTTGCATTACGCCCACTTGTTTCACTTTAGGGACATGCATATAAACTGACAGGGCTCATTAGCACTACTGTCATTGTATTAACATAGCCATCATTCCGTATTACAGTTTACACATGGATGTTGATATTCAGTGATATAAGTACACCAGCAAGGCTACTGCTGGAAATGCATCTTACACCAGGTGTTTCTAGAAAAGACATCATGGGTAGCAGCATGCTGTACCCATGCTATCATCTTTCTTCAACAATCCAACCTATCTGCAAGTAGCAAAACTCAATGTGATAGAGTTGGCCTTACTCACCAACAAAATGCAGTGCATATTTGAGAGAGAGAGAGAGAGAGAGGGAGAGAGAGAGAGAAAATATGTGTGTGTATATATATAGTATATATAAAGAATGTGCATATATAGTTCTTTTGACAGTTCAGTTTAAGGGCAAGACTCTGGTACCATATTTACGTTGCACAGTCAATTACAAGCTTCAATAAAGAGGACAGAGTCAGAACCTGAGCTCCCTAGTTCTGCCAGGCCAGATAAGGACAACCTTCAAATCTTCACTCAAGTTTCATTCAGTCCTTCCTGCTTGCCAGCCTCACCTTGCCTGTATACCAACACGACATTTAACAGCCAAATAAAGGCTTCATCATTTGATACAGTTATCATTCACCATAATTAAAAGTGCTTGGCATATATTTTATAAAATGAAAGGTTGTGCAGGAGACTCTAATATTAACATCTCTATATACTGAAACACAAACTGAAAGGAAAGCATAGCGGGACACCACCAACAGGTCCAGCTGATGCAGCTAAACAAAAAGGTCTTGTAGTTCAAGAGAACTAGGTCATTACTTTCAAAAAAGTTGATCAGCATGCTCCAGAAGCATAACAGAACCAACCTTTTCCTCCAGATCCTTAATTTGTCTCTTTTGGATGTCAGTTTTATCTTCTAAATCTCGAATCCTCTGAAAATCAGAAAAGAAAGCATCTAGACTAAATTCTCAGTAATCCGCTCTGCTGAACAAGTTAGTTGATGTTCCAAGTGCCAAAAGCCTAGAAATTAACAAATCCATTTCTTTGGCAGGGATAATCTTGTGTAGTACTGCGACTCCATTCACTAACCCTGCCTAACCACAACTTTACTGTGTGCACAACTGTTCAAAATATGCTACTGCATATATATGTGTCTGCATCCTCAAATGCTGGAAATCAATATCAATAGTGGATCTGCTTCATATTACCTATTTTATCTTAATTCTGTGTTAAATAGATGGAAAGCATAAGGTCACATTTATACTCTTTAGAATTATCTCATGATTCGTTAAAATTTCTCAGTTTGATGTGTTGGAAGAGGATAAAAGTGTTATTATTAGATCTGAAAAATGTATACATTTATACATTCATTCTGTGGTAAGCGGGATATATGTAACTTTTAGACAAGGTGTATTTTTTTAGCAGAGCTAGGTACTTCTAGAAAAAAAAAAATGTAACAGGAGTTAAACTTTTGGCCCCTTGGGCCAAAACAAAACAGGTAACAAACCTGCTAAAGTATGAAAATGATGCCTTGAATCTCAGTATCTATTTAGTCAGAGCATAAGACAGCTGGACAGCAAACAGCAGAGACCCAAAGAGGCAAACCTGGAGACACCCAGAGAGCAGATGGCACCCCTGTGACCATCTTCCTAATTGTCCAGAGGTGAGACGGCTAGCTGATGGCTGCTTTCAAACACTACCTCTTCCCTTCCTTGCCTTTCAGCCTTTCCCAACCCATCTGCAGCTGAGGCTGGCTAAGAGTCGTTCAGAGAAGCCAGAACTGCTGTGGCAGTGTTAATCAGGGCAGCAGTCACGGCTGAAATCAAGAAGCTCCTCACTCTGCGAAGGCCTGGTAAGAAGTAGTAAGGGTGGACCCAGTCTCAAGTCTCCAACTCAGGATCCGGCAGCACTGTGAAAATGAAGTCCTCCTGTGAACCAGAAACCCTAACTGCTGGGCATGCTTTCTCTTACTCTCATAAACATTTGAGTAAGTTTTGTTTCATTGTGCAACTGTCACATTAATCAGCATGCTGTGACTGCCGTTTTGCTCTGGGATGTCACAGCTCGCAGAGTAGCAAACACTGGTCTTTGAAGGTGAAATGTAGGACTGTATCTCAGCAGTGAAATATAAAAAACGCCCACTTTGCAGGGGACAAGAGCAGCAGTGTCTGGAAAAACAGATAGCTCCTCCTGTGTAGCACAAGCCAGAAGCATTTATACAGTTCCTCTTGTACCCAGTCCAATAACCAGGGGTGACCATTTTTATTACAAAGCCAGATTCATGTGGACAGAATTCTGCATGAAAACTTTGGTTTGGAATTTTAAAACTCAAAATATGCCAAAACAATCCTCTTCAAGCTAATATCACATGTGTCTGTGTACACAGTAAAGACACAAAATATGAAACAAAAAACTAGAAGCCAGGTGCTCTCACGACCTGGAGCTTGTCTGAATTTGACCTCAGCTGATGTTTTTATACAGCAAAGCTGAGTAGATATACACGTGTGTGATTCCTTTTTCTTACCTGATGAGCCTGCTGGAGTAGCTCCATCCTCTCCTGAAGAATCTGGCAATCATACTCTCTGCTTTTCCTCAGCATCTGACGTCTTAGTTTTTCTACTGCTGTTCTCAGCTCTTCCTGCTGTTTTTCAGTGAGTAGCTCCCCAAACTTTATCACTGTTTCTTGCTGCAAAGCATTGTACAAGGTGGCTTCAAGCTCCTGGATCCTCTGGTTGATGCAATACCAAAAGCCAGTTAGAGATGAAACATTGTTTAAAACACAGTGGGAACTGGGGGTTGGTGGCAGATTCAGGCGCCTGAATGAGAGGTCCCTGTGCTCAAGTGTGCAAAAATGTGAAAAACAGAACTCATAAAATAGTTCAGCATTTTGACAAAAGGACATGAACTTTTATTTTTAAAATATTTTAATATTAATTTTCACGGAAATCCCTCACTTTTTTTTTTTTAAGCAGTTACAGAGATGATTAAGAGGTGGATAGAATTTTCATACCTATTTTATAAGTGTAAAGATGAATATTTCACCAATTCTAACATATTGACCCATTGTACTAAAAAACAAAAGAGGAAAAGTTGAAGGTCACTGTCAGACTACTTTACTCTTAAACCTGCTAATTAATGAGCGTCCTCATTAACTTAACAAACCAATCATGATGAACTTGCACAGCCAGTTATCTGACCTATGTATCAGAATTTGATATAGCAGTGTTTAGAGCAGGAACTCTTGCTTTTTGTGGCATACTGTCTTCTTGCTATAACATATGCAAAACAGCCAAGATTCCAGATCTGGGTTCCAGTTGGTTGCACTGACTCTAGTTGCACAAGATGACATTAATGAGTAGTATCTGCCTTTAACTGACAAAAAAGTTTCACACTTCAGGGGACCTGTCTTTTTGTGACATGAAAAAGCTAGGTGTCATGTTGAAGCTGTGCAGATTGCATGGTAGTGCATTAAAGGAATGGGGGAAAACCAAATAAATTTAAAAAGATACTAAGGAAAAAGCAAGAACCTCTCTTCCTGATCCGACAGGAGCCTGTGTCCTGTCAAAGTGCTGGCCAATATGTGCTGTAGAATCTCCTTTGTACATACCATGTATGCTTGGTCAAGAGCTTGCTTCCTGTAGTCCAATTCTTCCTCCAAATAACCTTTTATTTTGCAAAATTGTTCCTACAATGAAGGGTCATTTGGACAGAAAAATTAATTAGTTACTCAAAGTACTTCACCAAGTTTTATTAAAGCAACTACAGATATCTGACTCAGGACTAAGAGACTAGTCTTCAACTGACACTCTGCAGAGTTAATATCTGACTCAGCTAGAAAAGAAGGAAGGAAAATAGCTACGGATTGCTTTTTATGATAATACATCTGATCTACATGGAAATAAATCCATCATCTCGTTGCTGACTTCAGTGATATCGCCTAGCGTTTCAGTAGTGTAATTTAGGGGTTTGTGTGTGATTTTTCTAAAGATACCTCCTCTGGTGTCACGGACAACTCCTTTTATGCTTTTTATTTTAGAAGTGTGGAAGTGCAATAAACAGGAACTAAATGGGCATATTCACATTCACATTATTTGGGAAAGCTGCTGTGCTTTAACTTCTCAGCCTACTTTAAGCTGAACTGACCTAAGCACAAACATACCATAGGAAGAGAACATAAACCACTATAGCTATCCAACTTCTAGTTATGCTTGTTCATTTTGTAGGTTACTTCCATTAACTAGCATAAGATTAAGGTAAGGTACTAATTTTACTGGTGCTATAGGAAATCCAGTTCACCTGTGAATGTTTTGCCCTTCTGGATGATATTGGCTTAAAATGTAATGAAAGAAAACAGTGTGATAGTTCATTAGTTTCCCACGTACTGGTATTGAATAAAATGTGAAACAACTGCTGATGTTTAGACTGTGAATCTTGTAAGGCAAAGAGTGCAGTCATTTGCATCGCTGAAAATCGCTGAGCAATGTTTGAGCCCTCTGTACTTATTAATACAGTCATCCTCATGGAAAAAGAGAGAAAGTTTTCAAATCTTCAGTATTTCTGTTTCTGTGTTAGTCTGCTGTTGCATATGAACCAAACTAGTAACAATTTTGTAGACCCACCAATAATCAGAGAAAGACTGCATACCTGTTTTGCCAAAAGGCCTTTTTAGTTATCTTTTGGCACACCAAGTACATGTGACACAGTCTGTGTCTTGACCCTAAAATGTGTATTAAGGAAAGTCCACTTACCATATCACTTTCCAGTTCCATCATCTTCTGATGCAGAGCAGCCTCAGCTCCCTCAATCTGCTGGATCCACTGGAAGGAAGACAATGAGAGCTGTGACCTGCTGTGTTTTCTAGGCACATGGGCAGTGGCAAGTGGGAGCTCTACGGCATCTTGTTAATCTATTTTTAGTAACCTATTGCTAATTCTGGGCGCATGTTGATTAGTTAGTGCTTCACAGAGAAGCAGCAATAGGATCACCATTACTGGATCACGAGAAGATGGAAAAGCATACTTCTTTGGATGGACAGGGAACCTATTTCATCCCATAGATAAGGGCCCGTGATAAGGCTCTATCATCTCAAAAACAGCTTAGCTGTACAGATGGCAGTTTACTTTGCAAAGGAGAAACTGTTGAGTAGAATCCTTGGAAGATGTCATGTTGACAAAATTGTGTGCTGCATTTGAGCCACAGAAAGCAATTTTAACCTGCCCTCACTTTCCTTTTAATTTTCAAACCAAGAAACTTTGACACATTATTTCAGCGGGAATTATGCATACAGATTCCTTCAGAAGTTTTGAAAATCTAAGGACCAGAAATCCCACACTCCAGCTAATTATGGTTTAAATGTCTGATGATTTCTCATTCCATTTACAATAGCAAGTTTCATTTGATATTATTTCTGTATTTGCAGTTGTTTTTAGTTCACAGCTTAAGCCAGCTGAGTCTGATATTTTTGCTGCTTTAGCAAGGTGTTTGGGACTGTGCTGGTGGTTGACTTTACCTGGAGAATTGCCTCCTACACTAGAAAAGTTTGACAATATTGACAACAATAACAGAGCAGAAAATAAGCAGTGTTAGATGAGGCCATAGATAACACATGAGAAAAGCAAGCACACAATTTACCTTCTCTGCCAAGGACAACACAGTGGAAGCCTGAATTATGGCCACTTGTTCTTCATTTCTTAAATTCTGTGAAGAGAGAGAGGGAAGAAGAAAACTGGCAGCACCTTCCTGCATGAATAAAGATAATCCCGGCTACAGACTAGGTCTACAGTTTTCAGGGGATTCCTGTAGTACTGAGTATCCTATTCCCATCAAAACATTCAGTCTGCTAACATATTAAAAATAACACTGCTTTTGCCTTCCTCTATGATATGGACTATCTATATGTTTTCATCCCATCACATCTTATGAGAAACAAACTAAAATTAGACCTATGTATCTGTTTTCATGCCAGTTTTACAAAGCTGAATTTCCATTAAAGCTTTTGTAAAAATAATGCTGATTTACACCAGCATGTGAAGAGATAATCACGATCCTTCATTTTTATTTCTTACACATTTTCTTAAAGCACATCTAATATTGGCCAGAGATACAGGATTATCTCTTTTACATGACTAAAGTAGGCAGCAATGTCCACTTAGAAAGCCACAGGGGATTTTATAATTCTTGCCTATTTATGAAACTGTTTGCAGAGGAATCCCAGTCCTGATGAAGAGCAGTTGGGTCAGACTGCCAAGTTAATTCATGTGCTTTCCTGAATGACTGGAGTGCAGTCAGGCCCAGTTCCAAATATGAGTGGCCTTTGGACATTCTTCCCAGTCTGCTAAACCAGACTGGTTTAAGGCTGCTACTTCATTACTAGTTCTCCGACTATCGAAATCTCACAAATCCTTAACTTGTGGAAACAAATACTCCTCAAATTAATTGTTCTGATATTACATAATTTAACAAGTATCTTAGAAAACAGTCATGATAACTATAGGTTTCACTTACTCTACTGTACAAAATGCAGCTTCTAAAGAGAAAACACCTCCCACTTTAACTTACCCCATTATCACCTAGGATGTCTAACTGCTTTATGAGGTCTGGGATGCTGACATCCTGCAAAGACAGAATAAGGTAAAGGCATGGCATGCACATTTTATTACAGCTGCAATATTCATCCCTCCTACGAACCATGTTGAAATCAACCATATTGTTCTATCCCATGGAAACACACCACACACTGATTTCAATTGCCTTTGAGCCAGGTTGAAAATCATGAGTCCAATTCAATTGTGTCAGTCATCACACACTCTTACATTAGACTGAATTAAAATGCTTAAAGTTTAGTGTAGTTATTGGCAGAGATGAATGTACTGGGTTATAAGGGCAGCATCAACCACTCCTGTAGTTAGAAGTGCTGCCTTATAAAACTGACCTACCTTAACTCCTTCCTTCATGCAGTAGATCTGTAGAGCACTCACACCATCTGAGAATGGGTGAATCTGGAGATTAAATGGTGGGGAGCGTCTCTCTCTTTCCTGAAAGTAAATTGAAAAGATGCCAGAGAACATATTAGAATGAAGGAGATGCACACAGAACTCATTAAATGCCATAGCTACTGCTTATATCATTCTTCACAAATCCAAGCTCTTCATTTTACAACTCAAAGAAACAAGCATTTAGACCTAGTCTGAAAAAACAGTGTGCCAAGTGGGATAGGATCCTGAACCCAAGCTAACTATTTTACAGGAGACTATTTATTTGATCAATTATTTTAATTTGCAAATTGTCTGTGGAACGGCTAAGACTAGTGCTTTGCTTAATAAAGTGCTGAACAACTATATATTCTTGTAAATACACCCTTTAGAAACAGGTATTTGACTTAAGACTGCTAGGATACTCAGATTACACATTTGCTCATCCTGGTATGCTGTATGTTTTAATAAAAGGTAGTAAGTTCAAAAAGGTTTATCAACTTAGCTATTTATACGTCTTCATGGCATGAGATATACAAATATTTTTCCAGCTTTAAAGTATCAAAGACAAAAATAAAAATGTGAAGATGTTACTTCCCTTTCAGGTATTCAGGCAAGCACAGAAGTGAAAACCAAATTTCACTTTCAAATATATTTTTGGTTTACGAACATGTAACTCACTCAATCAGTCCAGTTCCATGTCATATGAAAACACAGCTGTCACGTAAAACTGTGGGAAAGTTCTACAAATACGGGACACATCTGTCCCAGCACTGACTCAAGAGAGCCAGGAAAGGCTCTGTGTTACCTACAAGCTCCGAATGGCAAGTATATAAGGCCTTGGACATCGACTGAGAAATAAACCAGCTTATACTGGAAAAAAGACCAGGTGGAAGCAGGCACTCCGAAGAATCTATAACTAGGGGCAGTCTGGGAAGAGGGACATTGAGGTTCAACCTGCAGTCCTCTGGCTGTCTGCAGGGGCTTCTGGAGTTGCTCCATCAACCTCCAGTGTCGCCTGAAGGACCTTTCTTACATAACGCAGCTCACAAGAGAGCTCCTCAACAGGGAACATGTCCAGTGCTTGCAAAAGTGACAGTGCTTGCAAGTGGGCAGACAGGCTGTCTCTATTCACTGTGCAAGGGCCTATAGCCTCTAGACACAAATTAGGACAACTCCAGGCCAAGCACTATATGCAACACAGGCAGGTGCTGTTGGCTTTTCACATGTGCCAGTGCTGGCAAGCACGATGGTAAAAGGCTGCAGGAGCAAGGCCACATTCACCTTTATAAAATGTCTCTTACCCCCACAACAGTGGCAGGAAACTAAGGCACAGAGAGGTTAAATCTAAAAGTGCCTCAGGAATCAATAGTACAGAAGCTGTTGCGAACCCTTGTGCAGGGAGCCTGTGTTCCTTGGGCACCCTGGCTCTGTAGCCCAGCCATCCTCAGGTGCTCACAGCAGGGCAGAAGCCCCAGCACAGCACAGCCCACAGCTGCAGCCCCAGGGAGCCACAGACATCCCCCAGCAGGGCTGGAGTGCCTGCGGGCTCCCAGAGACCTGGTTTCAGCTCCCTCCGTCACACGGGCTAATGTGCACAGTTCTCCTCTGCAACAGGGAGAGCTCTAACCACCCAGTACAGACTGGTTAGAGTAGGACAGCCCCCATCTCCTCTCACAGCCCAGTGCCCACAGAGGAAAGAATTCAAGATTCACTGGCTCAGAGGGGACAAGGTACAACAACCCTTTTACCCCATGGGTATGGTACTAGAATACAGCAGCCCTGGGTCCAATACTTTCTTACAACTGCTTATGCAATTTCATCGATCATTGCTGATTCAAACTTCAAAGAGTTCCAGTCCTTCAAGCACAGGGCTAGAGAGGTGCACTTCTCACAGCAGCACTCTCAATGAAACTTGAACTCTTGTCTCATCACACTTGCTGAAAGAGGGGAAAAGAACAAAGCCATTGGACATCAGCATTAAGGTTTTCTTAGGGGGAAACAGGGCTTTGAAGACCCTGAAGAGGGAACTGTACCTGCATTTCTGACTTCTTAGAGGAACACTCTACTCTTCAGCTATTAGAGATAAAAGCATGCTCAACATTTCTTTCTCCTCCAAGACCTGTTCAGGTTCATAAAAAAACAAACAAAACAAACAAAAACCCTGGATGCCTATTCTCAGGAGGGACCTTAGCTGTGAACCACGATGCAGCCCTGAGCAAAGTACACGAGGAGAGGGTTTAAGCCTTGCTTATTTGGTTAATTTAAATGTAATTCATTTCTGTCCATTTTAGTAGACTCCAGGCCAGCAATACGAACAAAGCATGTTGACAACAGACTGCTCCAAAGTACTGGAAAAACCATATCCACAGGTGTGGTAACCAAGAGCTGTGCTGATATTAATCAGTTAAGCTCATTTATGCACGCTGGGAACCAGTCAGGTATGGAACTTACTTTCCAGGACTTTAGAGCTGACATACTTCAGCTCACAATCAAAAATTCTGGGCCTTATTTGTTACTCTGTTCTATCACTGCAATGTTTGTGTAAACACTTGATTAAAGCTGGTGTCCAGTACAAGTGCACTAGTTTAATTTGCTACCAGCTCCACTGTAACTGAGCTCATCCATCACCTCCAGCTCAAGGTTGCGGAACTCCAGCAGCTCATTCTGGTCTCGAGCATCCTGTAGCTCCTGTTGTAGACGGTTGTTTTCTGCTTCCAGTTTCTCTATCTAATAGAAATACATAAATTCAGGATCTGTGTGACTGTTACAAGAAACATTGAATATCTGGTGAGTAGCAGTTGAGGTAGCATCGGCAGTGCAAAATCCGAACTCTAGAGATGGTTCACTACTTGCTATTTTACCTCAGTGAGTCTTTAGTTTACAGGTGAACTTCTTGTCAACATCCTAAACTCATAAAATGCTTAAGACCGGAGGTTTTCCTAAAAAAAATCCAATGCTACGGGAGATCAGCAGGGAAGTTAACTCTACAGAGGTGCCAGGTTTGCTAACAGATTAGTCTGCACTAGCTATTAAACACACTGTTCTTATGGAAAAACACTGGAATAGATAGATTGTCTGGGGAGGGATGCGGAGACATCATTGTTGGAACAGTTTGGATAAATGCCTATCAGGAATGACACAGAAACAGCTGCCCCTGCTTTGGAGAAGAGCTTGGGCTAGGTCAGATTCCCAGTATACTACAGTACATGAAGTACAGATGCCAATGGAGGGAGAGCTGTCTTTGTGGAGAGAGTTACCTGAGCAGCCATTCCACCCCACGCAAGCACCTGTGTGAACTGCACCTCAAGCATCTCCACACCAGTAGTTCTGTCAGTTAGCAGGCAAGACTTAAATACCACCACAGCTGTCCCTAGCTTGCTTGTTGTGGACAACCCCACCGCTAGCTCTTCAGCCTGCTCTCTTCTGCAAGTCTCTAGCCAGTGCCAGGACACATATTTTGCAGTCAGGTTGTCCACGGAGGGCCCAGAAAAGGACAGCTAAGGAGCATGGTAAGTCTGAGGTCAAATGAGCCCCCATGGATCAGTCTGTCTGGATGGGGAAAGATGGCACAGGACTGGATACTTGTTAAGGGTGTCTATGGAAAGAGAGAAACACAGGCTGAGAAACCTCATCTGGGGAGGTGAAAGACAGCAGGAGACATGGTGCTGGTAGTTATCACCTCTTGCTGATGGCAGTCATATGTATGACCAGTGCTGTTACTGTTGGCGATATGCAAGCAATGTTGAGGTCCTTCATATCCTTATATTCCGTGATCAAAAATACAGACATACATACAAATATATATACACACACAAACAGGTGATATTCCTAAATGCATCAAGGGGCTGAGCAGTGCAAGTTCCGCTGGTCCTAGGGATGACTTTAAGCCCTGAAAACTATACAGAACAGGGACTAGGAGTGTGAAGGGGTTAGAGGGTGACTGCATTTCTACTGCTATTTCATCTCCAGAAGCTAAGCTCAGACACCCTGCTAGTGCAGCAGCAGCAGCAGCAGACCCTTCAGTGCAATTCTACTGGAACACAAAGGTCTGCACCAGAATGATGAGCAGAGCTTCCCGCTCTGCTGGAGCTTATCAGCCAAGCTGACGCACCAGCAACTGCCAGCAACAACAGTGCCTAATCAGAGCTGGAGAGGACTTGTCTTTCCGTATATTAACCTGTCTGTATAAATCTGTGCTGTTCTATCCTTATACTATCCCTATAAGCACCAGACTGCATGTCCAAAAAGTGTATTGCAGAATCCAGATTACCCTTCAGAGTGAATGAGCAAAACTTGGGAACTTACCTTGTCTAAAAGCTCTTGGTTCCTCTTAATAAAAAGCTGTTTGTCTTCCACCCAGTGTGAGTCCTGTTGGATGAACAAGTACTATTACAGAATAATCAAACTCTGTGAGATTGGGTGCATTTATTGAAAATTGGAGCCTGTTTACTGAATAGCGACATTACATCTCATGGAAGTCCATACTGAAATTGTGCTAGGTATTCTATAAACAGAGCAGGTAAGAACCAAAACAGGAAAAGAAAATACACAAGAAGTGCTTACCTGCCCTTTCTGTGCCAAAGTTTTCTCCAGATCTTCTATTTTGGCTTTATATCTCTGGACTTCAGCTTGGAGCTGCTCCTGAGCCTGTTGAAGTCAGGCACAGCATGAAATAGTAACAAAACCAGCAATGTGACCAGTATTAAAAGAAAACCAAACACAGCAGAGTCTGGGTTTATGCTGTTGCTTCCAATGAGTGAGTAACCATTATGAAGATTGGCTCAGTGATGTTTTGTGCCACTTCTCAGACTGGCATACAGATGACCCAAGGTAACAAATCAGTCCCCTCTCCCCACTCAGCCTATTATTACCATGTATTGCATTAAGAGTACCAAAACACAAGCTCAGGTATTCAGGGTGACAGGCTTCACTCAAAGATCCTTGTAAGGGGCAGTCTCTGAATCGAAAAAAAAGTCCTTAGTAGATGAGAGTGCCAAAAGGTAGCAGAGAGAAGCAATTAAAACTGCCTGGGGGGCTCTTCAAGAGCCGACTCAAGCTGTGATCTCACAGCTGACACTGTTTTAAGCAGGAATTTGGGCTGGAGACCATCTGAGATCCCCTCCAGCCTGAACAATTCTACAGTTTAATCAGAGGCATAACATTTTTAGCCTTGGAAGATTTACTGTGGTCTGCATCACACTTAAATTTTAATGTAATTTGCATTTCTCTGTTTGACACATTCAGGTGAACATTCCTGAAGTTGGCGCAATGTGTGCCTTTGTGAAAACCCACAGGCCTCTATTTTCCTTTAAACCCCAATCCCTCACACCTGGACAAAAGATGAGAAACCCCATGTGATTCTGCACTGAATTGCAGAATTGCCTGCTTTGGCATTCCTGCTCAACTGCAGTTTTCAGGTTCAGGCAGAGGACAGCCCCTTGTAAACTGAGTGATTGCATCCATTCTTAATTGTCACTCTCTTTAAATGTACTCAGCAAATGAGTGAAGCAGACATCTCTCAGTAGTATGGATGCTGTATGTAATCCATTACCTTGTATGTCACTTTGAGGGGTTTGTATGTCTTGATAGCAACGTAATGCTTTCACCCTCAAACAAATACTAACCTTGGCTTCTCTTTCAGCATCTATGATGCCTCCTGTCTGCTCCTGCAGCAGTGCATATGCTCTCTGCAGGGCCTGGTACTCCTTTGTCAGCTGTCGAAACCGCAGCTCCGATTCTTCCGCTGCTAAACCGCACTGCCAAAGCAAAAAATGTAAATGTGTTTTGTTGAGCACAACAGTTGGTTTACAGGTCTTGATTTGGTGAGCTTGCTGTGATATGAGGTAACAAGAATGTGGAATTTATTCAGCATTTATATATCTTGTAGGTTAAAGAAATATGATGTTCATTTTCTTGAAGGGGGAGAGGGAAAAATATAATCTCAGACTGCAATGAAGTCATAGCTGTAGACTCTATAGATTACATTTTGAAAGAACCTCTCAGCGTTTCAGTGTATCAGTAACCAAAACTGAGGCCAAACTTAATGAAGAACTTACCACTCAATATGCACTACAAAAACCTAACTGTTTTTAAGAGTCTGGCCACTTGTTTTGGAACTCAAGTCTCTTGAAAACCTGTCCATGCCTACGGAAACAGTCAGATCTTACCTCATCCAGATCATCATCTGGGGTTGCTGGTGTTCTGTCTGTTCTATATGAGGCCACAGAGGATGTTTCAGAGTCCATGGAATCATCATCGTACCCAAAAACTGTATCCACCACATGTCTCTAAAGAAGGGAAAACATGATTTCTGAATCTCCTTGGTAACAGGTAGCATGAGTTTCTGATGCGGGGGAAAGGTTAGTTCAAAATCACATTGCTAGTTACTTAAAAAAGGCAACATGAAAAAAGAGCAACGGGCTACCCCTGCAATTACTATCTCCAAACAAATCCAAAAGGAACTATGTTGAAGATTAGGTCTTGTGCTGGTGAAGAATGAGTGCACTAGTAATTCTTCTGAGCGGAGGATCTGGCTCAGTCTAAAACTTGGAAAACATAATGGCAGCAGCAACACGCTGAAGTCTCTGCCATTGCAGGAAGGCATGAACATTGTCTGTTAACCCCAAAGCTGTTCAGAAGACATCTACCAACATGCAGACTGGTGTGCAAACCATATGGTGTGTAACACCAGAAAGAGCTAGAAACGTGCAGACTAGTGAACCCTCCTCCTTCGCTCACAAACACCACTGGTATTTTTAATATCACAGTGCTTCTCTCACTGATATTGCTGTTGGAGTAAATGAGTGAAAGCTATGCAAATACAAAACTAGCGCGAAGGAACTTTTCTCTCACACATCTTTCCATACTATAGTAACTTCCATGTTGTAAGAGATGGCTCTAGCTACACATTTTGGTTGTATGTCTGACACCTCACTATCTCCCATCTCACGGAATTAAATCAAATGAAAACTGTGAGTCATGTTCTATGAAGGTACAGATGCTTGACCCTGCAGGCTTGATTTCAGGGTACAGATCTGAGCATTTAAATACTTAGCTTATGAATAATTCTACAAACTGACTGACAAGCATTTAAGATGCACTTCTGCTTTGCAACACTTGACTTTTGCTGACAGGTTACAACCTTCTAAACATGGAATTTAAATCACACAAAAAACATGTACCAAAGATGCCAATAACCTTTTGCATATATTATCTTTTTCTGTTCATTATTTTATCAAGTGAAGACAATAGCCATATTCTCCCACATTATAATCTCTGTCTTAGAAATAAAGTTGACTGATAAAAATACTTTTTAGTCCTTGTCTCCCAGTTATGTCTGCTGTGCATTGTTTCAAAACCCATACAGAACAATGTGATGACACATGGTCTGAAATTCTCTGTGTGTAGGATAGCACTGCATTACTTTCACAGAACATGGCTGACATACTAAAGGATGTCCTCGGAGGACACAGAACAACCAAGCTCTGTTTCCTACACAGTATTTCCACTTTCTGGATCTGGGACGTGGCTGTTGCAAAATCACTCTTCACACCTAGATGATAAAGGAGCTATTTGAACCACTACTGACTACTCGTCTCTAAAATTTTAAATTATATCAGCTTCGGACTTGACCCAGTTCTGGGTAATACAAGGGGTAACCAAAGGCCTGTGGATCTAAGCATGAGAGAATAACACTCAATTTCTCAGGGAGAAACTTCCACTTCAAGAATAAAAATGCACAAGAACTTTGTTTTAGTCCATATGTGCTGTGAAAAATAGATAGCTGAAGATAGATGGGAAGGTCTCTGGAAACGTAAATACATCTCAGCATAATAGACCTTGAGAACAGTATTTATAGAAACCAGATGGAAGGAAAATTGTTACTATTTCGAGGGGAAAAAAAGTACCATTTTGCTGAAAATAAAAAAGCTATGCACCCTTAATTGAATCTCCAAGCGGACTTAAAAAGCTCTCCCAAAGTAACTAAAGTGTTTATATACCTGATCACTAAAGCAGACTGTTATAATTACAAAGCTCTCTTTAATCAGATTGGTAAAAGTATGCTTTCCTCAGAGCCTACTAGTATTTTTATAAGCTGAAAACAATTTTTCCTCTTACCTTAATTGGCTTTGAGCTCCTTTTATGCTTTCTGCGACGGATGAGTTTCTCCCTGTCCTAGAAAATAAGATTTAAAAGTTACTCTCTCTTCTTTTGTTTGCAGCTGTAGGACAAATCTACAGAGGAAATAAATCACTTGGTTTCTACCAACTCTCCATTCATACATTCAAATAGGAATCTGATTCCAGGTGGAACAGAGGATTCATATCCAAATCCGTACATGTGTCAGCCAAAAACTACTTGAAGAAGGGAAGATGGGATATCTGAAAAAAAAACAACCCTCTTGTTTGACAAGACACTGGTGGATTTCCTGTTAAAATCACTGGGAGGCCTGTTGCAGGCTTGGGCTTTGTGTGAGAGGCTGTCTGCCTTCCCTGCAGAAGTGATGCTGCTTCTGTCTCAAAGTCATCAAATGTCAGTAGTGTTGATCTCACCAGTCCTAGCAATGATGTCTTAGAAGAGGGAACAGCCTGTTTTGGAGTCTCTCTCCTTCCTCTCGGCATCATAATGCAAAGTCAGGTGAAAAAGAAATTGTCAGTATTAAGTGACAGATGAACTACTCAGCCACTGTCTACCAGCTCACACTTTTCCAGCACATGATATCATACTGTGTGCCTGCCTCTTGTTAAGGGAACTTTTTAATGGTAGCTTACTTATAATGGTAAAATAGCTTGGCACAGCCCTGCCTTGTGAACATGTAGCTATCTTCCCAAGCTCCACAGTTCTTAATCTGTGTTCATTTCTAGAGCTCAATTCACACAGAAAAGTTATGCTTTTGAGTTGTAGGGGCTGATGCCCCACTAGAAATTCAGTTAAACTGCACCCATGCATACCCACATGTAAAATTTGCAGGTGTTAAAAATAAGATAAGATATTAACCCTCAGACCTCTAGTTAGAAGAAGACATACTATCAGTGGTGAACTGTGCACAGTAATCGTCCCTAGTTTCCTGGTGCTCTGGACATACCCTTGTTAACTCATCAATTATGTTCTGTTGTTCTATGACTTGAAGCTTTAAGAATTCAGTTTCTTGTTCCTCATTAGCCTGATCCAGGTCATTGAGAGATCTTAATTTCTTTAGAGGAGGATGTGATGTAATTTTTTCTCTCTGTGGCAAGAAGAAGAAAGAAATAAAGTAAGATCCACCAATTAGAAGACAAAAAGACTACCTTTCAGTCAAAAATCAGGCATTATCTTTAAGTTGTACAGCCCTTTAAATATACTTCAGCTACACCATTTTTATAATTTTATTAATACTCGTCAGCACTTCTTAACAATAAAGCAGCACAGCAAGGCTGAGTTCTTCAACCAGAACAACAAAGCTTTATCTATTTACTTACTGTGTGGCATACAGCCTCTACAGCAGCCCTTAAAGGTCATATACCATAGCTCTTCCTTTGCCACGCATTAAGATGCCCCAACACGTGGCAAATAGAGTAGACCTCCCTATCTTTCCAGTGGGTATGCAAATAGTATCTACACCCATGACCCCATGCCCTTACTGATACCCATCGTATCACCATATACAGTGAGGAAATGGACATGCTTTAATCATGTGAAATACACACATCCAGTCAGAACAGGAGGAAAGGCAAAAAATGTGGTACCAGATCTATTTTAACTGGAAGTCCACATCCCGCCTGCTCCTGAGCATATGTGGGAGAAAAGACGGCTACAGCCCGTAAGAATCACTCTAGCCACCAACATCTTGCTAACTTCCACAATTTGGGCATCTATAGAGTAAAGACGAGATGTCAGGGACCTAAGATGTGCTATGTGTGCATATATGCACCAGTGGTGCTGCTCACTGATGCCTAATGCATGCAGATCCAAAGTCCCTTCTCTTTGCTGTGGGAGAGCCCAGGGGGCTGTGATCTGTACTACCACAGCTGTGGAAGAAGAATTCTGACCCGTGACACCCACAATAAGTTTATCCATTTTCTGGGCATGGGTGCATTGCAGAGTCTTAAAGTGGATTAACCTTGTAATACTAAAGCCTTTTTTCTTTAAGACAAGAAAGTGAATCCGATCATCTCATCCTCATTGGCAGGAAAGCTGCATTCATTGCAGAACAGTCAGCCTGCTCGAGATGAGAACAGTGGCTACTGCAATCCAGAGACAAGGCATGCCAAACACACTTAGCAGGGGAAGTCATCTCAGCCTGCCAGCTTACATCAGAACTTCCGCCTCCCTTTTCTATTAATGCCAAAGCAACAACAGTGCCTGCATAGGGACTGCATTCTGACTGACTCAGGGCAATTCCATTTGAAGGATACACTGGCGTAACTGCTTTGACCCTGCTTCACATAGCCCTGCTATGTGAAAGTGATAACCCTAGCCAAACTTGTAACACCACCACTCTCCCTGTCCCATATCCATCTACCATGCATATGCTTTATGGAAAGATTGTACATGCTCAGTGCCAGAAGAGAATGTTTCTTTGCCATCATCAGCTCTAAAAAATCAGGTACATTCAAAGACAAACACCACGCTGGCTGAAAACATCGCTCTTAAGCTTCCTTTTTGAGTTCCAGATGCAAAATAGCATGGTGGGATATGACTGAATAATACAACTTTTTTTTTCCTTTTTCTTTTTTAAAAACAATTGAAACTCAATATTCTAAATTTTGGGATTGTTAATTATGCATTCACTTAAATATATTGCACATGTATGCATAATACACAATGTTACGGTATGCAAGTCCAGTATATACAGACTTAAGCATGGCTATATCTTATCAATAGTATTACGCACTATATATAACACGTTTTCTCTATGTATATATATGCACACGCTATGCAGATGTGGCCACCGTAACAGACATAAATCATACAGTGATCCTGATTTTGCTCTTCAGTACCAACCATTTCTATATTTTCTTTAGTGACTGCTTTCAGTTTATCTTCCATGCGCTGCAAAGACTGCATAAGTTCATCATTTCTCTTCGTGAGGCACTTGTTCTTTTCCAGAAGAGGTTTACACTGTTTCTCAGCTTCTCGGACACGCTTCAACTGGGTTGATAATAACAATTAATAATTGTAAATTATCCAAATAAAAGGTATATTTTCCTCCCTCCTTTCTTAGAAGTACTTTTGTTAGTTCCCTGTTGGACTACTGTCCCAGTAAAATGCCAAAGTGATCTAATGGAACAGCTTCCATAACTAACTTTACCTGTAAATCTCTAAGCACAATTCTCCATATCTGTTTCCAAAAGATGGCTTTATCTATAGGAAAATTCAGACATAGAGATAAAGCAACCCAACACACAGTCACAGGCAATTGCAAAACTGCTACAGAGTTCAAAATAACCCGTGCTTTACCTGCAAGAAACTCACTGGTTTTCTCATTGAAAGACAGATTTGCAAATGTACCTACTTAGTCTGGATCACAGCAATACCAACATAGTTTTAAGCGTGGTTCTTAATGCCACCCAGTGAAATACTTGTGCACATGCACAAGCACAATGAACTTTGGTTTAAATAAACTAATTACATAACATTTAAACAACAGATCCCATAAGATAGGAAGGTATCTTAGGGCATGCTTGGAAGTTCCAGTATTGGTACAACTAGAGTTTTAAACAAGATCTCTTCCTCTGAAAAATTAATTCCAAGCAGTAATACTGAGTGTTTTATTGATACTTCTTTTTCTAAGAGCGGCCAAGGAAGATGGCATGTGGCTGTGGAAAGACATCATCTTTGTGTCCAGATTATCTATCAAAGGCACTGTCCCAGTTCTCTATTACTGTTTGTCACTGGGAGATTGCGGTTCTGCTGAGGAAAAGACCAAGAGTCTTCTGTAGCTATTAAGCACAGTTAACCACATCTGCTTACATCATCATAGCATCTCACTAGGATATTTAAACTAACCCAATGATTTTGTCTGAAGCAGGTAAGCAAGTACTGGGAGACCCCTCCTGCTAACAGCAAAAGGGGGAGCAGCTAGGAAGCAGTTACACCCTTGACCAGCACAGCTGTGGGCAAAACAGCCATCTGTTCTACCCTAAGAATGAAGTTAGCTGTTGATAGTCTGAATGTTTCTTAAAGTGTATGGTATTTCCAACAGTACTCCTGGTCACATTTAACAAAATGTGTTCACTGTAGTCACATTGTGCAAGATACAGCTTAGAAGCCTTTTAAAATTATTTTTTTCCTTGTGAAAAAATAGGCTGAATATTTAATGACAAGCAACAGGTAATCAAGCTGACTCATCAGACTCCAAGCTATTCAGTATCACAGAAATTTGGAGATTGAGAGCTTTTCATAACTGAAAAGAGACACATGAATATATTTCTAATTTGCAATCTTGATAAGACATTATTTTGCAAATATTACATTAAGAACATTGAAGAGATTGAAGCCAGCTAAAGTGATATGAAAGGAGTGCATTAGGACTCCTAGCTCAGGATAAAAAAAGTAAACTAAAAAAACCCTAAAAAATCAAGAGTTGAATTTCAGCACTCTCATCTTTAATCACAGAAGTAGAAATATGGACAAGTTAAAAAGCCAGGGTGCTGACTTCAACACACAGGTACCACCACCTAGGAGTAAACCAGATGAAGGGATCAATTCACCATTGTCCATCCTCCCTAGATCCAATTCTTAACTATTCTCAACCTGGTCAAATAGTGGACTACAGACATTATTTCATTTACAAGATAAGTCTCACCATACACTATTGTATGCTCAAAAGGTCAAGGAGGGAACATAGGTGTTCATATACAAACCTACAAGCCTCTCTGCCTCAACTTTCATTATGATTTTATACCACATAACTTCAGTGAAATTACTGGTTAGTTCTAGGATTAAAAAAAAAAAAAAATTAAAAAAAAATCACCCTCAGCCTCCTGAGTGACTAAACTGAGAGATGGAAAAGGCATATTCATCACTGGCTATCGTCCTTGGATCCTCCCCTCTTTGTCTTTCCCTGTGGCTACCGACCTCCTCTGTCTGATAGTGCAAAGCTCACACACCAGTTCGTTTCGTTCATCAACGAGCAATGTGTTCCTGTCTTCCAGCTTCCGGATTGTGGCATTCAGCTCGGCTATCCTCTTCTGGTTTCTGCGCAAGTCCTGTTCATTGGCAACAACATAATACAGTTACTGATTTTTTTCAAAATACATGCTTGGGAAAAGAATTCTCAAAAAACCACACACCAGTCAATTTAAGCTGTCAAGAAACTGTATTTATGGCTTTTTACAGCATTGAACATGCTGGCAAAAATACACATAGTTTTAGAAGAATGTATCTGGTTTGGAGGATAATTTAATTGAAAAATTTTACCTCCTTAAAAAAATAAAGAGAAAACAACCAAACAGATATCAATTTTTTTTTTATGATGGGGAAGAAAAAGCAAAAAGCTAAAAGATTCTAATTCTTATTACCTTTTCCTATACATCTGCTGAGGTACTATGTCAGGTGAGAAAGTAAGGACATTCCTTTCAGTATCAATTGCATTTACTTTTTTATTCCTCATTTGTATATTTGTATATACACAAATCTGTGGTGTAAACATATATTCAGTCACAGAACCAGTGAGCTGCATGCTTTGTGAATGACAGCAAGGGCTGTATATGTGGAGAATAAAACAGAGAAAGAGGAGGATCTCCTGAAAGTCTCCCGGATGCCACCCCCCTCCCCCCTTCTCCCTGCCCATCTTCCCAATTCTATCTGTTTTTGAGGATGTATGCTAACCAGGTAGTTATGCTTATGGAATGATTCTTTCAAATGGGCACTAATTATTTAATATGTTTTATATCTGTAAACAGAGCAACTGAGGGAATAGCTTTACAAAGCCGTGTTGCCCCACTAGTATTCTCTCTGAAGAATCTATAGACACAACTTCTCTGTAGCAACTAAGAGTGGGAATGTTTTCCCAGCGCCTGAAAAAATTTGAGCGCAAGAAACACAGGCATGTTTCTGTTTTGCAGGGGCCAGTAAAACCTGCGTACAGGGCTGCTGCAGTGCTCCGAACCATCTCCGGCCCTTCCTGGGATCTCTCTCTTGGGACTGCTCATGTTACACTCTGCCTCCTTCACCAAGAAGAGCTGTTCATCCAGAGCTTCCTTCTGCAGCTGCAGCTTCTGCACATAGCCCGTCTGTGTCTCCAGCTCTTTCTCCAAGGAGAAGATGATCCTGTCTTTAGCCTTGATCTCATCCATCTGAACAAGAGAAACATCAGAACGATATTACTGGGTAAAGGTAACAGCATTCTTCAATCTAGCAGTATATGATTTACTTAATAGCAGTGTTCACCATTTAAATCTGCTATATCATACTGCATCAGGCTTGTAAAACAATACACTTCGAGGTTTCAGCCATAACCGTACATTGGCACAGCAGGAGATTCACCAATTCACCAGCCTCACACAGAGTGAAGCCCAGGAACTGAGCATGATATGACGTGTTAACAAAAAGTTGGATGAAGAGTTCAAGCTTTCACTTGGATTTTGGTCAGTTATTTATACTAGTAAAAAATAAGTATAGACTGACAAACCCAAAAAAGTTTAGACTAGCTCCTGCTCATGTAAACAGAGCTACGTTAGCTGAGACAGTAGAGGTTATAGTCCCATTCTCACAAACAGAAGACCTGTGTGGACCCAGTATTTCTTAAAGCTGATTGCCATATTACTAATCTTCTGCTGAGTGCAAACTCAAGGCTATCCATTTTATTGTTATTTCATTTCTGCCTAATAGCCCAGGGCTATCCAAGACAAAAAGAAGTGAGTCTAATTTCACCTCATAGCAACTTTTAGAACAATAGCTTATAGGAAAATTTGAGATTAAAACTTTAGAATAAGATTAGCCCATGCAAGCCTTGCAAATACAAAAATTGATACAAAACCACTAACATCATTGAGCTCAAGAAAATTTGGTGAACCAGAACTTGCAAATCGCTCAAGCAAAATAAAGCTACTATTGTCTGGAAATTGCATGAATCATTCCCTGAAAACAAAAATGGTATCTATGCTAAATTTTGCCTGAAGCTGCCAAAGATGCTTTCTTGGCTTGCTGAAAGCCTAACCAAAGTATTTTTCAATGACCAGGGCTAAATTCTGATCTCCATTAGATGCCACTCTGAGGTAATTTCCTCCACTCTGATAGCAATACAATGGAGCTGGAAACTACTTGTCTAAGTCAGATAAAAGTAATTCTGGACTTGTTCAAGGTTCTTATGCAAGTAAATAAGCTTCAAAAAGCTTTTCATCAGCTGCTAAAGACAAAAATCACACAATACATAGGTGGAACCTGAGTTGATCTTAATGTTACTGAATGGCTCCGTTTTATCCTGAATTTCACTATAGTTTCTTTTATATTAAAACTCTAAAAATGGATCCTCAATTTCAGATGAGAAAAAAAGAAAAGTAACCTGTCCTCATGGCTAGAAGGGTCAAAATTCAGAATGCAGATATGAAAAATGCACCACTTCTAGTCTGTACCACATGATTGAGCATTTTGGCAACATACAAACATACCTCCAGTACACAGACTTTGAATAGGGGGTGAGGGGGGAATCAAGGTGGGGGGGAGAATATTTTCTGGACAGTTTAAATTATAATTTCTTTTGCTTAACTGTCAAATCTTGAATCCCAGTTTTCAAGCCAAACTGTCCACCATTGCATGCAGGTCCAGCTCCCCAGATGATAGAGAAACGTGGCAACTTGCACCACTGCTGATGTGGGCCTCATTTTACTGAAGGCTATGCCAAGACCAAACCGAAAGATATCTCCCCTTCTGCCATGGTTTAATGTGTTCAGGATACCATCACAAGGGCTACAGAAACTAACAGACTCAAGTGCAGATGCAAACACTTTTTCTAACACTTTGCACTGTACATGTATTAGCAACTCAGCAAGCCAAATCCTCATGGACTAGGCCCATCACTCTCTTACTTTAAGGTGTTAGCTACCATCACAGTCGTTGCTCTAGCTGACTCACCATGATCTACTTACTGCTGAGGAATGACAGTGAGAAGTTTGTAATACTTTTGCAAACTAAGGTGCATTGCAATGTTCTGTTATTCAGAAAAAGCTAAGAGGCACAAGAGGCAAACTCACTACAGCCTAAGAGAACACATGAACTGTTTTGGTTACTGACCAGGCGACGAATATCCCTTTCGCTCTCCCATTTGATCTTGGAAATGGCTTCCTGGTGTGACTGATGCTCACTCCGAAGATCTCCTGCCTTGATCTTATCGGCTTGGATCATATTGTTAAGGGCCTCATCTACCTGCTTTTTGGCAGACTTCAGTTCAGTAATTTCCTGCAGAAGCTTAAGGCGCTCAGAGTCAAACTGTTTTCTGGCCTCTTCACGAGCCTCAATAGTCAGCGCTGTCCTTACTTTATCACTGCTCCCATCCCGCAGCGCGCACAGCGCTGACTTGAGGCGCTGGATTTCGCTGTCTCGGACTTTGACCATCCGCGTCATCTCCTGCTCGTGCTGTTTGATGAGGTTCTCCCTCACAGCCTGCAGCTCCTTCATTTTCTCCTCATGGAGTTTGGCTTTTAGCTCTGTGATCTGCACAGTCTGCTTGCGCTGCTCCACCTCACGGATACGCTTAGTTTCTTGAGTCTTCTCTCTTTCAAGTTTAGCAACCTACATTGAGATAAAATGAAAGTCATCTGCTACCAACATAATGTTATCAAAACAAGCCCACCCAGACACAGAACCATGCCAAATGGAGAAAGACCTTGCTGCAGACTAAGCAATCCTCCACCCTCCTACATCAAAATATGGGCCAACTCCTGGGGCACTGACCTAGATTTTACACTGTCTTTACTCAAGCCAAACCAAGTCTTCTCCAGGTGTCTTGCCTCATACAGAGGCACTACGTGTACTTTCAATAGTTTCTTAGGAAATAAGACTCCATGATATGCATGCACTTGCCTAACAACTTTTTAACCCATCAGTCAACATCAGTCAAATTCACCAGAAAATTAGAGGGCTCAGAAATAGCAAGGTTCCTACAACTTTCATGACCATGGACAGTCAATCAGATGAGAAAGAAGTGCTTGCCTCTATATGATCCCAACAGAGGTAAGGTGCAAGTGTGAAAGTCCAGGGAACATTTCATCTTTTACAGATGTTCTTATCCATACAGAGAGCTTTAATGGGCATTTGTAGTCACTTCTTAAGACACATATCTCCAGAAAAGCATGCTTCATTGTTTATTATGCTTATGGAACAGCTAGCTTTACTTGAAATACATCCTTTGCTACTCTTCATTAATGACAATTTTTAAAAGTTTTTTGTCCATAGCTTTGGAGTCAAAGTTACAGAGCAACCAACCACTCCTCAGTACTGAATCTCTAGGTGTAACTTCATACCTCTGAGCAATTCCACAAAATAAACCTACACCAAAGAAAAGCAATGGATTAAGAATGATGTCAGTTCAAATCAAACTCAGGTTTGTTATTTACAGTGAAAACGAATGTGGTTTCAAAGACTGTATGAACTTCCTTGTTAATTCCTTTTTAAATAAAGACCACAAAGGACAAGGAAGAGTGAGCAAACCTTTCAGAAAGAAAAAACAGTGGAAAATCCATTCAATATGAATAAGCATAGTAGTAGGCCACCTGAAAGCTCTCCAAGAGACACTGGTGGTTTAGCCTGCAGGCCTACCAGATTACTTAAGAGAAACATTAGCTAAGGTAGGAAGTGCTTTCAGCTATTTGCAGAGTTGATTAACTTCTGGGTTTTTTCTCCCGTGCTATCTCCATCTTATTTCAGATACACCTTTCCCAAAACAAGCCACTAGAAGAGTTTGAATAACTATTATGCTCTATTATGAAGAGCACAATTTTCAGTTTCAATCACCAAAGTCATCCTGACAAGTAACAGACTCTACAAATGAGAGGAATCCTCCTCGGAAGGCTCCTTGGAAAACAAATCTGAAACATTTTCCTAGAACTCCCTTCACAGGGCTCTGTGAAGGCCCCTTTCAGATAAACTTGTATTGATTTTGTTTTCAAGACTTTTCTACTCTTGTAACTCTCATTATTTTGGACCATCCCTGAACTGATGTCTAGTAACAAAAATCTGCACTGGCAGCTTCCATATTGGAATTCCATAGCTGCAGTGATAACAAAAGCAGCAAGACTCAGAACATAGCGGAAAGCATTACAGAAACTCCCTGGGCCATCAGTTTTCTGGCAGCCAGCCTGTGGCTCCGTAAGAGAATAACTAAGCCTTGCCTGTGTGCACCACATGAATGCCAAAGCTTGCAGGGAAAATGAAAGAATCAAAAACCGTTTTTGCCTTCAAGGCTGTCATTGACCATTTACCAAAGAAAAGGATGCAGAATGAGTTTGAAAGAGTGACAATATCCGCTTTGTTGCCATTTGCAAATCTTGTTCATTTTAAAAGGCTGCAAAATAACAGCTATAAGTCTGACTGGTAGGTGAAGGGAAAATGCCCCCAGAGATTCTTAGAACATCAGGTAACACAGAACTGGCTATTCTTGCTTTCATTTAGTTTCTCCTAAACTATACAAACCAACTTCCGCTATACTGGCTAATATGTGTCAGAGATTACCAGTATGATTAACCTTGATATATTGGCATGAACATCTGTTCCTAAAAGAAATAAATTATCAAAAAGATCTTAGAGGCTGAAGGATTTGTGGCTATTCAGGTTTGAAAGCTAGAGACAAGTCATTCTGGGTTTATTTGCCCAACATATATGCTTATCTGTGAAGGAATCAAAGAGGCACGTTGATGGATTTCAATTATATTCCATTTAGAAAAACAATGTATCACTAGGCATCACCCTTTGAAAATGTGGCTGCCACCAGGTTGCAGGTGGGGGATGCCCGGGTGCAGTTAGTACTACCTCCAGCCCCCTTCATGAAAACTCACCAGGAGTAATTAAGCAGACATTTGTTATCTTTACTGCTTATAAAGAACACACTACTAAACCTGAAGACTGCCTTAATCTCCACCCATGTTCAGGAAACTTTAGCACTTACCACAAAAGGGTTTATTGCACAAAAGCCATACTCTTGACTATAAAACATACTGTGCTTGCCACTAGAAGCATCTCTAAATGAAGAGAGAGAAACACTGTGGAGAGCAAAAAGTATACCTCCTTGCAACGCCACTTTGGCATCAGCTGTGGGAAAATTGATGCTGCTTGCAGGGATTTTAACAGAATGTGGGCAGGGTACGTGCAGAGTAGGTGTAAAACAACAGCCAGTATTTTATACTTGGATAACACCCAGCCCCATTACCTTTTCACAGGTTACAAAACTGTAGCAGTGTAAACAGATATTATGTGTTTCACAAGGGTGGCCCCAAGCATGGACAACATAGGAAAAGAGTGAGAAGTTCAGCAGAAGATGAAGGCAAGAGCTGAAGCCACAGCACACAGCCCTGAGGTGGTACCAAAGGCTTCTGAAGTATATGGGAGGCACCTCAAACCTTCACAGGTACATCTGGCCCCTGCATGCATGATACTCAGCTGGCTTTAGCCTAACTCTACACATCTAAGATTGTAACTCCAGCCAACTGTTAGCACCTGAACAAGCTTTAAATAATGCATACACATCCTAGCATATACAGTACAGTTTGGCTGCACTGCAGATGGATTGCAAGGGTTGACATGGATTGTCACGCTATACACTTAGGGAATAGTTAACTTCAGAATAATGGCATGTCTTGCTGAAATATCAGCCATTCAAAAAACAGCAACAGTACCCAGTTTCTAAACACCAAGTGGACAGGATGAAACCCACTAACTAGAATATGGCCAAAGATGTTACAAAAGACACATCACTCCTATTTGAGGGCCAAAGACTTCTTAAGCTTGTACCTCAGTAAAAAAGAGGCTGTTCCACAGAAGCAACAGGACATCCACCAAAGAAACTGTTGTATGAGGGAAAATAATCAGACCACTGCTCTAGGAAAGAGTTGCATTGCATATGTTAATTTCTGTGATACTATTTTTTCCATGTGTTTCCCTCCTTCAGTGCAGACACTGTTATTTAAAACCAAACCCTCACTCACCTTGGATTTCTCCTGATGCAGCTCAATTTGAATGTCTGTTAGCTTGGTCCTGAGTTCCTCATTGGCAGCCTGTAGGGCAACAATCAGTGCCTCAGGCTTTTCGCCCTTGCTACGTCCTTTTTTTGACATGGTTTCTTATCAGCGAGAGTCCACGTGTTTAATTATTTCAAATATGGACTGCCATCTTTTTCTGTTCCTTTCAGTGCCAGTTAGTTCAGCACCTCCTGCGTGACATTCCTTAAGGTCCTGGATTCAGCTGCTTTGGAAGCCCTGCGAGAAATAAGACATAGTATTATTTGTCAGTGGACACTGCAGCATGACAGCTCACATGGTACAGAACACAAGAGATAGCTCACTTCTCCAAACACTGCAATCTCTGTCTGAAAACCTGCAAGGGAGATCCCACACAATCAGGCTTCTGTATGCAAGTCTGGCATACTAGTGGAGATTCCACATATGTCCCTTTTCTGTTCTCAGAAGGGACACCATGCAAGGAAGATAGGAGTTTGTTTACCATATGGATTAGTGCTGTTAAGAGTACAGGACTGGCCACTTAATCCAAGGCTTGCAGTCAGAGGTAACCACAAAGCAGGCACTTCAGTCTCAAGCATCTACCAACAGTATCTTCCTCTTACCCTTCCCAACCCTTGATCCTCCACAAGACCCTGTGCCAAACCCAGACTTCCCACAAGACACCTACAATCTCCCACAGGAAGAAAAGGAAAGTGCTGAAGTACTCACCAGAGTTCTGGTTCTCCATAGAAGCAGAGAACTAATAGCATGCAAAAGCCTGCATCAGACTAGAAAATGTCCCCTTTGCCATTTCCAAGAGAAATAAAAAAAAATATATCCACCAATGGTTTCCATTTTTGGGGTAAAACTCTGTCCTAAGCCAAAGTGATGCAGTAAGCTTAAACCCAAGCACATCAGCAAGGTATGCAGATTCAGAAGCCAAGGATTTTTTCCACATCACTATGAACATGGGTATCCCTCTGTCCCATATACCTACTGGGGTTTTGGTTTGTTTGATTTTGTTGTTTTTTTTGGGAGGGGGGCAGGTAGCATTTGTCTTGGTTACTGGCATTGACTGACAGCTTTGGATAAAGAGGTATTCTGTCTACCCACAAAATAAATGTGGATTTAATAAGCTCCCTATAAATTTGTGTCCATGTGTCTCAGCACTAAACAGGAACTGAGACAGTGCCATGCTCATGTTCACGGTCACAATGACATTCCTATCACATCAACAAAATCTACAGAAATGACACGTAGCCTTTGAGATGACAGCAGAATCCTCAGTAAAGAATGTCATTGTAAACAGAACAAAGCAGATTCACTTCTTGACACACTGATCCTGCTACCCTGAGAACGCTGTCCTGTATCACCCAGGGCTTCCCACGCTGCTCCCAGTTACAGTAACTCTGAAATCCTGATACTGCATTGCACATGTACAGCTACAAATGAAAGCAGGACCTGATCCATATTTCCCACAGTGCCTCATACTCAATACTGGTAACAAAGGATCTAATCATGCTAGTTACATGAAGACTTTTTCACCAGGAGAGCTGAAACAGTACAGATTTCAGTACAGCTGAAACAGAGCTGAGCCTGCTGTAGGTGCAGATAATTGAGAAAGAAAATGGGCTTTGGAAAGCACTTAATAAATATGGCTCATTCTTGTCACGTATCACGTGCACAGCACATACAGATCTGATTTAGTGCTGGCTTGGAAAACAACCAGGTCAGATGGGACAGAAATAGTCAAGAAAGCAGAAATCTTTGGCTGTCAATACCAAATGAATAATAATAATACATGAAGACTTGTTGGGTTTGAGCAATAAATGACACTTTGGCCAGATTAAGCATGCAAAGGCTGGCTTTCAATAAAGAAAACAGTACATAAACAAAGCAGTAAGGATAATAGATTTAAAAAATCGCAGAAGATTATCTCCCGCATAGGGGAAATGCTTCTTTGCTGTGTTGTTTATGATCCTCAACCTCAACAGGCACCTTTCAATAACTGCTGCCACTCAGCACCAAGGGCAGTCCTACAGTCGAAGGCACCACATCACGTCATGCAACGAGCTGCTGGCAGGTCTGCCTCCCAGAGACTGGCAGCAGTTCATACCAGATGAATGTTTCCATTCAGGAATAAGATACCTTGGAAGTTTAGGCTTGAAGGAATAAAGGGTTTTATTGCATTTACAATTACAAAATTACAAAACATGCGATTACAGATACCATCACCCTGCAGATGGAATGCTGCAGTGTTACCCAAACAGTCACTGCATATGGACAGTGCAGACTGGAACAGCAGCAAAAAGCTCAAGTCAAACAGCAACAGAGCATACACACTTCAGTTAGGAAAAGAACACAATAAAAGAGAAAATCCAGAATGAGGTGCAAAACCCACAATCTCAGTCTTCTACAAAAGGGTAATTTACTCCCTAACAGCTAATCAAACAGGCTTTGATATTTTTTTCTCTGTAGATGTAAGCCACAGGTTTAGCATTTGTAGAGAAAGCCATTCTAGAGGCAAGGGTGATATGCTACAGGCTGAGATAACAGAAACTTCTACTAACATATCAGGGCCACACAGCCCAAATGTGGCTTGGATGCTATTTACTGGGGAGCTCTTGTGATCACTTCTGCTGCCTCTTTCGAGGCATGGAGTCAGCAGTCAGACACAGCTCTAGTGCTGCCAGGCTTTTCCAGTTTTCCCCGAGAGAAATTTAGAAAGGTAATCAATCAGAGATGGATTAGGGGGAAAAATATCCACAGAAAAAAGAAAAAGGAAGTGAGGCAAAATTTGTTACCTGCAAGATGGTCTCCAAGAGATATTCCTGACAGTGGAAAATGCTTTAATAAAAACAGATAAGTGTTTCAGAGCCTAAGAAAGACAGTACCACAGAGGAAAAAAGAACTGCGAGGGACCTAACTGGTCACTTCCATCTTGCAGTCCTGTTCTTCTTTGATTATTGGAATAAAGTAACTACCTCCCAGGATGCCAGAGTGATGCTATTAGGCCTAGAATACATTAACAGAGCTGAGGTTACAGCAGGTACAACATATATATGAAGCTACACTGGAACAGGCTTCCTGGAGAGGCGGTCGATGCCCTGTGCCTATCAGCGTTTAAAAGGCATTTGGACAATGCCCTCAACATGCTTTAGCTTTTGGCCAGCCATGAAGTGGTCAGCAGTTGGACTAGTTGATTGTTGGAAGGGACCTAAACTGAAATATTCTGGTTTAACAGACCAGATCAACCTTGCAAATTTAGTCTATTGATTTGACTAAGTATCCCATTGAAGACACAGGGAGATCCATAATTGTGAAGCTATGTTATTACTCTATGCAGAGCAGCTCTAAATAGGTAGAAGTCAGTCAAAAAACGTACCCCTGAAATTGCTTTTTCACTGAAACCTCCATTTTATTTGAGTAAATTAGTATTTTTGGCAAGAATTATCTTCTTTCTGTGGAATTATTTTTCACTGAAAGAGCACTGCAATATTCAGATGCCTACAGTTGTATCTTTTCACTTGTCAGGGTGGCCTACCATTCTTTCAGAGGGAAAGGCCCAGTGAGTTTGTCACTTCTCCATCATACTGCTTCTAATGCATAAAGCTTGAATTCTATGCCAAAGCATTTCTAAATATCTGCTTTACCAGTGCTGGCTCACAGACCTTCTCAGACTGCACCAAGGGAATAGCCCTTCATAAAAATCCCTGGTATCTTGCAATACCACACACCCCGCAGAGGGTGCTAATTATATTACTGAAGAGCACTGTCCCTGCAGTCTGCTGTGGTAATCTAGGCAAGTTAGGAGGTTAATTTCACTGACTGCCATGTCCTTGCTACACTGAGCACTCTCAGTTCCAAAGGAGGTAAGGCAGCCAACAAGATGTACTGGTTCTCAGCAGTACACATTACCAAATCCTTAATTTTAAGTCTGAGAAGAAACAGGTTAGTTCCCTAGATAAATTCCCTTGTTTTCAATGGGACACAACCTTCAGTATATTGACCTCTATATAGTACACAGGGCACTGTGCTGATGCCATTAGATACATCAACTCAAGAAAAACTACACCACCATAGTATTCCCAGATTGTGGGAATAACATGACCCTAATAACTGTTTCAAAACCTGGTAGTCCATTTGGCAATGCAACTATTCAGAGATTGCAAGAAGCATCTGTCAGATGTCTGTAAGCAAAAAGACTGGCAGAATTATTTACGATGAATGACTGCCAAGTACAATAGCAGCTGGAGTGTCTCCTATCAGCTTTGCCCTCTACCAGCATGTGTCAGTATAATCTGTAGGAATTATTGTTGGAGCCCTTGGAGCCATGAAGACCTCTGGTTACGCAAAAGAGGGCTTAAAAAAAAATTTAAGAAATCCTATGTACAATTTTCCATCCAAGATGGCAGGATAAAACCCATATCTAAAACATAATAAATTCAGTCCGGAGCTCATCAGGAAAGATTCCATTTTGCCCCCCTGCCCAGAAAACCCACCCAGTAAATTCTGAAGTAACAGCTGCACACATTTATTTTGCGACGCATCTTGAATGAGAATCTAAATGAAGTAATGAAGAATTTGCCACACTTTTTTATGAGAAACAGTAGCACATTGCTACAGGCTGTGGAGCATTTATCAGCAAGAGATCATGGCTACACTTGAACTTAATTGGAACTGGTACAGTATGAAACAGCACATTTGAACCACAAGGTTTGCTTGTTGGTTGGTTTGGGGTTTTGTTGTGCTGTTGTTTGGTTAAGAACAATTCAAGCTTAGCTGCATGATATAAGCAGGGAGAAGTAGTTCATTTATATTCACACTTCCAGAGGTCTGAAGCAAATATTAGTCTCATAGTTGGGACTTTGAATGTGTGGATAAAGTGTACTGCTTCCTGTGGCAGAACAAGCCATTAAAAAAAAAAAGGAAAAAAAAAATGTCTCAAGGAAGGCACTCCATAATCTTTAAGACTGAATGTAAACAGGCAAGTACAACTAGTGGGATAAGCAATCCCACTAGAAGTGTCTTCCTACCTAGTCTCTTTACTCTTCCATTTTCTTTCCTTCCTACAAATCTCACCCATTCCTATTACTATTCTTTTTGGATAAGGTTAAGTCATACCCCTCTTATCTAAAAGGATCCAGGACCAAATAATCCCACTGAAGATATCTGAAAGTTTGGAAAGTTTGGGGCAGGGTGGAGTTTAGCAGCCTGTATGAAAGCCTTCCCACCATATTTTTCAAGGCTAGAAGCTCATGCAAACTGCACTCAGACACGTTTCACTGGATACACTTATTAGGTAAGCACCAGGAAGGCTCAGCCCAAGCAGGAGCGCTGAACAAGTCTTATATCCAAGGCAGTCCAGAGGTGAATGCAGGGGAAGTGCTCCGTGTCTGTACTGTGGTTCTATAGTTACGTGGAAGACACTTTCTAAAAAAATGATCAGCAGAAAGCTTTCTTGCTGCCTGCCTTCCCTGTAAATATGTAAAAATCACTATTATCATACTGAATGTCAATTTGACAAGTTGTGGTCAGACTACTTCAAAACAATGTGTCTTTGGGGAAAGCCTTTGTCATGCAAGCTGAAAGTTCAAAATTGGCTCTTTTCTCTGTTTTGGTTTGCAATGAATGAGGCAAGTTGCACAAAATGCCTTCCCAGTCTCACTGGAATAACAGCATAAGCACAAGAGAAACAATACATTCTTTGCAGGGGAAGTTCAGCCGAGTATGAAGAGGCACAAGCACGTACCAAACAGCCATAGGCATGCTCCAGTTCGCACATGTGACAGGCAAGCCTGTATTTATATTACAGGAATTGCCTGGGGCCTTGTCAGGAAAATAGCCGAGGCCATCATTCTCTTACCGCACTGCAATAGCTGCATGTTTGACTCTCCCCACTTGCGCTAAGAATCTTAGCCATTTTATCTTGTTTTACTGTAATAAAGTGCATTAGTGGAATCTAGCCAGACCATTTTTGTCTTCTGAACCATGGGTTTGCTTTTTCCATGAATTACATACAAGATCCACTTGAAACGTGATGCCCAAATTGTGCACTGCAAAAGGAAATTCACGTAGGGGACAAACATACTACACACGGTGGATGATGTAACTTGGCTGTGGGTGCAAAGAGGGTCAAGGTCACACACTTAGAAAATAACATGCATAATCTGAATTTTGCTCCTGCCCCAGTAAACACACTATGTTACACACCTTTTATGTGTGGCTAGACATACAGACCTATTCAAGTGCATATACCTAATGACATAACTTCAGACTATGCATGCCTTTTCCACATAGTAGTTACTTGGTAGTTTGTCTATGAATTTCAAAACAGTGCCAACAGTGCAAACCTGCATCAGCTCAAAGAACCCTTTAAAACACAAGTCCCAAGCTGCTTCTAGTTACAGATAAACAATCCTGGTCATGTTATGCTCTGAGTGACTAGGATATACTTTACCTTCTCTTCACCTCAGGTTTAAATTGCCACATCCATGGGTGACACAGGAGGGTTTCACTGGCAATTTGTGACTCAGAAAAACTGCACCAGCCTGACAAGCCATTAAAAAAAAAATAATGTTGCACTCCCATCACTCCTGCCTACAGCTGTTTTGAAAAACAAGAGAAACAGTCCACAAAACATGATCTCAGGGAAGCTAAAAATCAGAACAACGGGAGAACATGACCAATCCCAGTTTATTTTGCATCTCAGTTGAAAAAGACTTGCTGTTTTATTTTGGGAATTCCTTGGGAAAACGTAAGTTTTTTTCTTATGGGGAATCAGTTTCAAATAACAATTTAAGAGATACCAGGCCCAGAAATCCATCTGCCCCAACCACTTCTACATCCTCACATGCTCCTCCTCCCTCAGTGCTCCGGGGGAGCTGGTTTGGGGGGGGTGGGGGGGGGCTGGGATGATGGGGATGACATACACAGATAATCAACAGGTAATTGCATACACCCAGGCGGCATCCAGCCATGAGAACACGGGCTCTGGCATTCAGCATTCCCAAAACAAGACCCACACAGCCTGCCCGCGCAGCCAAGGGAAGGCAGCTATCCACAGGCCCACGCACAGGCCTCTAGGCACTTAGGCCCCTTTACCTTGTCTCTCTCTCTCAGCCATCCACCTCACTACCTTCTTTAATCAACTCTCCAAAGTACAGGCCTGGACAGCCATGCAGTGCCCGATGACCCTTGCAGTGAGGGAGCCCTACCTTCTGCCACTGCAGCCCGAGAGAAGTGGCCAGCCATGGCTGTCCCCTAGGCCACCAACAGCGTGGGGCTGCAGCACATGGTTAGAAGTGACTGTGCTTGGCCACAAGGGCCAGGTTCAAAATGTACTTACCCAAGTAACAGATGATTTTGTCTAAAACTGCTGTCACCTCTCCAGGTGAGCATGCCAGGGCACGAAGGCTCACAGGCCGCAGCCCTCCTGCGGCCCAGCTGGTTACGCAGTGCTGAGGTGAGCTGGCTTCTCGCTGCTGTGTGCATTCCTAGGGCACCTCCACACATGCAGCCAGAGCAGAAACATGGCTTCAGCACACTTAGAAAAACCCAGCAAATTGGAATTGATCTGGGCAATGGGGGAACAGTGGAAGGCTCTAGATGCAGGAGAGCTGGGGGAGCCCTGCAGGGCGCATTCCCCAGGCCCCTGTCTTTGCTTTAGTCACTCTGAAGTTCCTGCTTAGATCCAGGGCTGTAGCAGCGCACTCCCCTGAAACCCAGCTAGAATTCTTACTGAAAGGTCAACAAGTGCAGGGTTTTACACCTATATTTAGCAAGGGCAGAGAAATCAGCTCATCCCAATGATTCTTTCATCATCTGGCCTTCAAACACACAACAGAAATGCACCCAAAAAAGAGACTAAGAATGCCTCCTCCTGTATATTTTGTGCCAAAATACTCAGTGGAATTTGGGCCCATAACTCTTTTAAGCTTTGTGAAAATTCCAGCTGTAATATTTTCCTTTAAACAACTAAAATCAACAGTGGTTGAACAAACTTTTTTTCTCATTAATGATGGGAAAATTGAACGCATTTAAACTCCCTTCCATCAGAGCACTGTTTGCTCTGACAAGTGGCATTATGGTACAACCCACTGTTCAGTATATATTTTGTTTTCCCCTCTGTGCCTGATCCACAGAGAACAGAAGTCTCCCAAAGCTACCATTTGTGGGAATGTACAACCAGATTTATAAAGGTAATAAAGTGCCAAAACATTCACAAGGGGTTCTCAGCAGTGCCTGGGCTCTAACTTAACTCCCATGTGAAGTGGGGACACTTAGCTCATTTTTTTCAAGAATACCACCAGTCTCGTCTTCACTCTTAATGGTCTAAGTAGCTTTAAAATAAATAGTCAGGTCCTGCGTCCCTAGGTTTACACTTTAACATCTCAAGTTTCAGAACCTGAAACCTCCAATTCAGGTCCTAGCAATAACTGAGAGCATCCTCTTGTTTGGATCTAGACTAGACTATCATTATAGGTCCCTTCCAACTGAACTATTCCGTTCTATTTATAATTCCAGAAAGCCTCTGAGCGTATTGAGCTTCCAAATAATTTGTGTTTTCTAGCTACAGAGTAAGGCAAGATACTGGCCACTAAATCTAAGGCACAGGCAATGCAAAATGTTAATCACAAGGATTTATTTTCAGCATGTATTATCTTACAGTGTGCCACAGGGTGAGAAATGAGTGCCTGTATCTTTAGGAGGCTAAGATTCTAGCTTAAAAATGACAAAAGGAATGGCAATATCACACCTTAACATAACCACAGGAGTTTTAACATCTGGTTGTTAACCACACAAAATAAAATCCTGGACATTAGGCAAACATCATCATCATCCCTGTGTTCATGTTCACTTTGATAGCATTATTATTCCCATTTGCAGATGCAGACAGAGAACGTTTGGAGATTTGGGTTGCAATGTTGGAAAATATTGGTTTATTTGTTTGGAGAAGGGCAAAGTGCTGAAAAAATGAAGCCTGCAAAGACAGAGTAGTGCATACTGCAGTGACAGTGGTAAAGCTTTGTAGGAGCAACAATCAGCACTTTGATGCTACATTCCAGGAAAGCTTTCTTGCATTATTGTCAGGCTGCACATTAATTTTCATGTTCTACTTACTTCAAGTACAAAACAAACAATCATAATCACCTGTACTCAAAAGTAGAGAGGCCTCCAAGTATAAAAGTCTGTTTAGCTCCACAAAAACTTGCATGCACCAGTGGGAGGAAGGGAAAGAAAGGAACTTCATTTCCCTGTGTTTTTAACCCAAGAGGGAATTTTGAGGCTGTTTTAGTGAACCTGACCAAACCCTCATTTGAAGGTACAGCATTTCTTGTGGCTCTTTACTCATTCCTGTTCTTCTCTGGAGTGCTACAATGACAGTGTCAGGACATTATGACAGCAGCTTAATACTAAGGCTGATACAGAAAGGTCACTTGCAAACTGTGGACCACATTCCCTGGCATGCTGCAGCTATGGACTGTTGTTTGCAAAACCAAAAGCAACCACAGACCTTGTTTAGCCAGAAAATCAAATGGGATTTACTATCAGTATCACAAAGCAAAGCAGACAAAATACAGTAGCGTATCCCCTTTGAATGTACGGAGACTGATATGATGTACAGAATTCAAACCTGTATTTCAGAACAAAAGGTCCCGGTTCAGCAATACTATTTCAGTTCAAAACCACAAAAGCAATCTCACACACTAATGAATCCTTAGAATTAAGGCTTCCTCAGTTATTACATAGCATAGGGACAGACAAAGGAAAGATTAAGATGTAGTCTCTGCCCCAATAGTCTTAACAACTTGTTCAAAAATCCTATTGCAATTACTGTAACCAAAGCACTTTCCAAAAGACAGAAAAACCTACCCCTTTTCTAACCCTGGGTGCTGCTGTCCACTTTGTACACCATGCACAGCATGCATCTGTGTAACAGTCATCACAATCACTTAGTCTGTCATTACTGCATCTCCCAGTAGGCCTCATTACAGAAGAATATGCATATAGCTGTATATTTATGGCAAAAAGGAAGACTCTGCTAATTATGCAACAGCTGCCTAATATGAGGGCCACCAAATACAAGAGATATCTGAAATAGCAAAACTCTGAGAAACACTTGTGCAAAATAACTTCACAGATAAACACTGAAAAACTGTTGGACTGAGCTCTCCGTTTCCCTCCCCATAACAAGAAGTTCCAATCAAGTATTTATCTACTCGTCTACCAAACTGCAGTTAAAAAAACCCAAACTTACCTGAAATATGAAAAAGTGCCTTCAGTTGAAAACTACTTTACCAGTATGCCTGTACAGTTCTAAAGTAAAAGGGAACTTTGCGACTGACTGCAACAGGAGCAGAAAGTAGAAGACCAGGATGTCTCCCAGGGTAAGTGAATTTTCAAGATGTACTTACAGCTGAGCCTGGGGACTTCAGGCAAAAAAATAATGAAACGGGATTCTATTTACTCTTAGAATCTTAATCAGCCATGCTGCCTTTCATCTTGATGAACGAATAAATTAATGTACTAATATTTTTTTCTTGCTCTTTGAAAAATACCACACACATACTAGAGTGCTGTAGTGATGGGTTGGCAGTGAGAGGCTGAGAACTCATAGCTCTGGTTTTACTAAGAACACTTCAACAGCATTAACCAGAATTCAGATTATTCATAATAACACATCTTCATTTCCTCTCCCCAAAGAGATCCATGGAAGCATCATTTAGCCCAATTAAAGTTTAAATACAAAATTAGGTTTAAAGTAAAACATAATCACACAGTCCCCTTTGCTGTATAGCTATTGTCTGCCCTAGATGTATATTGAAGATTGGCACAAGTACCCACCTCGCACCTCTGCTGAGTAACCTCTCCAATGGATGCTTGGGCTCTTTTCAGTGTCACTCCAGCTTTTCGTACCAAACATGAATGCTAGAAGACATATACTGTAATCATAGATGTGTTTTGACACACTTGATTGGGATTCAAATAAAATTTGAATTTTATTTTTGTGGCAGAAAACTCCGGCAGTGCAAGCTGCAGAGAACAGAAAATATTCACTAACAGGTGTTGCATTCTTGAAGGGAGATGAATACAACAGTACCACAATTCAAAGCAGTGATTTATCCGACCCAGCCACAGGAGTCCTAAAACACCTTGGGTTATTGTGAAAGGCAAGTACAGACTCAGCAGTCTCCTCTCAAAATAGAAAATCCTTTTTCCACATAGAAAAAAAAATGTATTTGAGCTGAGAAATCTATGAAGTATCTTTGAATTCAAAGCAAAATAAATGAACTTATGAAGTTGAGTGTAGCTTTGGCTGAATAGCTAGCGTAGGCTATAGCTGGTACACAGTGGCTGAATGCTGCTTTTGAGAAATCCAGTTTTGTTTGTGTGATACAAGTTTGTCAAGGGAAAAAATGACAACCAATCATGATTATAATTTTCATTTAAAAGAAGTATTTGTTTTAAATCCAAGCATGTATCTACACATAAAATATATAGTGAGGTATTTTGGATAATTGTATCACCCCAGGTTTATGTTTTATGAGGCATATCACGCTGCTTTTTAGGCGCATTGTACTGATTTCTGGAGTTCAATGTGGTACGCACAACACTTTGCTTTATCAGGAAGCATCAGGTCAAAACATTGCAGAATAGAATAAATACTGCTCAGGCATAGTTTTATGATCATATTCCACATGGTGGAATTTCAAACATTTAACACATTTTCTGCCTTTCCAATGCAGGAGGTAAATCATGCCAATTATTTTACCACTTCTGTAACAAAATAAAGTGTTAGCTGTATTTCCAACTATGATATTTGCTCCCAGTTACTAACATGATAAAACAAAGTGTATGCATAATTGTGAGAAAGTGTTATTCATGGACTTTGAGGCCCACATAGGGATATGCCACATGTAATTTTATCACATCCCACAATGTTAAGATGCAAGTGCAATAGTAAGATGGGAAAGGCACATGGTTTTAAACTGAAAGAGGGCAGATTTAGATTAGGCAGTAGGAAGGAATTCTTCACTCTGAGAATGATGAGGCACTGCAACAGGCTGCCCAGAGAATCTGTGGATGCTCCATCCCTGGGGGAGTGTTCAAGGTCAGGGGGAATGGAGCTTTGAGCAGCTTGGTCTAGTGAAAGATGTCCTAGATGTTCTATAAAGGTCCCTTCCAACCAAAACCATTCTATGGTTCTATGACCTGAAGACAGTGGTGTTTTCCTGGCTAGATGCTGAGAGGTTTCCTGAAGCTTCTGTGTTTCCTAGACCGCTCTTCAGTAGTGCTACATTTTCAACTCATAGAATCAGAGTTTGCAGACTTCTAATTTGGGCAGTAGTTTGGCAATTCCCGTATAGACATAGGGGATTTGATGCTGTTTTCTTGAGCATTGCACATATTATTTCTGTTGTCTTAAGTGACAGAGGACAATGTTTTACTGGATCAGATGTTTCAGTTACTTGCTAATATATTGACCGTTCCCTGCCATCCATACCTTTTTCCAGGTCCTTGAAAACAGTTATTTTAACAACAAATACATTAAAAACTATTATTCTACTTTGTCTCTCCCACCTGCAAAGGAGGTGATAGAAGATTCCCCCCCCCCCCAAATGGCATCTCCATCTTAAGCCTATGCACATCCCTAACGTGTTATTCTGGCATAGCAAAGGTCTGTATTAAGATTTGAAGTTCTTTTTAGTGATCAAAATCTTCACTAACAACACGAAATTACACTTCATGGAGTAAATTTTCATTATTAGCCATCCAGGAGACTTACTGGGCATCTTGTATGTACTGTTCATACAGTTGTGAAATAGATAGATGGCCTTTTGCCAGTAAACATTCTCCTCAGGCATCCAATTTTAAAGACCCAAAGGAAAATGTATTGCCATTTTGACAGGCTATGCCCTCCAGGAGGTTTAAGTGCATATGGTGTTTTTGAAAACACATCTGCTTGTACAGAAATCAAAAACTAGTAGTTTCAGCAGCTGCTAACTGTTATTCCTCAGTATCTCTCAATGGTTAATGTATCTATCTCAAACACCAACATAACATAAATGACTTGTTGACAAATGCCCCTCTTCGAGGACTTCTCAGAGGCTCCTGTGTCCATGGGAGGTAGAAATGTATTCCCAATTGATGAGACAGTGCACCCCACTACCACAAGGGCAAAAGAGGATCAGACACGTGTGCATCTTTGCACATACTAAAAAGTTGCGCAGTTCTTCAATGAATAATAGCTCCTTTTAGAGAGAAGGTATCCTTCATCACTTTTGGAAGAAAAAGTTTAGATACAGGCAGTGGCATGGGTACAATAAACAAAGAGACAAATCATGCTAAAGGTAGATTAGGCTAGGATTAGGAATACAAAATGTTGACCAAGAGACAAGCATGTATTTATGCATTAAAAAGCCACATAGAAGTCCACTGTCATAAGAATATTTACTAACATGCAGCAGAAAAAGCATAATATTTTGTCATAACGTTAAAAGTAATAAGAAACATTAGGCTTGTGGTTTTGTTTCCAAACCTAACAGTGCTATGCTTTATTTTCTCGGTCAACATAATTTACTTCTTTGTCCGCCCAAAGACCCCAGTATCATCAATAAAATAACAATTATCTGCACAACGCATCTTCACAGATCCACATAAATTCACAATATGACCCTCTTAACCAGCAGGCTGCATCTATCCCTAAAATTGTACTGACCCTGTTGAGTCTGAAGGCATGGAATTCTAGACCAGATCATGATTAATACTGTAAGACAAATCCGCTCTGTGTAATTTCTAAATCTCTTCCCTTCTCAGCATTAAAAAAATTAGAAAGTCCTGCAGGATGAGGGGGAGGGAGGAAAAGGGGTCAAATCTAAGTAGATTTCAATACAGTCTCAAAATCTAGAGCTGGTTTAAAAAAAATATATGACAATTTATGTAGTGTGGGAAGTCCTGAAAATTAAGAATTTCCCTGCCGAACAGAAAAGAAATGGAAACTTTGATATTTCTTCTTTGGAAATACTGAAACTGTCTTATTAAATTGCCCTTCTATTGTGAAATCAATGTGTCATTGTTGAGAATACTACTTTGATTTATAAACTGTCACACTTAAAAATGAAACAGCTGTGTCAAAACCAAGCAACTCCATCAAACCAAGCACTAATTAAATGTTGTTGAAAACTGTATCAAAAGGGATGCTTCAGTTCACACCACCTGTGATTTCTGTAAAGAGTTATTTACCAAATCTGACATCAACTAGTTGGCAGAACAGTTTTTACAGCATAAAGAAAAAAAAATCTGAATAGATAGCAACCACTTCACCAGTTAACACTCTCACACTGATCTACAGAGTTGCCAGAAAGACTTGCTTCCTTCATGAATAAGGAAAGCAGACTGAAGAAGCTGCAAACCCTTGTCCGGTTGGATTCCAATGTGCAGTATCACCAAATATACGCTTCAAATCAAATCAACATTGCATGCTAACTCTGGAAAAAACTCTGCCTCCATTTAAGTTATTGTCAGGCCAGCCCCTGGATCCAAAAAAAGTTTGGATTTTGCAGTCTCACTGAACCTAGGCTGCAGTTCAGAACCTCATCAGCATTTCTGTAAGTGCTAATGCTCCCCTTGTAGCAGCAGAGTAAGGTGTTTAATGCACATATGCTCGCTATCCATACTAGTATACTTCACTCTGTGAAGCTTATCATAAAAGAAAACGTATCAGTGAACTCACAATTTCCAGAGGGGGAGGTCAGTTTCAGCTCCTCTGTGCATGGGAGGACAGCAGAAATACAAGTAAACACTGAGCAGTTCAGCACAACTGACAATCACTACTCAACAGTATTTAAAAGTTAATAGCTCAGCGAACTGTTGGTATTAACCTGTTCCACCAACAATGAGAAACAGGCCACATGTGACCAAGTACTCTCCTTACTCACAGCAATATTCAGTGATATCCAGAGTGATAATTCACCTTTCTCAGAAGTCACTACCACAAAGAAAAAAATACTTCAGAAAGGATGTTGGTGCGAGCATCAGCTCTTATCTTCTGTCCTCAAGAGATCAACTGGTCACCTGTAACAGAGCAGACTAATCTGCTTTTCATTTTCTGACTGAATCCTCCAAAATCTGCAAAGTCCAGGAGGAAGTTTCTGGGGATAACACAGCACCTAAAATATTCAGGAAGGACTATCACAAATTCTTGAACTGTCTCATTTGTGTAATCACCTGTGTTCTACTAAAGAGGAACCTGTCACGTGGGCAAGTCATTTTATCACCACTGAACAAGCTGCTTGTATCTGAAACTGCACTTAAAGGAAGAAGCTTTTATTCTTCTTGCCCACAGAACGGTCTCATGCCACCTGATCTCATGCTAAGGGTCATATTTCTATTTCAGTTATATTTAAATTTTCTGCTTTCTGAGGGCATGAGCAGACAGGGACCACAAGTCATACACGTGTGCCTTCCCAAAGCCCTGCTATCAGACACGCAGCTCTGCTCAAGGAGAGGGTGATATTCATTCCACTGTGAAGTGGATTTAGCTATGTGAACAAGCAGAAACTCTAACCCAGGGGTCCTCAAACTACAGCCCACGGGCCGGATACAGCCCCCCAGGGTCCTCAATCCCGTCCCCCGGTACTTACAGAATACCCCTGCCCCCCCCCGCAGCGGTTGGCGGGGGGGAAACCAAGCAGCCGCAAATGACTGCCTGCCACTTCATCCGCGTGCCAGCCCACTGTTTAAAAAAGTTTGAGGACCCCTGCTCTAACCTAAACTTGTTTTCTTCAGGGTCCAGAGCCAGCATTTCAACTCTTGCCATGGTAAGGATTAACATTGCTAATTTCAGAACCCTGCTGACCCAACTCTCCATCAGAGAAGAGTGCTGGAATTCAGGCGAGGTAATCCTAACATCACGGGGTTTTCCTAATGGAGACTGTGGATCCAAGCACCCTGGCTCTGGATCCCAATGCTGACTCCAGAACCAGAAGTTCAGAACATGGCAACTCAGAACGCCAAATCAAGCTGTTATGCCTTTCCATCAAGTACAGAAGCCTGATGGCAGTTCAGGGATAAACACTAACATCCACCCCTACGTCAGACAAAATGACAACTTCTTCTGCAAGCTTTAGACAAACAAAACTCTGTGGCCTTTAGTAGTTCTCCCCTGGGTTTGCAGGTTCTTAATGCAAATTAAGAAAACAAATGCAAACACCACTGCAAAAGTTTTTCATCCTCAGCAAATCCTTGTGGCCCTGGTTTATTTCACCATCTCTGCCAATGATCTGGAACAATTTTGAGAGACATTTTCCACTCCCACAAAATGGTGACACTCTCTTGGAACTGAAGTAGTAGTTCTGGTGCTTACCTGCTGGAAATTTCATTCCAGTAGCCAGACTGGATCCATGCTTGTTCATTGATCTGGTCTTAATATTTTAAGGAAATAACATTTCCACATAAGCTAATTCCCATCACTGCAACAATTCTGTTAGCTACAAGGGAAACATTGGCCATACACAATTCCCTATCTCCCCAAAACCTGTCTCATTTTGTTAGTGGGATTCAAACAAATCCAAAATTAGGGTTTTGTTTTGTTTTTTTATTTACCAGGTTTCACCTATGCTTTGCGTTATTTCAGAATAATATTCAAGCCCTAGTTATCGCATTCTACACTACGTGTGTTATATGCCATAACAGAATACATGACTCATTAAAACTGTGGTTAAAAACCTGATTTACATTATTTCAGTACAAAATCATAATTCAACATCCCAATAACAACCCAAAAACTCAGCTCAGACTTGCTGCAAATATTTGCAGCATTTACACAATTCTGTTCTGTATTTCGTGTTTTATTCCACCAAATGGTGATAAACAGCACTTCAGAACAGATCCTAACCACCCCCTGCTTTTGACTGCACAAAAATCACAGTACCGTAGTAGATTTTTAATCAATACCACAGCAATTTTCAGGAATATTAAAATACCTTCAGAACAGAACTGGCAATATCCCTTGGATTCAGGGCTCTCTCTGCACAAGGAATACAGGATGAACCTGGTGTGCCAGGCCGCTCACGCTAAAATTGCCATTGGCCCTCACTCTAAAACATGAACCAAAAAACCCTATCCAAGTTGCTGGCGGCTCCATGGAAACAGTCAAAAGGGGACAGAAGCATTATTGTTATCCGCAGCAAAGCTGAGGAGATTTGTTAAACCAATATTCTAGTATTCTGTGGCTAAAATACCATCTGTCTCTTTTTTCATACAATTATTTCCCTAGAAGTTGCCATAAACAGGATGCACGCTGAGAAGAACACTACCACTGAAAACACAATCTTGCCCTGTCCTAAAAGAAAAGGGAAATTTTCTGGAATTGATATTTTTCAGCATGAGATGTACATGGACACAGATTAGACACACTTTAAGAATAGTGGGATTGTCTGGAAAAGGATGGACTCTACCAACTTGCCCAGCTCCTTGATAGATGACAGCCTAAGAAAACATGTCAGTGGTTTTGTTCTTTGAGCATTATTCAAGGTCCATTCTTAGTTTATTAAAAAGATGCTTTTGTAAATGCATTTTATGCAAGTAGGGTCACACCACACAGCCACTGCCAGCAACAACGTGTACAGCCAGAAAGAGAAACATAGCAGTTCCTGAAGTTCATAGTACCAGGCTTTCCTTTCTTTGATTTTGATTGTAACAAGCCAGCAAAACCATATTTTTTTTAACTGAAATGCATATAAACAAGAAAACAACAAACAGTGATGGAAAGTTCATGTCCCGTATCTTTCTCCTGGAAACGCCTCCTTTTCTTTCTAAGGCCATTATAAGACCACGATTATCTATTGTCTTACAGGTATCAGTGGAGGAGGAGATTTTACATCCAGTACTAAAGATCATCAGATATTTTTCTATTTAAAGAGGATTAACTTATGAAAGTTTTTGCCATTTTATCTCAGGTCTTGCTAAAGCCAATAAAACTAGAGAGATATGTCAAAAAAAATCAGAAAAAAATCTGCATTCTGGCCTCCTGCATTCACTTGTAACAACTTAGATCTCTACAATGAAGTGTTCTAGACACCTTAATTCCAACCAGATTACTACCATCTCACAGTTTCTTATCAGCTTACAGTTCAATATAACTTAAAAACATGTATTCTCTTCTCCCACCATATCACCATCAATACCTTGCAGAACCTTGTGTACATGTTGCTCTAATTTCCCACGTCCTGTATCTCTCTTGCCTTTTCCATTTTCTGGGAAAAGAATCGGAACATTCTACCCATCACCAGGGAAGTTCAGCAAAAACAAAGCCAACATGAATTACAGTTTGTGTCTTCACATCAGCTTTTCAGCAGAAACACATATGTGAACATCCCATTAGCCATTTCTATCCATCTTCCAGAGTCAAAATACCTTTAAAAATATAAACATTACAAGCAACATTCGCTAGGAAGATTCAAGAGTTGCTCTTTTTCATTTCTGAATTGTTGTGGTTCTTACCCTTCTATCATATGTTGAAAGGTTGGTTCCTTCAACATCCCTAAGGTCTGTAAGCTCTTTAACAATGGTCCAAAACAAGACTTTCACCAGGTAACATCAGAAACCTTTTTCATCAATGACACTGATCAGCTAAGGGATTGTAATAGTAGTAGTAGAAGTAACTGTCATTCCCTGCTCTCTCAACAAATCAAATCAAAGCATACCAAGTAACACCATACACACTCACTTAAGTAGCTCTACTTGTAATAGGAAGAACAGGAATCAACAAATAAACAACCAGGAAAAAGCGAAACTCATCTTAAATGTAGAAGTTATCCTTACACTCTACTATTTGAAAATTACCCATGAAATTTACAGGATGGTTTTTACCTGAACTGCACTGCTTTAAAAATGGAAGCATCAGCTAGTATAGATCAGGGGAGCAGCATTCTCCTCCCATGTAAGCAGGGATGGATCAGATTCTCAGCTGGCAAAGGTGTAAGCATGAAACAGCACCCATTAAGCCCAGCTGAGATGCTGGCTCATATGTGACAAAGTACAAAAAACCCTAAAATATTTCACCTGTAAGACATTCAGGATACTGTCCTGATAGAGATTTCCATTAAGGCTGCATCTGAAACCAGAAAAACATTTTATGATAATTTCAGAGAGATTAAGCCATTGTATGTAATTTCAAATCAATTTCCAAGGGCAATGCTTACATCTTCATTGAGTTCACCTACCAGGCTACCAAGCAGATCACTGACACTGACTGCATATTCCAAAAAAGTGACATGTAGGTCATGCTGTGACCCACAAAAACATGTGACGCAATTCAAAAGGGATCTGCTCACGCTGAACCTTGCAAACATGGGCTGAACAGCACTAGGTCAGTAATACTTACCGCTGGATGTGCATGGATGTTTATTAGCTATCAGTTATGCCTCTGAAACACTTAGGAGACACCCTCTAAACCTACAGGTTTGTTTATTCCTGAAAGCACTTCCAAATTGATTAATGCAAACTTTTGCTTAGTTATAAGCCACCAAATAGTAACCAACACAGTTGTTCTTTCAGCTGTAAATTATTCCATGTTCTTCAAGTCAACAGTCCAATATACTCTTTGTTCATCTAAGACTGATTATAATTTCCCATCAGAGAGGGAAGATGAGAAGGGGATATCACTAAGGGTTGCACTAAATTAAAGCAGATTCTCCTAGCCGATTCTCAAAAACTGACTGCATCTCATTTTGTTCTTCGCCAATGCACAGAGACAGAATAGATGCAGAACCTTAAATATTAAGTACAAATAAATACAGTGTAAAAAAACCCAAGGACTTATCTATGAATAACAGAACTTCAGGAACAAAAATAACATTCATATTCATGAAAATATAAATGTCTATTATTTTTTAATACAATTTAAGGCTTTATAAAATTCATCATTAAAACATCTGTACACCAGGCCTAACCCAAATACATATAAAACAGTACAGCATTGATTCTAATTAATTTTTATCACCGGTACTATTAAGAGTTACAAAGATTTTGCACACACCATAGAAGTTAATAAAGAAAAATTTCTGCATCCATTTAAAAAGGGTGGGGTGGGGTGTGTGTGTCAGGTAATCAACTTAGTGAATTTTAGCAAACCAGCACACACACAGGGGAGAAAAAAAACAACATCCAGAAGCCCTGACTCCACCATTTCTCCCAACTTTATTTGCTCGTTCATTACTGATTACCCTAAACCACCTGGGACCTCAATGCAATTTCCAACAGCTGTTTCTTCTTTTCAGTTTTAATTTCTATGTTACTTAGACCTTTTGTTTACAGTCTATGCAATGCAAGGTTTAACAAGTGTTTCCCTTAAACACTTAAGAATAATATAATAAACGATTTCAAAAAAATTCAACAACTATCTTGACAAATAGAGCACAGGTGTTAAACGGTAACTGTGAAGTATTACCTCCTAGGTGGAGATGGGTGGAATGCATAAAGTGCAAATGGGAGACAACATGCATTTTAGCATCAATTAATCCTCAATTAATTCAAATAATTATTTTTTTTATTTTTTATAAATAAAAAACCCTGAGATAATGTTATGCTTTGCATTATCATTTTTAACATAAAAGATGACCTGGCATACCATAGCAGCTCTTCCATCTTAACAGTTTTCTCAAGTATATCACTTTGCTTTATTATTCATCACAGTTATATTTCATCCAAAGTTAGAAATGGAATTGTGCTCTATCCAGCCTTCATTTGTATTCCTTATTTGTTGGTGTTTGTTAAACTGTTAACTAAGAGGATTTCCTTATGCAGCTGTGAACTAAAAAGTTTGCTGCATTCATTTGCCTCTTTCTCGTTTAACTATGCTATGTGGATGGTCACATACATCAGTTCACTTTGTTTCCCTTCTGACAATAACTGATTTAGACTATTTAACATAGAAAACTGGCTGTGATGTCTAAATGCAATCTTCCAGATAAAACACAGGTCCTAAAGTTTCCAGGATGCCTGACAGTTTCTTAGCTACCCAACAGCGATCCAAATGCATGGCAAGCAGATCATATAGCACCATCAATTTTGGTGAGATAAGCTGAAAGCCTGCATTCCTGTAAGTGCTTACACGCCATTATTTTTCCTTTAAAGTTCACTGGATGTTTTAGAATCCAGGCTGCAGAACGTGACCCATGCTGTTTTTCTGTCATTTACAAAGCAGCTGTATTTATGCTCATTTAACTTGACAGCATTCAGTGTGGCCAGACCATAGAGCTTTTTTAATGACATTTCCAACATGCTGTTGAATTTTCTATTTAGAGCCCCACCTCCTGAGGCAAAGATTGCTAGTCCTCATATTTTTAAGGAGAAATTCAAATAGACTTGTAAAAACTAGAAGTACTACAAAAACTACATTTTTCTACCCTCATGGATTCTAGATATTGAGTGCTGACGACACAGAGAATTGTGCAGATGCTTTGCACAGATGTAGACAATTACTAAAGAGATAGCAGCAGAGAATCCATCTCTGAGGATGGGAAGATAAATTTCTTCTAATCTGGTGAAGATCAGATCTTCAAGTGATATAGATTTATAGCGGAACTTTGAAGCAGTTACCTGCTGGGAATCTGAGCAAGCTATTGATTTAGAAATACATTAACACAAACATGTCATTGTAAATTCAAGTAAAATAATTGGGCAAAAACATTTGTTCTGTAGTCTTGTAATGCAAATATCACATTTCCATGCACAAAGATTAAAAAGAAATCTTATGGAACCAAGAAGATACAAAGAATGACTAAAAAGTCAAAGGTATCTAGTAAGGACTATTTTGCTGCCTTACCATTTCACAAAGCAAATGGAAAGCACAGCTATCAACGACAATGAAAAACAGCCATGACTCAGTAGTGAAAGTCAAGAAGCATCTTCAGTCTCCCATAGTTTGGTTAAAAAGAAGGGGCAGGGGGGAAGATGCTATAATTAACAAACTATTTGGATTTCAATTGCTCATGTTACACCTGGGTTATACCAGCCTTATGACAGTAGAATCCATCACCATACCTTTTTTACAGTTGGAGGACTTTTTAAACCACAGTATCAACCGTCTATCAAATGGATGAATAGAAATAAAAATTGAAAATTGTTCTGGGATCATTTTGCCAGTTACGTTTCACAACATTTTCGTGACTTGAATACCCTGAGGTCACTTATCCTTTGTAATATGCAGCATCTTTCCAGCTACATGAAGGTCCCAATACTAAAATGTCTACCAGAACCCAGCACACATTTACAAATTACAATAGCCAATCACCTCCTTAACACACAGCCATCCTTTAGCTGTACCTTAGGTTCAATTCCTAATAAGTAGGGTACAAAAGTTCTTATTCAGAAGATTATTTAGCTGGGATGGCCTCTGGAAGCAGAGGGATTATCAGAAGCCCTGAAAGGTTACAGGGAGGAGGTTATCAGAAGGGAGGCTGAGGCAATGCATTAGCATTTGCAGTATCACAGAGCCTGAAGTTAGGCTTGGGGGTGGATGCTGTGAAGTACCTGGCTCGAAAGGGCCATGTTCCTCTACCTTAGACACTAACAGTCAGTCCAAGATCAGCAAGTCAAAAAGCCAGCAAAATCTGCCACTGGCAGCCTGGTCCTCTCAGCTAGGAGCTCTGCTGACAACCAGAGAATCCCAGCAGTCCGCCACACTGCCACAGCTCCGGGAAAGGGACAAGACAAGGCCAAGAGGCAATCACATCCACAGCTCCTGGCAGCCAAGCAACTCCGATGGAAATCCCAACAGCAGCTTTCCAGCTTTTCCCCCAAGGCTCCTCCTCGGGACTGTGCTCACTGTAGAAGCAAGGGTGGAACTGGCTGCAACCCAATTAACTTGATTAGAATCACAGGGTATCTGGACTTGGAAGGTACCCATAAGGATCATCAAGACCAACTCCCTGCACCTTGCAGGACCAGCTGAAACTAAACCATACAAAACTAATACTGTCATCCAGACTCTCCTTGAACTCTGACAGGCTTGGTGCCACAATAACTTCCCTGGGGAGCCTGTTCCAGCAAACAACCACCCTCTCTGCAAAGAGCCTGAAGAGCCTGATGTCCAACCTGAACTTCCCCTGGCGCAGCTCCATCCCGTTCCCCCATGTCCTGTCACTGCTCATCTCAGAGGAGGTCAGCACCTCCCTCTCGCTGCCCTCCTTGAGGAAGCTGCAGGACGTGATGAAGTCACCCTTCAGTCTTCTTCAAGCTGAACAAGCCAAGTGACCTCAGCCACTCCTCGTAAGGCTTGCTCTCGAGGCTTTCACCAGCTTGGTCATCCTCCTCCAGACACACCAGCAGCCTGATGTCCTGAGGCACCCATGGTGTCTCTCCATTGCTGCAGAATTACTTACAGACCACTCGTGTCTTATGTCCTCCTCGACAATTACCAGCTAACCACTCTCAGACTCCACCAATATCGTGACCATTCCCAGAGAACCTCTTCAAATCACCAGATATCCACCTCACTCAAGCACCAATCTGAAACTGGTCAGGTGCCAGCAAAGCTAGCGTTCACAGCACAGCAGGCCTGGAACAGAAATTTCTATGTCGAGCAGCAGGCCAGATGAATAGAAGCAAAACCTGAGTCAGAGCAGAAGCAATAAATCTTGTATTATTGTTTGAAAAGGGACAAGCCAGTCTCCTGATGGGCCACCCAGGCCTGAGATGAGCACCGGTGCAGAATCTGACCCAACAAACAGGAGACACGGAGAACGGGACTCCAATGTGGCACCTTCCAGCGATGCACAGGACAGCATCAGAATGCAAATGTTTGAAAAAAATACATCTTATTCACGTTTTCCTCACAAGAGCTCAAATTCAACTTTTAAAATAGATACTTATGTCCCCAGCCTACGGGGTATACTCAGCATCTTTTATATACTTGCATTCACAGCACAAAAAATAGAAGCTGACTGCAAAGGAGTATTCAGCGCCATACGACAGCCCAAACGCCCATCTCTGGCTGTCCTAAGTAGCCATAAGGAAGCCGAGGGATGGCAACCCGGTCATGGAAGGGTAAATCGCACACCAGCCCAAGAGGCACGTTTCAGCAGCTAATGGCTGGGGACGAAGGCATGTGTTGCACGTACAAAGGGATGGATCTTGCGGGGTCTGCGCTTGCAGGAGAGCGCCTCTGCACACCCGCCCGGGGAAACACCCGCCCGGCACCCCCCGACACACACCGGCGCATTGCTAAAACGACACGCCGGGCACGACCCCCGGGGCGACGCCGCGTGTGTAAATGGCACCGGCGAAGATGCGCCGCGAGCCAAGATGCCCGCGGGGCGTGTGCCCCGAGAACCGCCCCGGTCCCGGCCCCGCCGCGCCCAGGCCCGGCCCCGCCGAGCGGCGCAGGCAGCCGGGGCCGCCGCCGCCGCTGCCTCGGGGCCTGGGCGATGCCGCGCTCTCTCTCTCCGCTCTGCCGCTAGCTATGGCCGCTCCATGCTCCTGAGGCGGTGAGTGTAGCCGTGTCTCCGCGGAGACGGGTAGGAACCACCCGAAGGCCCGCCACGGCTCTCGTTTTCCTCCCCGGTCGCCGCCATCGGGGCCTGCCGTGGCCGCCTGTTGCGGGTGAGCCCGGTGTGGCGAGGCGGAGCGGGCCGGCTCTCCCGCCCGTGCCCAGCCGGCTCGCCTTGGGAGAGCGCCCGCTTAAGGGCGCGCTCCGGGGCTCGGGGAGGCCGGCGGGCGGGGCGGCCGTTGCGCGGCTGCGGGGGCTTCGCCGCCGGTGGCAACACCGGCATGAGCTGAGGTAAAGGCGGTGGGAAAGCGGGGCGGCGTGGCTGGCCCCCCGCCCGGGAGCCCGCGCCTGTGCTGTTACTCCTCTCCTGTCAGGAGCTGCGACCCCTGAAGCGCTAAAAGGCAGCTCGTTAGGAAGGAATGGTTTGAAACACCGGCCGGAATGTAGAAATGCGTTTAAGTAAGGAAGGTTTCATAGACAAACCGGGTGTCCCAAGAGCATCAGAGTGAGTAAAGCCAGGTTCCCACTGCCCCTCTCGGCGTACCTGCATGCACAGGACCCCGGGTGCTCCTTTTCCTGGCCTTTCGCTCCCTGTCACCTGGGTTTGTTGTTTTGGGTTTTTTTGTTTGGCTTTTTTCTTTGGAAAAAAAAACCCAAACAAACCACCACCCTCTTCTGAGCCAAAAGTGCAACGTTTCAGGAGTCCTGTAAAGTGACGTATGTGTCAGTCACCTGTGTGCTGGCGGGTCCTGTGCCGGCCAGGGGTGCGCGGCGGCGTTCGCCCCTCTGCTTGGCACCTGTTTGCTGTGAAAAGCTCTGGAGCTGTGGCAGTTGTGTGGCCTGCTCCTCAGGCTAATCATGTGGGAAGGCGCAGAGAACGAAACCGCTTTTCTTTTTAGTTAGCAGGATCTAGCTGAGATGAGAGGCTGTTGTGTTCAGTGGTGGTTATATATATGAGTTTGTCCATGTTATAGTTAAACTGAACTTACTAGAGTCTGAAATAATTTTGTTAAAGAAAATTTATTTAGGAAAGCAAAAAACAG